>OY769908.1:19491652-19819152 GCA_963669185.1 Dyspetes luteomarginatus | reverse complement strand
GACGAATTAAATGACATTGAATTGAATTGGGGTTGCCGAAAAATTGACTGATTATTCATATTGTATGATCGCATTTGACCTGTTGACCTTTTGTAACAAAACTATTTTTATTTTTATATTTTTATTATAGAAAGTAAAAGTCCTGCATGTAGTTATTGAGATAAATATATATTAGTGTGTTTTAGTTTTGACTTGATTACTTTTTCTATTTATTTATAAATAAATAATTATATATTGCTATTGACGAATTGAATGTCTCACAAATAAATAGTAAAATCAATTTATTGGTTAGAGTGGATTCATAACTATATATATATATATCTGACTACAGTTTCACGTAAACTAAATCATTTTGGACAAAGTAACATTGAGTTTTGCGTGTAAAAAAATTCCAATATTTTTTATTATAGAAATTTACTAATCTTATTGAGCAGTTTTTTTTTTTTACAACAAACTAAGTCGACATGTTCTTGAGCAATTAAGAATTGAATAAATTTTTATCGCGTTTAGAACTATATAAGAATTTTTTAGTATTATTTTTTCCCTTGTCCAAAATTTTCGCGATGCACTATAGGAATGAGAATGAAATTTTGAAAAGATTCGATATATATTTATCGTATATCGAAATTCGACACGGTAAACCCATCATAAAATGGCAACAAAAGGAACAAAATTCCAATCACTGGGGATACATATACGCGATTTATTCTATTTTTTTTTTACTTAAAAAGAGGATTTTTTTTATTTCGGCTTCGTGCTTTGAAAAATTTATTGTAAACACCAAATGGTCCAGTCAACGGATATATATCGTATATTGTGCAAGCGGCGTTTTCCTGTACGGATTACAGCTTTTTCGACTTTTATTGCCCTCTTTTTAACCGTTTCTTTATGGCTCGAGGAGCGAAAGGGTTTTCCGGCCTTTCTAGTTTAACCCGCAGAGCCTCAACTCTATAGAATACGCGATGCAACAACTCGGTTCCGGTCTCGAATTTAAAAAAAAATCCCTCACACAAATATTTTTTATAATTTATGTAACAAAAATTTCCCTTTAAATCGATAAAGATAAAAATCCTCATAAATCAATAATCACTGCCTGAAATAATGCGAGTCTCTAAATGGAGAAACTTTCAAAGTTATACATACGTTGAATGTGAAATTAAATCTGAGCTATTTAGTTTTAAACGCAATTCGCCCATTTATTATTAATCGAAAAAAAAAGCAATAAATAATTTGAAATTTCTTCACAGCGAATTGTTTAAAAAAATGATATGTACCAAAGATGAGCACCATCTTGGAACTTGGGCATGACGCAAACTTTAACCCCCAGGATATTGGATTTTGCCGGCGTCGAGAGAACCCCTCGTTGCTTGGAACGATGTGAACATCGTTCCAAGGGGTGAGATCGCTGGTTGGACGGAGGGTACAAAACCCGAGGGTGCACCACGCCCATAAACGAGAATGGCCGCTATAGTCAAAGGGGCCGTATCCATGACAACCCCATCCCCATTTACCAACTCCCTCGACGATGGGAAATGGGAATTGCCAAGACTCGTTAAGGGTTGCAGCCCTCCTGAGAGGAAGTAAAAGACACGAGAAGCGGGACAGGTCGAGAGGTCAGAGCTGCTGTGCGAGCTACCCCGTAATATAACGAGATCGGGGTAATAAGGGTCAACGGTAACTTTGGTTAAAAAAATGAAAATTAAATATATAAGTCAAACTTATTCCATTTTCTTAACAAAACAGTCAGAGCTACTGTGCGAGCGTAATATAACGAGATCGGGGTAATAAGGGTCAACGGTAACTTTTGTTAAAAAATTGAAAATTAAATGCAAAAGTCTTATTCCATTTTCTTAACAATTTAAAGCAGTCAGAGCTACTGTGCGAGCTAACGCGTAATATAACGAGATCGGGGTAATGAGCGTCAACGGTAACTTTTGTTAAAAAATTGAAAATTAAGTACAAAAGTCAAACTTGTTTCATTTTTTTAACAATTTAAAACAGTCAGAGCTACTGTGCGAGCTGCCCCGTAATATAACAAGATCGGGGTAATGAGGGTCAACGGTAACTTTGGTTAAAAAATTGAAAATTAAATACAAAAGTCAAACTTGTTTCATTTTTTTAACAATTTAAAACAGTCAGAGCTACTGTGCGAGCTGCCCCGTAATATAACAAGATCGGGGTAATGAGGGTCAACGGTAACTTTGGTTAAAAAATTGAAAATTAAATGCAAAAGTCTTATTCCATTTTCTTAACAATTTAAAACAGTCAGAGCTACTGTGCGAGCTACCCCGTAATATAACACGATCGGGGTAATGAGGGTCAACGGTAACTTTTGTTAAAAAATTGAAAACTAAATGCAATAGTCTCATTCCATTTTCTTAACAATTTAAAACAGTCAGAGCTACTGTGCGAGCTGACGCGTAATATAACGAGATCGGGGTAATAAGGGTCAACGGTAACTTTGGTTAAAAAATTGAAAATTAAATGCAAAAGTCTTATTCCATTTTCTTAACAATTTAAAACAGTCAGAGCTACTGTGCGAGCTAACGCGTAATATAACGAGATCGGGGTAATGAGGGTCAACGGTAACTTTTGTTAAAAAATTGAAAATTAAATGCAAAAGTCTTATTCCATTATCTTAACAATTTAAAACAGTCAGAGCTACTGTGCGAGCTAACGCGTAATATAACGAGATCGGGGTAATAAGGGTCAACGGTAACTTTAGTTAAAAAATTGAAAATTAAATGCAAAAGTCAAACTTGTTTTCCTTAGATGACTCTTATTTCCCCAACTTTTCTGTATCCAACGCGAGCATCTCGAAAAAGTACGTTAATGGTCTCTGTCATCGGCGAGCCAAAGCTCTAAAGATTTTTCTTCTTCTTTTACTTTTTTTTTTTTATATCTTTGGCACTCACTATATATGAGAAGGGCAAAAGGGCAGAGAGGTGGGAACTTTTTTCCAAGCACTCTTGCCACTGCTCCGTTTCACAAGAAATGGCCATTTTCATAGCTCACGAATTTGCAATACCATTTCGGCTTTTATTAGATCGTATATCGAGTAGACTCGACGATGACCCATGGCTACATTTTCTTCCTCCCTCTCTCTCTCTCCCGCCCTCTATCTTTCTCTTTCTTTCTTGCCCTCTTTATCTATCTCTATCTCAATTTTTCTATATCTATATATATATATATATATATCGGTAATTCGAACGTCCATATAATGCGAGGTCCAAGATTTCACAGCTCGTTTTCTTCAACATTCGCGGACCCTCGTATCCTGTTCCTATAATTGTTCATATTCGATATTTCGATAAATTTTTCATATTTACTGATTTGAAAACGCTTCGTGTATAATTCGAACGTTCATATACTGCGAGTTCCGAGATTTCACAGCTCATTTTCTTCAGGATTCGCTGACCCTCATTGCCTACTGTAATTATTGATATTCGATACTTGATTCGATAAATTTTTCATAATTACTGATTTGAAAACGCTTCGTGTATAATTCGAACGTTCATATACTGCGAGTTCCGAGATTTCACAGCTCGTTTTCTTCAGGATTCGCTGACCCTCATTGCCTACTGTAATTATTGATATTCGATACTTAATTCGATAAATTTTTCATAATTACTGATTTGAAAACGCTTCGTGTATAATTCGAACGTTCATATACTGCGAGTTCCGAGATTTCACAGCTCGTTTTCTTCAGGATTCGCTGACCCTCATTGCCTACTGTAATTATTGATATTCGATACTTAATTCGATAAATTTTTCATAATTACTGATTTGAAAACGCTTCGTGTATAATTCGAACGTTCATATAATGCGAGTTCCGAGATTTCACAGCTCGTTTTCTTCAGGATTCGCTGACCCTCATTGCCTACTGTAATTATTGATATTCGATACTTAATTCGATAAATTTTTCATAATTACTGATTTGAAAACGCTTCGTGTATAATTCGAACGTTCATATAATGCGAGTTCCGAGATTTCACAGCTCGTTTTCTTCAGGATTCGCTGACCCTCATTGCCTCCGGTAATTATTGATATTCGATACTTAATTCGATAAATTTTTCATATTTACTGATTTGAAATCGCGTATACATAATTATATAGGATTGTTACAATTTATATTTTGAAAACTTGAATATCAAGTATCTGAAAGAACCAACGTATATACGACTTGCCCTTATGGATGAGAATGTCTCGCTGGAATTATTCATTGAGGGTAGATTTTCATCAAAATAAGGGTCGCAGGAAATACCTCGCGATAAGATGCTGTGACAAAGCTATACGGAATTTATAGACTGCGCCATTTTCTTAGAAGACGTTAAAAAAAAAGTTATTCGAGGACAATTTAGTCATTGGAGTAAACTGCGACGACAATGTCTCCTGTAAAATTGAGACATTTAAGCTACGCACCTACTTTGATGGATGAAATATTTTCTCCTTTTTTACAGATCCAACATATATATATATATTTTTTCTTATGCCAGAACGTTATGTGAATTTTAAAAATTCAAAAAAAAATGCCTCAACCCCCACAGACACAGAAAAATCATCGATCTAAATTCGAACGATATGAAATATGCGAAATGGATAATCCAGATTCGAGCTACGAAACGTAAATCTAAAAGTTATCATTATTGATAAACCAACATAAAATCTTTACTTTTTTTTTCATCATTCTCGAAATCAATTAAGTTGTAAAGTTCATCGATTTTAAAGGGAAGATTTTTGGTGTAATATTTATTCTGAAAAAAATCAATTTCTTTGAGAATTCTTGTCAGAAAATAAGAAACACGAAAATCTGGGCTGAACAGTGACCCAAAATATTTCTCAGAGTCTTCAATCATCACTCAATCAAGACAATTTCTAATTGTCAGCTGTTTTTCTTTCAAATTAAAATTCAATTCAATTATGTTGATTCACGAAAAAGTTCACCGTTTTTTAGGGATTAAATCTCGAAGGGATAATTGGAGGGAAAAATTATCATTCTTATGCTTGAAGAGGCTCAAAAAATCCGTCAATAATGGAGTATTATTTTTATGATAGTAATTTGCTGCGATATTTAATAATTTCGAAGCATTAAAGGTATTTAATTACAAATGTAATTGGTAAAATTACAATTTACGTCTATAAATATGTAAAATCATCTGCAAAATTACAATCTACGTCTATAAATATCTAAAATTACAATTTACGTCTATAAATATATAAAATTACAATCTACATCTATAAATATCTAAAATTCCAATCTGCGTCTATAACTATTGCAGTGCCCTATCGATGTGTATTTCGAATGAACCAATTAAAAGTGCACATAGATAGAAAAATTTAACTATTTTTTAGTGTCTTATCGCAATGTGAATTTTGATTTTCCCACGATAATAATAATTGGATCAATACAAGTCGACCAACTTCACTTCACTTCACTATAAAACTCAACATTTTTTCTCTGCCATTTTCTCTCCTACATCTGCTCCCCCTCTCGACATTCTGAATAATCCAAGAACTATTCTCATTCCTTTTACATATTAATTCCGATATATCGCATCTTTATGCGAAACTTAAACTCAAACAATCTTAACGTTCCTCGTTTTATCGTCCTTATTCACGTACGCCCTTCAATTTGCCTTTTAATTGTATAAATTTAACGTCCAAGTCAGCTCGACGAGTATCAAAACGATTCTACCCTCTATTCTGCTTTTAGTCTACAATTTTCATGCTATCAGCATTAATGTTCAAACATTTCCAATCAAACTCTCTTTCAATACTCTCCTCTCGTTGCCTTTATACAATATCTCAACGTCCGAACACAATTTGCGCTCGCCACAGCGTCGTTTTCATTATCCTACATTCGGTACAGATCACGTATTTTGCCATTTGATTCACAATCCTTACAATCCAAAGAATATAATTCCTACATCTTCTCGCCCTCTCGACATTCTGAATAATCCAAGAAGTATTCTCATTCCTTTTACATATTAATTCCGATATATCGCATCTTTATGCGAAACTTAAACTCAAACAATCTTAACGTTCCTCGTTTTATCGTCCTTATTCACGTACGCCCTTCAATTTGCCTTTTAATTGTATAAATTTAACGTCCAAGTCAGCTCGACGAGTATCAAAACGTTTCTACCCTCTATTCTGCTTTTAGTCTACAATTTTCATGCTATCAGCATTAATGTTCAAACATTTCCAATCAAACTCTCTTTCAATACTCTCCTCTCGTTGCCTTTATACAATATCTCAACGTCCGAACACAATTTGCGCTCGCCACAGCGTCGTTTTCATTATCCTACATTCGGTACAGATCACGTATTTTGCCATTTGATTCACAATCCTTACAATCCAAAGAATATAATTCCTACATCTTCTCGCCCTCTCGACATTCTGAATAATCCAAGAAGTATTCTCATTCCTTTTACATATTAATTCCGATATATCGCATCTTTATGCGAAACTTAAACTCAAACAATCTTAACGTTCCTCGTTTTATCGTCCTTATTCACGTACGCCCTTCAATTTGCCTTTTAATTGTATAAATTTAACGTCCAAGTCAGCTCGACGAGTATCAAAACGTTTCTACCCTCTATTCTGCTTTTAGTCTACAATTTTCATGCTATCAGCATTAATGTTCAAACATTTCCAATCAAACTCTCTTTCAATACTCTCCTCTCGTTGCCTTTATACAATATCTCAACGTCCGAACACAATTTGCGCTCGCCACAGCGTCGTTTTCATTATCCTACATTCGGTACAGATCACGTATTTTGCCATTTGATTTACGATCCTTACAATCCAAAGAATACAATATGGCCTTACGTGCTGAGCACAGACCGTGAGATGCTAACAACGAGAATCGTCTCTCCCTCTCTCTCTCTCTCTCTCTCTCATTCTTTATACGCACATACGTGACTCGCCAATGCGTGTGTACGCGTATAACACGCTGAGGCAAAGAGCAAACTCGCTATACATATATATATATATATATGAAGAAAAAAGTTTTATGATAGCGGGGTCGCCAAAGAGGGTATATAGGGTGAAAGATATACGATAGGAAGAGAGCAGAAAAAGGATGATACCCGCCGGTCTGGTGGCGGAAAGAGAGGGTGGGGGGAGGGGATGGATGTGATCGTAAAACTGGCGCGTTATTAGTCGCTACGGGGGTTGGATTATGGCCTTGGGGCCAATGCAACGAGATTGTCGGAGGGTTGAAACGCTACCAAGCTCGATCGTCATCCCCCTCGCACCAACCAATCCGCATCTCTTTTTCCACAGCCGGCTACAGCCTTTTTCCCTCTTATATTGACTATATTTTTATTTCTTTTTTTTTTTTCACCAAGAGTGCAAAAACGCGCCTTTGGCGCTCTCATTCTCGTAAAACAAAAAAGAAAAAAAAAAACGTAATGGCGCATTTTCCATTAGACGCATTTCAGGCTGATGTTTTGGTGGTGTACAGAGGTGAGTTCGTGAAATATTAATCGTCTGCTATACTACCGAATTAATATCGTTAAACTGATCGTTAATTTTTTCACAATTTTTTCTCCTCTCTGTGCCAAACGCGCAATCTTCCTGCTTGCTTGTACGATCTCTGAGCTCGCAGCGCAGCGTTAAAAATAAAATATTCAACGGCCAAAACGTCTTTTTCATAAATTGCAGAGGGCACATGGAATAATTATTTGCTCGTAATAAAATTTCTCGATATATAAAAATCGCAAAAAATTTATAATCTGCGAGATCTACGTGCGGACTTGGAGAATTAAAATTGTTATACTGATCGTGAATTTTTTCACAATTTTTTCTCCTCTCTGTGCCGATCGGGCGATCTTAGAATTTTGCTTATAAATTTTCAATTTTGCTTACTCATCGGGCAAAATTTGATTTACGTAAATCAACGAACAGACGAGAATTAAAGAAATTTCAAATATTTCATCAAAGCATAACGCGTGTCTAAACTTTGTGATAAATATTGATTTTTCTAATCCTCACTTTTACGACGAAATACTGATTATACTTTTGATCGAAAAAGTCATCGAGCAACATCGAATGATATTGAAATTTGCATCGTTTAAATGCAAAGACCTTCGATGAAAAAAAAAAACTAAAAATTGATCAACATTGAATAGAATTTGCTTTGCTAAGATTATTTCATGCGATGGACAAGATAATATGAAGAATTATCAAACTGTCCCAATCCCAGGAACTCACCCTTGACAAGGGTTGAAATTTTTGTTTGAATTTCGTTGCATTCCAACGATGCAAACTTCATCAAAGTCATCAATATCGATCCGTCTTGTGTGTGACAAATGAGCGTTGACCAATAATTTTACTCTGAAAAAAAAAATAATAATAATAATAATTGCATCATCTTGTCAAAGTTTATAAATTCCAAGTTTTGAGATTTCCGTAAAATTCATTGTATTCTTTTTTTTTTTTTGCACCAATTTATTTAATTCATAATAAAATGATTAATAATTAATATTTAGGTGTCAATAAATTCGCCGGTATCGAGTAGACGCAGAAAAAAAATATATCAATGAAAATAAAAATGTATTAATCCGAAATACATTCTATTTTATTTATATTATTTTTATAAATCCGACAGAAAAGACAAAAGAATTTGGTAATGTTTGGGAGACAATATCGAAACAAGAATTTTTAGCAATTTATTTAACGAGAAATATTAATTTTAATCAATAATATTTCAATAGAATTTTATTTCGAATTTTTCTTCTATACGTATAAAATTCTAAATGATAAATTCTAAATAATACGCGTAGTATATACATATAGGTATTAATGTTTTTTTCGATGTGCTATATAGTGACGAAAATTAACACAATTTTCCATGAATTCGAATATTCCAGAAAATATATCGAAAAATATTCATTTATTTTCAAATTGGCGATTTATCAAGTTGATTTATCATTTATTAATAATAATTCATAATAATAATAAATATTCATGAACATTGAAGATCAAGACTCACCACTTTTAGCCGCTTTTCCCGAATTCCAGCGATTGACATTTTGACTTCCATGCTGAGGCAGCTTAGCTCTATTTTCCGACAATTTTTGTGTTTCTCCATTTCAGCATCCTCACACTCGTCTCTCTGATAAAAAACTTGACACAAAAGCACAATATGAGAACGTAAAAAAAACTCGTGGACGCCGTTTGGCGGCCATTTTTTTCGAAAAAATGAGGCTAAAAAAATTGAAATATTTTTCCGGCCTATTTTCCCACATTAATTTACGAATTATCAATGAAATATCACATTACCTGCACTGGAGTTTGCTCATTTTCGTGAAATCGAATTTATTCCTTTCGTGTATTTCCATTTCAGCATCCTCACACTTCTCTCACTGATAAAAAAAAACTTGACACGAAAACACAATCTGAGAACGTAAAAAAAAAAGCGCGATAGCCGTTTGGCGGCCATTTTTTCCGAAAAAATGAGGCTAAAAAAATTGAAATATTTTTCCGGTCTATTTTCCCACATTAATTTACGAATTATCAATGAAATGCCATATCACCTGGACCAGAGTTCGTTTATTTTCGTGAAATCCCATTTATTTGATCATTCGAACGATAAAACGCGAAATAATCGCGAAGAAAATCGGGGTAATTGTCGCGAAAACGTGTTTTCACTACGACGCGATCACGCACACTAACGCCGCTTAAACAAATGACGCAATATGACGCCGCAATGGTGGAAAATTGACAAAAGTGGCGAATTATTTCTCACTAAAAAAAGAAAAATCTCACTACACACCTCGCCAACTCCATCAGCCACTTCGTTTAAGCTCTAAATTGACGAAATACAGGACACAATAAGCATATTAACGGTTAAATATACATGAATAATACGAGGAGCGAGAGAAAATGCTCGAAAAACCCGGTAAACGAACAAAAAATGTTACAACAAACTGCAGCGCCAACTATCGGCTTTAAGCCCAATTATTATTTACAACACACGTGACACACTCAATCGCGAAATTACGAATTTTACGATATAACGGGAAATTAGGAATGAAATAAAACGCGAACAATGAATTATTCCCGTCTTTTTGTTCTGCGAAGAATATCCGAAGTGATAATGCGAGAAAAATAGGAGAAAAAAGCGAGACACGAGCACACTGTTAGCAATCTACTGACCGTCCGATTGTTTGATCGTTACTGATGCATAGATAAGCCGCCATATTTATCATCAATATGCTCTTCAATTATAGTACAAAATTTATTCCGTGATTATCGACAATAGAGTACTTATTACACACACGGCACGCGAAAAATACTCGAAATACGCACAAAAACACCGGCCGGCTTTTACGTCGCCCGTGAACGCAGTCGGGGGTCGTGCGGTCACTTTACCGGTAACTCGTTATGAATGTTTACATGTTTACGTAAACGTAAAGGCCGCTTACATTTAGTTGCCCGCCGGGTACGCAGTCACTTTGATCCTACGAGAGGAAGAGAGACACCACATGAGTATGCAGCCGTCTCTCTTACTCTCGCAGAATACGATCTATATAATCATCGGTTTCCGTGTTTTTTCATACCGGCACGAGCTTATACAAAATGCTCTTATTCCTCTTGGCGGTAATTGCAAAATACAACAAAAGATTAAAAGGGATGTTGATTTATTAAGGAAGCATGTAGATAATGCATTATTGTTCAGTCTTTCTTTTGACAATCCGCGTTTGTCGGCAATGAATTGCTATCTACATAATAATGAACTGTCAGTATAATAGATCGAGCAAGTAAATATAAATAAAAGTATCTTGACTCTCATTACCCCGACCCGTGAAACGTTGCAAAGTTCTCTTTACTGTGGCACTGATTATTATGAATTATTTGTTATAATTATTGCGATTACTGTGTACTGTATAAGTGTAGAGATTTTATACATAATTATTTGCCACGAGTAACGAGCGGCGGCACATCACTTCCGGTTCGAGATGACGCTAGTCACAACAACGACGCTTTGCTGGTGTCGTCGCCATGTTTTCGCATTTATCGACCGACGGTAATGTAGCGATTTACCGGCTGCCGCTTTAACAGATTTCTGCAAGTATCCCGTTACGATTTGCAGTCGGAAAAATTCGTTGTGAACCAACCGCAGCCTCCAGAAGTACACGTAGAACGCTTCCTTTCTCCACCAAATGTACATATAAAATACGTCAGCCAAAATAAATCGCTCAAATGATTTTTCAATTTACCGCCTCATTAACACGTAAATAAAGTTAACTCTGACTGAATGTGCCTCGAATAATTAAACATACTTTTTTCCATAGATCACTAATATTGTTTCGACTCGTTTTGAAGAGAAAATAAATATTTTATATATTTTATCCTACGATATATCCTGTCTGCTATTGGATATAACATTCTTAATTCAAATTTTCCCGCTGAAATATTCGTAGCGCCTAGCGCCATCTATCGTCTGCGACGCGAAGTTGATTCACGATCGTCACAGAGCGCATCGAGTTTCCAATCTAGTCCGCGAGCACGCAAGAGCGGGGGGCGAGAGTTTGGCGAACGGAAGAGCGCGCAGCGCGCGGCGGGCTATAGTGAGAGTGAAGAGTGAGAGTAGCGAGCAAGTTGCGGGCTGCGGCGAACGAGTCCGCAAAAGTGTGTGCTGTGTTGTTTCAGTCCATACTTTTACGTCGTTGGTGGTTTCGTCGTCGTCGTTGCCTTGTAGTGTCGTGCCGTGTAGCTGCTTATAGATAACGTCGATGTCAAACATGCGGCGAAGAATAATGCTGCCCGATACTACGGTCAATGAAACGGAGCGGCGTGTCAGCGTGATTATTCGTCAGTAAAGTTTAAAGTGGGCAAACAAAAAAAAAAAGAAAGAAGAAGAAGAAAAAAAAAACGAGTTGCCGATGAGCGTGTATTTATGGCGGCGCGGGTGCTTTTGCTCGGCATCTTGTTTACGGAAGTGCTCGAGCCCGTTTGTGCCGCAGGTGTGTTACGTTATTTTCATTATCATTATTAATCGTTATACCATCATCCTCCTCCGTGGAGCTTAATCAAATGATTATATTTTACTACTTTTTTTTTTTTCAAAAATTTCTCCATTTCTCCATTTGCCGTGGCAATTTTTTTTTACCCCGAGCTTTGTTGACATTGCTCAAATTGTCACGGAGTTTTTCTTATGTTGGCACCGGTAAATTACGTGCTCGGTAAACTCGACGTTATACAGGTTATATGTTGTTCTTTCTTCTTTTTTTTATCCGTGCGTCAATCCACACACGCAGCATGCTGGCACGCAGCACAGCAAACGATCGATCGTGCTTTATTGCCTCGATAATCTGTCATACTCATCGCGTAACAATATGAATTCGATGCTTCTTTTCTCGCCTACATATATATATATATACTCGCTTTTTTTCTCGCCTATATATGTATGTTCGCTTTTTTTCTCGCCTATATATGTATGTTCGCTTTTTTCTAGCCTATATATATATGTATACTCGCTTTTTTCTAGCCTATATATATATATAGTCGCATAATTATCGGAGCCTCGTCTTTCGATCAGTTTGCCGTTTTTAACCCCCTCTACGTATTATATCCCGAATTAATGCTCATATCTCTCTCTCTCTCTCTCTCTTTCGCCTTTTTCGCCCGACAAAATTCTCTCATTTCTCGTGTTTACCGAGTGCACCGCACATGGCAAAGTCACGAGGGTACATTTTCCGATCGTAATTCTCGAGTTGGACTCTTTTCACTCGACTGTCCCAATTAATGACCAAGCTTTGAAATGCAAAAATGTACAAAATTTCCCAATTCATCGATATTGATGCATTTTTTTTGTTTGTTTCATTTCTTTTTTTTTTATTTTTGTTTTATAATATTATTCAACTAAGAATAGTTGAAAGCAAAACAGATTAAATGATTTTTTATTATTATTAATATTTGTACCAAATAGTAATATTCTTGCCCCGGTCATTGACCGGTACATTTGTCAGATCTGTTTTTTATATTTTTCAAATATATATATACTGTGGAATTTTTCAAATTTACGAAATATTACGATGAATTTTTTTGCCAGGTGTCAGAGGCTCGAGCGGTGGTTATGGAGGAAAAAATGGTTCAAAAATTGATGGTACGGATATTGGCCTGACAAAAGGTGCAGAAGTTACTCTGGAAATAGAGCCAGGAGGAAATGTCGTTTTGGGAAAAAGAGGAATAACACTCAGCTGTCTGTACTCGGGCAATAATCAGGATATATCTTGGCTTTACAATGGAGTACCTGCACCCCCATGTGGAATTGCGCGATGTGCCCTTTTGCACAATGGCTCTCTCCATTTTTACAAGGTAAAGCACAAAATTGTCAAAAAAAAATCTTCAAGATGGAAAAATTAGTATTCTTGTGTATTTGATACAAATTTTATTTTTCAATATTTCATCAATTTCGCGACATTTTTTTATTTTCTACCAAAATACTTTTTTATTGAAGGAAAATTTAAATTATAATCGTTTTGTTTCTTGGGGTGGAAAAAAAAATAGAAACAAAATTTGCAGTTGTCACAAAAATCGAAAGGACGCGATGGCGTTTCATCGCCGATTAGCAGAATTGCCAACAAGCACGAGTACAGATGCGTAGCTGAAACTAATTCAGGCGGATATTTACGATCGTCACCTACGTTTGTCCAATTAGCTGGTAAGTTGAAAATTTCTTATATTTATACGATATTTCGAGCAACGGAAAAATTATTGTCAATTTTTAATTTTGCGCAGAATTATCGCACACATTCAAGGAATTTCCGGTAGATTTGACAGTGAGCGAGGGTGAAATTGCAAGATTTTCGTGTCTGATTGACGGTGTACCATTTCCTCCCAATATAACATGGCAGCATAACGGCGAGACAGTCACACTCGATCGTAACAGCACCAAGTATGAAATTTACAAATTAACGAGAAAAAAAAACAAAAAAAAACCCCCGATTATCCAATAATTTTTTGTTTTTTTGCAGATATTATTTGATACCACCAGGTGTTCTCTACATAAGCGCAACGAAGCTTTCCGATGCAGGTTCATATAGGTGAGCAAATATTTTTATTATTCATCATCTCATGGATTTTTTGTCAATGCTGTAATATTATGAAATTGTTTTTTTTTTTTCCTCCAGATGTATAGCGACAAATGATTTTATAAAAAAAACCAAAAAGAGCAAAGAGGCAAAATTGACGGTGAATTCAGGGCGACGTGCAAACGAGCCGACAGTACCGATTTCTCTGTATCCCCAAATTTCTTACACTCATCGTCTGATGAATGGTTCGAGCCTGAGTCTGGCATGTGCAACAGCTGGACATCCATCATCAACCGTCACTTGGACATTTTTTCCACGTCATTCAGGTTATTTCTTGATTTTTGTTTTTTTTTTTTTTTTTTTTTTTAATTTTCCCGTAAATTTTTTGGATCAAAAAAAATTGAGCTGCTAAAATTTTGTCAATGACACACGCATTGCACGAAATATTAAAGCCTCTCGGATAATAATTAAAAGCCTCAAAAGCTCAGCAGCAAATGAGAAAAAAATCTAAAATTAATATCGAATTTTATTGTTATGATAAATAATTTTTTTTATCCTCAGATGGCGCTGCAGCTTTGCCGAGAATTCTTTTAAATTCTACCAAAGGAATCTCCGTTCTCGAATTAACAAATGTGAGTCTCTCGAACGAGGGTCTTTACTCGTGCTCGGCGAAAAATTCCAACGGCCCAAAAGTACAAAATGTCACCCTTGACATTTTGGTGCCACCAACATTTTTGAAAAAACCAGCGAGTCAAAGTTTTCCAAATGGCCGTACAGCAAGATTCGAGTGTCAGGCGCAGGGAAATCCAATGCCAAAAATTTATTGGCTCAAAGATTCGGCAAATATAACGATCAGTGGTACGTTTATCGATTTTTATTTAGTTGCTTAGCGGGAAATGGCCTCCGGATGTTTACAACACCATTACGATTTTTCGCTCTCCCTTCTCATTCCAGTAATTTTACCAAAATTTCGTTAATTTATTTTACAAAAATTAACCAAAAGTCCGACTATTTTTTGTGCATTGATTTAATTTGTGGAAAATATTCATTTAATTTGATGGAAAGAAAATCAATGAAACAGAAAATTCTGGGATTACGAATTACCCCAGAGTGCCATTCTGGCTGCCAAAAATTAGTATAATTCAATAATTATCAATTTTTTCAGCTAAAAACACAAAGGATTCTATGCATTCTTGCACCTTGACTGAGTTTTAAAAATGTAAAAAAAAATTATTTAGCTGAATCAACACTGATTTTAACTCGCTATTTAAGGGCTATTTAAGGACCCCATGAATTTGCTATTAATTAAAAATAAAATATAATTATACCAAGAAATTCACTAATAAATGTTTCAGGCCGACGAACAATGTACGCGAAAGAACGGAATAAAATGGAATTGGCGATATCAGCAACGGTGCCCTCGGATTCGGGAGTTTATCAGTGCGTGGCGGTGAATGAGGCGGGTGAAATTTGGGCCGCTGGTCGGCTTCAGGTCAACACATCGAGAAATAGCCCAGCAGCGCCAACTTCTCTCAAATGTCACGCTCCCTCACCCGTTAAAATATTCATCTCATGGGAACCACCAAAGTCTTTGCCCTCTACAAATATTACAGCTTATACCGTCTATTACAGTCCCGAAGGTAAATAATTCATAGTGACGAAAGAAAAGAAAAACCCACAAAAAGGAGAAAAAAAACTAAAATATGAAAGAAAAAATACACAAAGGATCGAGTGGGTGAATTTTCGATACAATACGTGACCGAGATGTTTAATGATACACACAATTTTTTTTTTTTTTCCTTTCTTTTCGGTGAAAAGATGGTGGCAAGGAGGAAGTCTCACCGCCAGAACCCGGAAATTCCACATCCGTCCAAGTCACGAAACTTCTCGAGCCATTTACCAATTATTCAATCTACGTTAGAGTTTGGAATATTCACGGGGCTAGCGATCAGTCAGCGACGATCATCTGCTCGACTGCTCCGAGTGGTGAGTATTTTTCGTAGAAAAAAAATAACAAAATCAACAATTGAGAAAAAATTTGTTAATTTTCGTTTAATTTTAATAATTTTAGTTCCCAACGCCGTACCGAAAATGCGAGTCGATTTACTGTGCAGTACAAAAATGAATGTGACCTGGACGCCCCTTACGAAAAAAGAGGCGAGAGGAATTATCGAGGAATATAAAATACAATGGAGATTGCACGATGATCCAACGTCGCGATTACATTTTTTACCCGCTTCGATCAAACATTACGAATTAACGGATTTAACACCTGAAGCTCAGTACGATGTTCGTGTATTGGCAAGAACGAGACAAGGATGGCCAAATGTGAGCGAAACACAGCTCGATTGGACAACCGTCACGATGCCATCCTCAAAATGTGATGAGGCTGATTTGAAAAATTTCATTTATTTTAAACTCTCTCGTCTCAATTCAACGACAATTAAAATTACGTGGAATTTTAAAGACACGTTCAAAAATCATTTGCCTCCATTGAATTTCGACACGTGGAAAATTCAATGCGAAAATCAAAAAGACGATAAAATCGTGACTCTCACACTGCCGATAGATACTACAGAATATTTATTCACGAATATCGGTAAGTTTTTGTTTTTTCAATTTTTCTCTATAAAAGTTGCATGAAATTATCAAAAATAAATATTTTTTTCAGTGAAATTTGAAATTTTTTCGAAAAATTTAATCTAATTTTTTAAACAGAAATTAAAAAAAAAAAAGTTAATAATTTCGCATTTATATTGCGCAGAGACTAACGTGTCATACACAATTGGCCTCTGTATGATGGATTCAGGAATTGCGATTTATTGCCTAACTGAGACGATCGAATCAACTCAAGCGAGTTCTGGTAAGTTTTTTTTTTTTTTTTTTTTTCTATTGAAATTTAATTTGCATGAAAATAATTCTCATAATTGATCGATCGAAATTTCATCAGACAATGTTCCGACGGGCCTGCAAGCTGTACAAATTTCATCAACAAAAATTCTCGTCACGTGGGACGTGTCCGAGATTAATGACGCTCAAACATTTCAAGTTTGTTATCAACCAGTTTACGTGGCCGATCCTAAAAGGACAAAATGCATCGTCGTGTGAGTTGAAAAAAAAATAAAAATAAAGAAAAGAAAGGAAGAATAAAAAATAATAAAAATAAAAATTTCAGATTATACGAAAAATCAATAACGATCGATAATCTCAAACCGTTCACGATGTATCAATTCAAAGTGGGAATATTTGATAATGGCACAGATGATGAGAATAAATTTAGCGAGAGCATTGAGTGTCACACGAGCGAGGATGTGCCTGGTAAACCAGAAGACGTTCAATGGTTTTTGGATAATCGGACGAATGCAAAAGTTGCATGGAAAGAGCCAACGGAGACGAATGGGGTTGTAAAAAATTATTTTGTCTCGTATACGACAGATTTGAGAGAATCAACATTGACCTGGGGTAATGTGACTGTACCTGGTAATAAAACATCGGCGAGTCTTGTCGGCCTCGTTGCCGGTCGGCGTTACGACGTTATCGTACAGGCAGCTACAAAGGCCGGTTACGGACCTCCATCCGATCCAATATTCGTCATTATGGGAGGAACAAGTCCCGCCAAAATTCCTACTAAAACTGATCAACAAAAACCACCGGAAAAAACAAAAGCTGATCAGAGTCTCGGTGAGGGTAAAAACAAAAACAAATTATCACATTTTTTTAATAAATTGAGAAAAAAATTATATTTTGAGTTGCAAAACGTTTTTTTTTTTCGATGAATCTTCATAGATTTTTATATAATAATAAAATCATAGATCTTGGAGGATTTTTTATTTTTTTATTAAAAAAATTTAGTAAAAAAAGTTTTTTTTTTTTTTTTTTTTTTTTTTTCAGGAATAATAATCGGTGTGAGCATAAGCATTTGTTGCATAACCGTCTGCCTGTGCAGTATTTACTGTAGAAGAAAGTGTGAAAATTCACGTTCCTTGAGAGAAAGCTCACAGTCACAAAAAAGTCGAGCTCTGATGCGAACGAGCAATGGCTGCTGCATTGAGAGATCAATGACGCCCGTTAGTCAACAAATGAATAATCCTCAGGTTGCTTGCAATGAGATTGAATTGGCCGAGCTTTGTCCGTCCTCGCCAACCTCGACAAATCCACAAAGCGATACCAAGGTAAAAATTATATTCGATTTAAAAAAAAAATTACCCTTAATAAATTTAAAAAAAAAAAGGAATTGAACAAAAATTTAACAATTTTGGTCAATTTGATGTTTTTGCGAATTTGCCATTATATTACTACTCGATGATTTATAAAATTCGATACTAAAACGCGAATATGCGGGGGTCACATAGAGGATTCGTTTGTTTCAGGGTGGACACGCTAATGGTATTCTTGAAAATTGCGTCAAAGAGCCCCTCTTGACACCCTGGGATTCCCACCACGAATCCAAGGATCTTGGAATAACAGAGAATCCACAGGTATGAATTATCTTTTTGTAAAAATAACATTTTTTGTAAAACTTTTCTTTGATAATTAATAATAATTATTGTTAATATTATTATCTATCGATATTGCTATCAATCATCAATAGTTGAATTCTTATATAAATGAGATTATTCTCGAAGCTTTCCGAGAAAAACCCAAAACTTAACGTATAATTTTATTTTTCAATAATTTCACTTTTCCCAAAACAAAACAAAAAAACCCCCCAAATCCAATTTTAACTGAAAATCTTAAATTCGAGCTTAAATTGGTCGCAAAATTTTTCACAATTTACTCCATAAAACATAATTAGCCTCTTGAAGTAATTTGATTGTGATTTTTTTTTGTTTAAACTAAAAATACATTAAATGTAAGATTGTCGGTTACGTAAAGGGCTAAAAAAATGATTTTTCAATTTAACTGCAATGGATTGTCTCTCGTTTTTCAGTGCAAGGAAAGTTGCAGTCCTGCCTCGAATGGTCAAGCCGAGCACGAGGCCGATCTGAACGTCACAGAAATGACGATTGTCGATTGTTGCACACTCGCAGGTAGTGACAACAGCCTGAACAATAATTTAGGCTGTAGAAATGTTTCACCACGAAAAGCTGCACCGATAACGATTCCCGTTCTCGAGCCCAATGGATGAAAAAAAATCGTTTGGAATTGATCTGCCGTTTGAAATAACGCGCAGACTACACCAAAAAAATGTAAGGTAGGACCTAAAATCGCCGAGGGCAAAAAAAAAAAAAGTTCAGCTCTTAAGCAAAGCTCCTGCGAGACATTGTAAATAATTATATAGAGAGAGAGAGAGAGAGCCCCTCGCAAGTCAACAACTCGACGATTTTAATGAAGCATTTTTTTTTTTATTTTTTTTTTTAATGCTAAAAAAAGATGGAGAAAAAAAATCTCATCCGCCGAGAATTGGCAAAAGTCGCAAAATATTATGTGCGCCTGGCTCGCGTGGGCGTCGACGTTGATAACGCGAAAAAAAAAAAAAAAAAAACAAAAATGTTCACAACCATCTCATCATCCTGACACTCTGAGAGATAAAATTCACTCTGAGACACTCTGAGATTGGAACAAACTAGACTACTTGCTCACGTATGGAATCTCGGTCGTTTCTCACCTTGGGATTATAAAAAAAAACAAAAAAAAACTTGAAAAATAAGCAAAAGAGAGAAAAATTGCAGGATTACAAAAAAAAAAAAATAGAAAAAAAATCATAATATTATTGTACATAATAACGTCGTTAACTGTGAATATGTCTATAAAACGTTTTTCCCCAATACGCAAGTTAAACTTACCACAGGCATTTTTAGACAGAATTGACGGATTTATCAATTACCGGGAAAAAAAAAACAAAAAAAAAACGAAAATTGTTGCAGTTTTTTCCAAATCGGATACGACACTGAGAGCAATTTTTAACGAATTCCTTTTTTTTTTTTCTCAATATTCTGATGCACTGATAAAGGTCGAATACATTCCATAGTTTTTCTATTTTTTTATTTTTTTATTTCATTATTAAAGAGAAATAATAATAATAATAATAAACGAGCAATTATCGTGGTTCGCATTCAATATCGAATTTAACGAGATTTTATATTTGCTTGTGGCAACAATCACGCAGATTATAATCCAATACGTTATGCATTTATGAGAGTGTGTAAAAACGCTTTTAATTTGCCACTTTCAATATTTATCAGTTTTTTTATCTTTTTTTTTAACCAAAAATACCCACGAAATTGATTGTGGGCTTGCCTATTTCTTTTTTATCCCGAAAAAAAGAATTTTTGTACAATTTTGTGCGGGACTGAATGTACCGGAAAGAGTTTAATCCCGAATTTTCATTGCCAGATTTCAAGATTGTTGTTTTTTTTTTTTTTTTTTTTTTTTTTTCTTTTTTGTTTTTGTTTGGGGACACAATGCGGACCGTAACTGATTTAGTCATTAGAGATTTTTGTTACTTCTTATCTGTTTCACTTTGCATTATTATTTTTTTTTTTTTCATTTTTTTTTTGTTGTTTTACATTTGCTGTTTGTTAGTTGTAATCAAGCATAATTTTTAATGGATCTCAGGGCCCCGTGTGAACGAGGGAGAGAAAAAGTGGAACGTGGCGAGAAATTTTAGTTCACGTTCATTTTGCACATTTTTTTTCTTTCTTCTCATTCACGAGGACGAGATCGTGTGTTGATATATATATTGTTTTTTTTTATTTTTTTTTTCGTTCAAATCCACAATCAATGGTTTTCCAACGTTATTTTCGCGGTTCCATTAACATCAAAAAATTCAATTGTGCAAAAATACAAAAAAAGCAAAACAAGCAGATACACATATACCGAAATGGTGCATGTTACCATGACAAACGAAGATATGAAATGATTGAAAGGACGAGAGAAAGAGAGAGAGAGAGAAAAGAAAAGAAAAATGTAAAAGAAACAAAACAACAAAAAAAAAAAAGAAAACCCAACTCAGTACCTGATAGACTAAGTTACTATATCGTTTAGAGTGAGACGTAAAAATGTCAATGTTATATTACTGTACATTCATTAATTGTTATATTTATTACTTCATACATTCAATCATGATTCTACATGCAATAACTATTTTACCAGCACACACGATTTAATCTGAAAAATTTTCTTTGCACGTTAAAAGAAGAAGAAAAAAAAACAGCAAAAGGAACAATTTAATCAATTTTATTCTAGACACACAGAGGAGAGACTCGTCATTTTATCATAGTACTCGTATACTCGTAATTATTTTACAAAGCTGGACGTTTTTTTTTTTTTTTTTTTTTTTTTTTTTTTTTTTTTTTTTTCTTCATTATTTCCGGATGCGATACTAAATAGTCAAAAAAGATTTTTTTTTGTTGCTTTTTAAAGCCTTTTGCGAAAAAAAAAAAAATACCACCAACGAGGGAAGGCAAAGGATTCTAACCGATCTGAGATACGCGCAGAGAAAATTAAACTCGAATCAATTAATTGAGTGAGGAAATACTCTAGTTTATGCAACTATTTTCGAGTGAAAAAAAAATTAAGTGCCAACTTTTTATTACTACAAAATAGCTACGTAAACTATTGAAAAAAAAAAAGAAATTAAAGAAAAAATAAAATTGTTTTATCGCTCAATAATTATTGAATAACTACTGCAATATCTCAGATTATAAATGTTTTGTGTACAAATAATATTAAAAATATTGGAATCTTCTCGTAAAGCTTGGAGACGAATCCATCTTTTGAGCTGGACGATATTATCATCTCGTAGCGCCTGCAATAGTTGACATTTTTTTCTTTTCTTTTTTTTTTCTTCTTTTTTTTTACTCTGCATATATAGCACGTTTTTTTGCAACAGCACGTTCGTCAATCGAACAATCTTGTTTTCGTTAAAGATTTCATACATATACATATATATAAATGACATATAATATAAATAATAAAATATCCTCCATCATTCACTGCAATAGAAATACTCCGGCGCCAAACTCCCCGTTAACTCTGTGGGAGAAAGCAATTTAAACAATTTGCATTTAAAAGTTATCTACAATCTGTTCTCACCTTCCAAAAGGGTGTTTTTTTATTCTCTTTTTTTTTTTTAATAATTAATTTTGTTTATTTTTCATTTTATCGCAAGTTTTACAAACTCTACATTTCATGTCACTACCGTGTCTACATTGTTGAACATAAATATTTTTTTTTTCACGTTTTTTTACCGAGTTTTTATCAAGGGAAAAAGAAAACGTTACTGCCATTTCCGTATATTATTAAGTATTTTATGGAAATGGACGAATAATAATCCCAGTGTATTACGAGAGCTCATTGTGAAATTCCTAGAGTTAAAACTTTGGTTCCTCAACAGTGGCATCTAGCTTTGTACAATGTGTGTGTGTGTGTGTGTGTGTGTGATTTTTTTTTTATACATGTATTTTTTTTTTTAATACAAGCACGTTTTTTTTTTAAATCTCGGTGACAAGGGCAGCACGTATAGGTCTCGCGAATAAAACGTTAAAAGTGAAAAGGTGGTCTTTGTACTGTAATTAACAATTTAATAACTTGCGTGTGGGTATTCTCGCCGGTAAATCTCGTATGGAAATCGAATCTTCGAAGGAAAAAAAACAAAAAAAAAGAGGACAAAATGATTAAGTTAACAATTTAAGAATTTCAATCGATCGGAATTAATCAATATGGCGATATTGATGAATTTCGATTGTTTGTAATTAACATTTAATCGTGTGACGTTTTTTTTTTTGTATTATTATTATTTTTTTCATTATTACTTGAAATTTTTACGATTGGTAAATTGTATAATGAAAAAGAAAAACAATGAAAATTAATTTAATCGTACAAGAATTAGGCATTTATATGTATGTAGACGTAATTTATATAAATTTTCTTTTTGTTCGTTCTCCGTTTCTGTTGACAAGACATTGTACTGGTGTCAGTAGTGTGATGGCGGTAAAAGGGAATGAATACAAAAGAAATGAAATCTTAAAAAGATGGATTTACGCTTACCAAAACTATTTTAATATTATTTTACATGCAGCTGCATAATCATTCTCAATACCTATAGCCGTAGCCGTAATTCGGAACGACAATATACAACTTTCGATCGCACTTGGATCGTCTTTACGAGCCTACAAAAATTTATTTCGTTTTTTTTTTTAACGACTTGATAAAAAACAACAAAAAAAACCGCAAAATCCAGATGATCAGTGGACAGTTTTTATTTTTATTTCTATTTCTTTCAAAATCCCTTAGGAAAAAAAGAAGGCCAATAAAAATTATGATCCGAATATATATTATATATAAAAGATTTTTTTTTAATTTAGCACTCATTTAATTCGTGCTCTCCTCTAACAACCTCGAGCTAGTTTTTCCATACTATTTTCACTTTCAAATTATACCGACAGGACTACCCCATATTTAATTTAAATAATTCATATTGATGCTCGTAAAAATGAAGAGAGATAACATGGAGATGCCCAACTAACTTTGCTAAATAACAAGAAATTGCCAAGTCCACTGATCGAGAAAGATTTTTTTATTTTGTTTTCCTCTTAATCGAGAGACACGAAAAAATAAACTGAAGAAAATTTTAAAAAAATCATCTCTTTCCGGCAAAGTTGTACAATGTCACGAAAAAAAAAAAAAAATTGTTTTGCGTTGGCCATACACTGACAAAAAGTATTAACTAGATCGTACGGCGAATCTAGTCGAACGAATATACCTCCAGCATATTGCGATTGCCCTTTTTGTTTTGTTATTTTATTTTTTCACAATTATAAAACGAAGGGCGATCCACAACCCATTACTTAACGTTAACTTAACCGCAGTACCTACTAGATTACTATTATTTAATTTTTATACCGTTTACCTCACAGGATACATAGTTTCGAATCCTCGTCGCTACTGATACGTTCGAATGTTATGCATTTTTTTACACAGATTAAAAAACAAACAAAAAGAATGAGAGAATGACCGTATCAAAGTCGAAGTAGAAAAAAAAAGTCGTATTACTACAGTTAATTGCGAAATAAATAGAAGATAAAGAAAAACAACCATTATCGAATCAGCCGAATGTTTATAATTTACATATTATATATATATATATATATATCCCGCTGGGGTCGATTTGGGTGTCCAGCTCTATTATTCATCGCGAATCTCCCAATAACGATCAATTTAGCTAATGTTTGATAAATTTGTTCTGCATTCCAAGCTGTTTTTGCAAAATTAAAATATCGACGTCAGGCTCGCATAATCGTTTTCCTGAAACTTTTGATTTCACGATCTGTATGTTGAAAAATAAAAATAAAATATGGATATTTGGACACCCAGGCTGATCCAGATCAGAAGAGAAAAATGTTGGCCCTCAGGGAGATATATATTTTACCCACTATTATTTTATACCGAAAAAAAAAAAGGAGGAAATGAAAAATCTGTAATTATTTGCGGATTACCGAACGTTCATTAGGGTGCCGTTACTTTTTTGTAAATACCTCTTTTATTACCCAACACGATTGTACATACATTATATTATCTACGGAAACAAACAAAGGAAGAAAAAACAAACGAGAAAAAGGAAAAAAAAAAAATATTGAAAGTATATATTTTAATATATTACATGTAATTAATTACATAAAATTATAATCTTATTGTTTAAAAAGTATTAAAAAGAAGTAAAATCGAATACACAAAAAATGTTTAACGATATTGTTGTTGACCCTTTTGCAGGAAAAAAAAAAAAAAAAAAAAAATACCGAGAAACAGCCACTTGTTGTAGAATTGAATAAAATTAAGGCAGTGTAAAAGGATACTTTGTTGTTTTTTTTCGTGGTGAATCGTTTCCTCATATTATGGATTAACTGATGCTGTGGATGGATGCAAATGGATCGTATCGGTGGAAAAAAAAATCATCGGAGACAAATTTGTTTTGTTTTTTTATTTATTTATTATCAAAATATCTCGGAGCATACATAGAAAATTTTGTATGTCTCACGTTAACTCGATAGTGGGACAATAATTTTTATCGTTTTGCCACCGTATAAGCCGCTAAGTACGAATGCCAAAAAGTCTATCGCAAGGAATTATCCTCGTTTTTTTTTTATTTATTTATTTTCGTCCTTGATTAAAACGAGCGTTGATTTGTATAGGCAAATTCTAACATTATAACAAAAGACACACAATTTTTATTCTTCATTGTGGCTATTTGTACTTGATTTTTTTCTTCTAAAATCATTGCTATCGTAACTATCGAATATTATCACTTATCAGTTATATATATATATATATATATATATATATATATATAATATTTATTTATAGCCTTTCTTCGAAATTCAGATCGCGAGAATCTAATCTCGCTAGCTAAATTGTCATACCTTTATTTTTTGCTATTTTTTTATTTTATTTTATTTTCTCAATGGAATGAAAAGTACGTGCCTTGGATAGCAAAGCGGAATCACGTTGTTGTCGATGTAAAAGTTTTACAGAAAAAAAAAAACTATTCATAAAAATTCTCTTACAAAGCTGAAATCAGCTCGAAAAATGGCGTGTAAAAAAAATCACTCGTCGCATACTACTTGTGTATAATTTTTTTGCGGAAAAAATTATTGACCCGATTGTTGTACGAATCACGCAGATTTTTTTTTTTTCAACTTTTATAAGTAAAAAGTTTTTTTTTTGATTTTTTCGTAATGTGCTCGTTTGATGCACTCTCGGGCATTGGACTTGAAAATGTTTGACACAACGAACCGATCGCGAATTTGCCAACATTTGACTAGCGTCCAGCTTTTCCATGAGTTTGAACCTCGAGATATTTAAAAGAAAAAAAAAAAAAAAATGAAAGGTCTCGTGTTTTATCACATGAATTACGGCTGATTGACCCCGAGAGAGGTGACAAGTGAAGATTTTCAACGAGGCTTCAGTTGCATGGAAGAAATTCCGCGAAATTTCATCAACTCAAAAAATAAATTCGCTTCAAAAATCTTTCCTATATATATAACGAATTTTTCGTTCAAACAAATTTTTGACTCAATTTGTATAATTTCTAAATGGCCGAGCTTTATCACCGGAATATTTTTTTTTCTTCCATTCCTCATAATAATCAACAGTAAGCAAAATTTTGATAAATTAAAAATCTAAATCGAATAAATTGGCAAATATTTGCGCCTTTTAGGCCGTGAAAAAGATTAACAATTTCAAAATACGATTATTCCATTATTTACAACAGGATGGATAAAGAAAAAAAAAATTATGCAAAATTGTTGTAATCATATCACCAGATTTTCAGGAATAATTTCAGATAAAATTGTTTTTTTCTGCATTTGCCCGCTGCAGCGTAGAATTGCTCTTATATGTAATATACGCGTCGAAAAAGTCTATAACTCGGATTAGATTATATCATTTAGGCACAAGGTGAAACGATTTTTTTCTATGAAATACTAAAAAATCTCTCGCGATTTTTCGTCTATCGCTCGATCTAAAAAAAATGGCAGTTGATCTCACAGAATCAACGAGTGGGGAAATATCTTCATACTGACGAAATCGTCGAGAACCTGCAATAAAAAGAAATAAAATAAAAATAAACCACATAATTTGAGTAAATAAAAAAAAAAAAAAAACTTTCATCAAACTGGAAAATAATTTTCATAAAAGAGACCTCTTTGAGAGCATCCTTGGTAAGTTTTGGATAGGAGTGAGTAAATCCCGTCTCTTTTGTTAATTTTCCCGTGTACAAGTACAAATGTTTGTTGTAGAGAAGTTCCTGATCGATGTACGGAGACAGAGGACTATTCTCTACGCCATCTTTGCTGCAAGCCTCAGCCCATGGACCCATGTGTTTGTCATTAACTTCCTCCACCACACAACTCATATCGGCCTGTCAAAAAAAGGGGGCAAAAAAAAATTAAGCAAAAATACTTTTAGTAGCAAAATTATGTGAGAATTTTTTTTATTTTTATTTTTCCATACTTTGGCCAAAGTTGACAAAGCCGTTCCCCAATAATCATGGTTGATATTGAAAAGCTCCGAGACGGTGGCACTTATTGAACCCTGGGTCGAATCACCTTCGTCGACGAGATTGTAAATTTGTCCGATCGTGTCATCGCGACATGCAACGTGCCACATTGCACGAGCAACGTCCCTCACGTGTACAGTATTCATATGAAGTTCCGGTCCCCATAGTAATTTCATCATTTCTCCAAGATGCTTGTAAACCGCACCGACAACGAGACGCGGAGCTGTCCATTATTTCGATAAATTTATCATTTATTTTTTTGTCAAAAGTCTTTTTTTCAAATTTATTTTTATTCATCTTGAAGAATTGAAAGCAAATAAAAATTTCATCTTTTTGCTCTTTGGATTGAGAATGCCAATGAGAGGAAATTTTCCAAGTGTACTTAATTTAGAAAAAAAAATTAAATGCCTTTAAACGAATTTACGATTATTTGAAATTAGTAAATTCTTACCCAAACCATTGCGATCACCAGGACCATAAATAATCGCTGCTCTCAGTATCGTGTACTTGAGACCCACAATATTTTTTAAATCGTGCTCCACCTCGAGTTTGTGCTTTGCCACAAAAGTCCATGGATCTGTAGGATCGTCCTCTTTGTGCGGAGCTTTTTCCGAGGAACTCAAATTTCCCGAGGAAATTTCGACAAAACGCTGTACTTTGATATTAGCGGCTTGTTGAGCACAATTTATGCTTAGCTTATAAATACCCTCTTTGTAAACTGGATCTGTTTGGCCACTCTTTGTCTCACCCGCACAATTGAAAACATAATCTATCGGAGTATCGCTGGCAAAAGCATTTTGGCACGATACTGTAATTTAAAAAAAAACACAAAAAATTAATTCACCATTATCAAGGAACATTCAAACTGTTCATCAGCATTAATTTTTATCGGTGACAGATACGGAAATATTTCTCAAATTGGAATGAGCCGGAGAGTTTAACGTTTATCAGTTGAGTGAAAAAGTATGAATGAGTCCCAGAAGTGCCTGAGTTCCACATTACTCGTAAATTTCTCCTCTTGTTAATACTCGCGAGTGACCTTTATATTGGGTTGGCCAAAAAGTTAATGGTTTTTTTTCTAATAAATCGACGGCATTTAGGATGTCTTGAAATATAATTTAATTTCAAATCTCAAATTTATTATATAAGTTGAGACAGCTGATAGTTTAATCCTAGAAGGTATTACCAGGGTAGATTTCCACCCGAGGCGACCTTTGAACTCCATTTACAAAGTTAGTGAGTCATGCGTCGTTCTAGGGTCATGTTTGTTTGATAAAAACAAAGTGCACGATTTCGTTAACAATTTTTAAATTTCTCTTTCATTGATATAAATGACATGAGTGAGGGGGAAAAAAAACAAAATCGATTGAAGGAATTAATAGTCAAGAAATAAGATTTTTTTTTTATCACCTGTATTTATGAGATTGGCACTCCTGAATTCAACAATAGGATTATCAAAGATTTCCTGATGATTCTTGTTGAGCCAAGCCGTCTGGGGCGGTACTTTATCTACAACTCGCAATGACGATACCAGCTCGTTTTCCACAAGATACGCCACAACATTCCGTCCAACAAAGCCACATCCTTGGCAACGAGAAAGAATCATTTTTAGCCAATATATAACGAGATAATCAAAGCTTGTTTGTCGTTTCATTATTTTTTTTTAAATAATTCATTTTCTCCAAAATATTAGTATATATATATATATATACTAATAAATATTAATATATATACATATACTAATAAATAGTAATATATATATAATACTAATAATATAATATATATATATATATATATTTAATCGATATACCTCCTAGGACAATGACGCTGGGCTTCCTGTCATTCGTGGGAGTTGCCATGATGAATTATCATTTAAAGACAATCACTTTTGTCTCTCTATCAACTCTCTGGGACGTTGCGCAAAAAAAAAAAAAAAAATCAAGACAATAAATGTAAAAGAAATAAAAAAATACGCGGCACTTATATCACGAGACCCGACGTCAAATTTTTACTCGCATCGACGCGATGTACAATAATTTAACATACTCGGTGAGAGTAAAATTGTAGATAAAAAAAAAATCGTACGCGTATCGCGTATGAAATTTAATTTTTAAAAAACTTATCACGCACTCGAGCTCTCCGGCTGCGAGACTGCTGCTGTCGCTGGTCCCTGTCGCCGAGGAATTTTAAGTTCGGCCTTTTTTTTATTTTTAAAAGTGCTCAGTTGGTAAAAAAAACTATTTCATTCTCTCTCTTTTTTCCAATCTGTAAATTGTCGTGACACATGCCGACTGTTGATAAAACGCTTAGAACTTTTGCCAACAGAGGGCAGCACAGGTCATGTCTCAGTTTTTAACGTGCAGCGCCATCTCGAAAGTAATCGATTCGTTATTACCGCCATCAACCTTATGAATATTGCTGCTGTATACCTTCTGGAATTTACAAAATACGAGCATCAGCATTATTTGTACCCGCATTATTTACTATTTTGATTTGTTCAACGATGGCTGTCAAAGAGAAAGCATTAGAGTCGAGTGAGGAATTTGAATGGAACGTCGAAAATGAAATACAACTTTTCTTTGCCATGAATGGTCACAAGCCCGTTGGTAAGAAAACTCAAAATTAATTCACCAATATGCCCATTTCCGACTGACATTTCTTCAGGTTAGGTGAAGACGAAGTCAAATTTTTTATTTTATTCTTTTTTTCTTAGGTGTCAACAAATACTTTCACATGGTTTGTATATGGGAAAAATTTCGTGCTGCAACACACAAAGACATCTCTCTGAAGCCAATCTGGGATCATCTTGAATCCATGTATGATTTAATGGCTCTGGATGACATGGAAGATTTGCCATTCCCGAGTAATGAAGTTGATTTTAATCTTCCCGAGACTGAATTTCTCGGTCTCATGAAATATTGCAAAAAAGATGAGCCAGAGAGCAATAAGAACAAAGAGCAGAAGGAAAAATTCAAAGAGGTTGGCAAAAAAGAGAAAGACCCAAAAGAAACTCCAAAAAAAGAATTACCCCCGAGAGATCAAAAAACTCCCAAAGAGGCAGAAAAAAAGAAGGAAGAGGTGAAGAAAGTTGTCAAAGAACCGGAAGTCAAGAAGGAAAAGCAGAGAGATGCAAAAGATCCAAAGAAAGATTACAAGAGTTCAAAAGCAAGGCCAAAGGGAAAAGATGAGCCTGACGAAGTTCCTCAGAGTTAGTAGAATTGAAAAAAAAAATCCCCAGCTCTAGTTCATCAATTACCTTTTATTATTCTTTTTCTTAGCAATTATTGATTTTAATAGTTGGCAACTTTTTTTGTTCAATTGATTTTCTAATTATTTCTTATTATCTCCGATCAGTTATTAATTTATACATATTAACAATTATTAATTGTTCGAATTGTTGTCTTTTTCCAGTACAAACTGTCAAAAAGGAACGAAAAGACTCGGGCTCGAGTCGTGAAGAGTTAAAAAGAGTGCCAAAAAGACCAACCAGACAGAGTACAGACAATAGTTCTAAAGCATCCTCCAGTCCCAGAGACACGCCACCATTAAAACGTCGGAGAATATAATTCGCAATTTATTTTTCACGTTTTTCCTGATGAAAAGATTATAATTTCGACTCAGTATTGTTCGAATAACACTCGAGATTATATTCTCACCAGAGCTAAAATACTTGTATGTGTTTTTTTTTCACTATATTAATTATAAGTCATGATATGTAAATAAATTACTTACTTTTTTTCATAAAAAAAAAAAAAAAAAACAATCTTGCCAAAAGATATTTCTTCTTTTGCCAAATTATTGCATTATTTTTTTGCAAAACTTTTACCTTGAAGATTGCTCAGTAAATTTCCATGGTGAGGTGCAGTGATAAGACTTCTTACTAGCTATAGATATAGAACAGGATTTCGCAGAAATAAAGAAAACAAGAGTGTTTTATGGTGGTTACCAGCTGAGATTTATTGAAGTGGCGATTGGTAAAATTTGTTTAGCATTTTTTTTCGCAGCATCGAAGTTATCTGCAGTCTTGACCATGCCGACAATGGTGCGATGATGATGATTATTGTGTCAAACGAGCCTCGGAAAAAATTTCGATCTCGGACTGCCATGTCGAATAATATTGGCGGGTGATGCAGATATCTCGGATATAAAGATTGTAAAATTCAGCAGCTTGGATACCTCGTGTTTTTTTTCTCCATTTTTTTCTCCTCCCTTCTCAGGCCCCCACATAGATGTTGGAATATTTGCAGGAAGAAATTATCTCACCGGAGTCTTCTGGCTTCGCGCTCGGACTCAAGTAAGGTTAGGAGGTCACCTTCGCGTACCGGCCCTTTAACGTTCCTGATGATTTGACGATTTTGCTCACCAAGGAACTCGACTTTTACTTGGGTACATTGTCCCTGCGATCCGGTACGACCAAGAACTTTGATAACACGTGCCAGTACTACTGGTTTCTCCATGACTTTTTCACGTGGCTTCGATGCAACGGCAAAAGAATGCTCGGAGGAAGTGAAAGAGAATTTCTGGTGACTGCGCGGTTCAAATAATCTACTGACGCACGCGGTGCGGTGACAAACGGCGGCTTCCGGTTTGGCGCCACTGGCGCATGCGCGCCCTACGCGTCGTTTAGTCAAATCAGCGCTTGTACAAAATTCTAGTTTTTGTGGAAGACGCGTCGAAATTGTTGATTCTATCTTTATTACTGTTTATTATGATCGAAGTTGCAAACTTTCGGGCTATTGTGTGAAATACGAGTGAAGTGAAAATGTGCGCTACAAATCAGCCAGGACGAACGGAACGAGAAAAACCAACGAAAAGGTCAATGTTTTCAATGTACATTTATTTTTCATAATCTTCGTAAATTTTTGGCTACACCCTCGCATTCTTACAAAGTTCATTTTACAATCTGCTTTTTACGATATTTCGTCATCCGCCTCGCGGTTGTTTTTTTTTCATTTGATAAAAACGCTTTAAAGTATCTCAATAATTGAAATAATGATAAATTCTATGCAATATATGATGATGCTCTTTGAGAACTTCATTCGAATGAACGGGCCCTCCGTACATGTTTCTCATTTCGTTGCTACAGTTTGAGATTTGAATTCTCAGTTTGAAAAATAATTTGTAAAATCTCGCTTTGACCACTTTGCTTTGATTTTTCATCATTTAACGAAAAATGTTTCTCCGTATTATGTGGTTTATAGAAATATTATCGGGAATTTCGATTCTTTTCACTTATCGAAAAAGTATCGTACCATTTTAGCTTTGTTTTTCAAACGAGAAATAGCGTTTATAAAGTTTTGGCAGCATTATCGGATACAAAATGGCGTCGCCGCTCTTCCTCTTTTTCCACAGTCTGTGATAAATGATGATTTGTTCAACAGTTTGTTGTTTTTTTGTTTATGAAGTATTATCGAGAGCAATTGAATATTCTCTCCATGCTCAAAAGTTTCTCTCTCTCTCTCTCTCTCTCTTGGAGAAAAAGGGAAGATTTTTTACAACTCGTAATGAGACCCAAATATATAGATATAGTCTATAGAGATGTGAGAATATGATGCAATTTCGCTCGCGACAATTTTTTCTTTTTTACTTTTATTTTCATTCTATATAATTCGACAAAATACATTAATAACAATTAGGCGACTCAGATTTGTTTCTGTTACTTCTTTTTTTTTTTCTTGTTTTTCTGTAAAAAACGGAGGTATAACTTGACTCTCTGACAAGTGTGGACAAATTATTGTCAAATTGTACAAGAAATTACGAATTGGATTTCGTCTTTTATACCTTCGGCACAGACGAGAAGTATAAATATGTTCGAAACGAAGAACAAGAAATTTTTTTACACGTGAATATATCGGGCGTGAACTGAGGTGAAACAATATCGCCTGGGACGGAAACAAAAAAAATTGGTACAGTTTTTTTCGGCCATTTGTCGAGTCCGAGTCTCCACGAGATCAATTCGAAATTTGAAGCCTCCATTTTGTTTCATTTTTTTCGAAATTTCTCGATCGAATATCTCGCAAGACAACACGCAATGAAATTCACGGGTGTCCATGTGGGCACACAAAGCACCATTACATGTTACAAAACGAATTTCCGTTTAGACCGGAAGTCGTCAATAATAATTGTTATTTTGGGGAATGGGCCGAAGTTCGATAGATTTTCCTTAACTCGGAGTTTTTTTTTTTTTTTTTCAGGCCACTTTAATATTGTAGCCGCAAAAAAAGAAATGGGGGTGAGAAAAAATGCTAACTAATAAAAGTGCAATAACTAACGAGCATCCGAGAGCTCACGAAAGAGTTCTGGGAATTATTTGCCCGAATAAACATATCGAGTATCTTTCGCGACCATTCAGTGAATAAGTACGGGATTTGGGGACCTTGTGCTCTTATAAGAGGGAATAAGTAAAAATATTGCAATAATTATTTTTTATCCCGGGTTATGGAATAACAAAGTATTATCGGGGGTGAATTTAACCGATAATAAAATATACTGATCAAGTTTAGTCTCGTAGTTTTTTTTTCTTTTTTCTCAGTAAGGCAAAGTATCTGGCGCGTTTTACATATTCATTCTCGCAAGTGATGAAAAATATCACCGACGAGTTCAGGTTGTTCTACAATTATGTAATATTTACATCTTCCAATATAATGAATTTACGTTTTTTTTTTTTTTTTTTTTACTCATTCGTTCAACGTTTCTCGATTGAATTAATTTTTCTGAATTAACGATTTTTTTCTCTCTCATTTTTTTTTCCATTTCGCAAATTTCTCAATGGAAAAGTAGATTTACATTAAATGTTTTTTTTTTTTCACAAAATATTAATCATCGAGTCGATTATTGTACAGTCTCGAGTGGTAATTTACAAATTTCCATTACAATTGTCGCACAGAGCGTTTTTTTTTTGTTGCCATCTCATTTTCGTACTACTGTAGATTTTTCGTTTGATTTATTATGTTTTTTTTTCATCGTAATATCCAAAGAGAATTGAAGTGACGATTAATCCACGAGAACGAAAACTCTCAAATTTTCAAACGTTTTTTTTCTTTTTCTATCATCAAAAATTTATAATTTTCACGCCACAGTTGAAAAATAATGAAGAGAACATAAAAAATATGCTTCATGACCTTGGAAAATTTGCGAGGGCCAAATAATGTTTGGACCCGTCAACGCGACACACCAGAGTATACAACATCGAACGAATTAATCAATCAGTTAGCTATTCTTGTTTATTTTTATTTTTTTTTGCCAATGAAAATTGTTACTGCCACAAATTGGTCGAGAGAGTTTGTCCCGGTAGAGCGGTAGGAGTTTGTTTCGCTAATCCCCCTAAAGACATTTGAGACATCTGTTGCGGCAACTGCGATAAATGGAGCAAAAAAAAAACGACAATTAGCATAATTCTCAACATGGATACTTTCTCAAAGACATTTTGCCGATACATTCACAATCAAAAGATGAGCTCGTCGAAAATTTTCAATACTTCTCGATAAAATAAAAATCTTAAAAAAAAAAAAAAAAAAATCTCCACTAATTTATTAATAACTTTTTTAGCTTTATTAAAATATTATTGTTATTAAAAATGAATGTTTTTGCTATTTTCAATATGGTTGATTTTTTCACCACATTTTTATCCGATCGCGAAGTAAGCAAATTTCTGGTCGAACGAAACTTTTGGCTGGGAATGTATAGGTGAAAGATCCTTAATATGGATCAAGGTCACGAGGGGCTCGTGACTCGGTAATGATTATTTTATGCTCACCTGCGTCGCGAATGGAGTGTTCAATTGCGGCTGTCCTGATAGATTGAAGAAAGGATTACTTCCCGGTGAAGGTTGTAAATTTTGCGCTGCCATCATTCCACTCCATCCATTATTGCTGCTAACGTTACTTTGTCCCTGCATCTGCATCATCTGTGAAGCAGCTTGGGTCACGCCCTGCAGGTGACCGTAAACATGCAATTGTTATTCATGCAAAAAAAAATACAATTAAGCCAAAGATAATTGCGTGATCATTTTTTCAAAAAACTTTTTCCATCACAATTATTGAAGCAACCTTTATGAATTAATGGTAAAATTCATGTTATCAATTTTTATATTTTCAATATTAAGCTTATCAAATATTTCATTCGACTAATCAATCAAATTAAAGGCTCAGAAAGTGAAAATAAAACGTTAAAAAAATTGTTCATAAAGTCTTGATGGCTAAAAAAAGATCTTTATCAACTCTTTCTTCAATTCTAGTTAATTATTTTATAAAATAATTCCTGTAAATTTGGCTAATAATAATAATAATAATAATATTTTATCTCACCATTTGATTCTGCATAGCCATCGTATTACTCTGCAATCCATTAATCTGATTGACACCAGACATGTGTAAACTATTAGCCATTGGATTTACCATTTGACTCGAGTTCAGACCCATCTGATTCGTCGGGATGTTCATTTGATTCGTCACTTGCATAGCCATTTGGCCTTGAAGCTGATTCAATTGTCCCATTGCGTTCGATTGATTCGAAAAATTGTTTTGTTGTCCAAAAGCTCCTATATTTTGTACAGATTGAGCAAATGCCTGAACTGGCTGTTGTTGGGCATACATAGGTCCACCTTAAAGTACAAAAAAAAAATTCTCACTTCGCTCTCGAGGATAAAATCATTTTTACTCTCGCAGATCAATTATTCGTGATTTTCTTGCTTGAATAATTGTTCAAATATTTTTTTTAATTATTTACTTGGAGGAACATACCAGAAACTCCAAAAGGCGATTGTTGGTGACTCGGATTTCCATAAAGGGCGAGAATACTGTCCTTAGTCATTTTGCTCTTTTCCTGTGGCGTCGGTGCTGGTTGATTGAAAAAATTTTCCTCATCCGTTTTACTAGCAACTGTTGAGCTGTCCGCGCTACCGTTCGTCGCACCTGTCGGTGCTGGTGACGAGCTTGCCGGTGTGGCCGACAGGAAGGAAGAAAATATATCGTCACCGGATGTTGAGCCATTAGCATTTGCCTGGCTAACTGGAGCGTCTGAAAAATTAAGAGTAAAAAAATATCGATCATTATTAATGTTTCTTCTTATTGGACTAAAATAAACGATTTTTTGGGACTCACCAAGGCCCAAAAGATCCAACGTTGCCGTATTATTCGCTCTGCTCGGTTTTGGACTGACCGAGCTTCGTGGTTTTGGTATTTGTGGCACTACTTCCGGTTTCTTTACCGGCGGAAGTGAATTTTGGCTGGTACTTGATTTTGTACCTTCCTTCTTTCGTCTGCGTTGTCGCTCGGCCTCCTCGTCGAGTTCCTTGTCCCAATTTACCTGAAATTTTTTACGAATTAATCATTGTATGGGCAATCTGTGATATTTTTCAAATTTCGTGTAGATTAGTTTAGTGAAAAATTAATACCTTTGGCAAAGGAGGCGGTACCCATTCTCTGGCAATATATTTTTTGTGCTCGTACTTTGCCCTGATGAAACTCTCGAGACTGCAGTCGGTCTGAGGTCGTCTGAAGCTATCCGGTAAATTTGCTTCGTAAACTGCTCGAGCACGAGAATTGCCCATTTGTTGCAGACTCTGATGCAGAAACAACGTTTAGTACGATTTTTTTTTTTTTTTTTGATAATTGTAGGCTTCTGGCATTTTAGCGATTAAGAATCGAGGGGGAGGATATAATGAATAGAAAAGTTTGCCGATAATGTTGCAAAACGAACAAATGAGTCAACTTGCACACATCCACAAATGGTGACCATTCTCAATGGCTTTTGCTAATTCTAGTATTTTTGAATTAGAGGAATCCCAGGAGCCTCATTGAGAATCAAGGCCATTTTTGATAAAGCCAAGAAAATCAAGTAGGTGAAAAAATATTTTCACGAAATTTTCCAAAGAAAATATTTATTATGGCGATAGAAATGATTAATTATCAATATAGACGAAAATAACTCGGATTGTTTCAATTTTGTTTCAATTACTTTTTAATTGTTTAAATCAGAATTTTTTGAGATTTTTCAATACTTACCACTACTTGTTCGGGTGTCCATGTGTCCAAGTTTACAGATTTGACCTTGCTTATGTGAACTCCAAGATTCCTGTGTATTCCAGCACATCGAATACATAAAAATATCCCAAGATTCCAGCTTGCCCATCTTGGACCTGTTTTCAAATCAATTTTCATTATTTCCCAACAAATTAATTCATAAATTTGAATCAGTTATCGAAAATCTGTTTTTTTTTTTCAAACTATACATATAATTTCCCGACAATTTGTGTGAGACAATAACAATTATTACATATTTCGTTATCAGCAACAATTCAATCATAAATCGTGCGCGAATTATTGGCCTTCGTTTTATCTTTAATCGCGTCAATCGCGAGCGCACCCACAATCGAGCGCGGCACCCACGCGAAACACAACGACCAAATAATATACACACGATGACGTTTGCGTCCGTTGACCGTATATCATAAAATTGATTGTCAATCGGACGAAACGCTCTCACGAAGAAAATGACAAATAAAAAAAAAACATTTACACGAACTATATGCGAGTTGAATAACTAGGTCGCGAGAATTTGAGGCCAAAATCGATATAGAGTTGGGTCAAACTTTGTTTTTATTTCCCGTGACAAGTTCACGAAATTTCGTGCTATAAATTAGATAGAAATTTGTGTTTAATGATTTATCGTGAGCGATGAGAATGAATAATTGGAAAATTCACTCGTAAATTTTACCGGGAGATTTATAGTTTGTATGTGAGCGCGTGTAAACGAACCTTTAGCATCGCAATCGACACAGTACTTGTTGTCCTCGTCGCGCAACATTTGCGTCAAAAGATCCTGGCACTTGTCCTGTATCTGTTTGGCTCGTTCTTTCTCAAAGCGCGACGTCATTTTTCTCTTTATTTTTTGATATTTTTGTCAATCCTCAGTTTTTCATCAACACTCGCGATAATAAATAATACACCTGATACCCGAGAGGCGGGGGGCGGTGGCAGGGGCGGAGGGGGAGACAATTACCGATTCTTGGGTGGTCAAACGAACGACACGCGTACCGAGACAGTGAAGACGCTGCAACGGATGACCATGACGGTGGGATGTGACGGCTGACGGCCACAAAGCTCGTCCACTCGGTATATATCTATACGCATATACCTTTTGAGAAACTTATACTGGCGCCATCTGTCGTTAAGCTGTCGAATTTCAGCAAATTTTCACGTGTACTAGAATTGTCGGTAGGAAAGAAAAGCGCGGCAAATCTCCGAATTCAAATATTACGAAGGAGATATTGTTTCGAGTATAAACTGGCATTAAAGAATGACTTAAGATGATGTGAAACATGTTCTCTTTGTATCTTTGTCACTACTTTATCGTTACTAATCGTAATATCGCTCTCGAAAGCGCACAGTCTGTGCCATCACACACTGTGACAATTTTAAGTTGATGATCAACTCAAAATTGTCCAAAAAATTGACCTCTGGTTCTCTCATAAATTTCTCACATCGTCACCATGGAGCATAGAGCCTCTCCAGGCTCCTTGCACATCACCTTAATTTCACTCATTCTAGGGATACATTTTTAAAAATTAAAAATAAAATTATAGGCAAGGATTTTTTCTGAGCTCGAGGGTAAAAAAACAAATGCTTCAATTTTTTATGATTTTTAATTGTTTTTAATATTAAATAATACAACGCAAATTATAATATACATGGGTGGAGAGGAACATAATAATTAACAGGTATGGATCACTTATATATAAACTTCAAATCTTCGCCTGCTTATCATTGAATTATGCGTTTCTCAAATATCTCTATTATCTGATTTTTTTTTTTTTTAATATACTTTTTTCTTTATTCATTTTTTTATATTAAAAAAGCCCAGTCTTGCTGGGAAACTCTAATATGGCTACTCGCACACTCGAAGGAGGCTTTTTTGTTTATACTTTTATCGCCAAGAAAAGCTTCCTAAAAATATGATTCTATGGTAAGCAATTTATTCACAGATCTTATAATTTTAAATATCGATTTTTTCTCGTTAATCCTTCAAATTCATACAAAATGTATTTGAACGAAAAACCAAAATTATATATGGACTCTTTTTTTTTAAACGTTTTTCTTCTCGATAATTCTATAGCTATTATCTGCTTGCCGCTCATCTTGCTTTATTAGGATATCAATTTTAATGATATTACATATGCTCTAAGTACGATAAATCTAATTCAGTCTTTCAGCAACATAATCGATTCCATTTTTTTTTTCTACCATTATGGTGTGTCGAGGCCACTTATAAATTTGTCCTTTCCCTTTTATCACTAGGTCTCTCTTGTAATGAAAAAAAAAAGTACTTTTTTTTCCCCCTTCTCCATAAAGCTACATAATGGATATTTCGCTCACACATTTATACACTCGTAAGAAAGATCATTCATACAATTTGTACACTCAGTGGCTTTCGTGGCACCTGTTTTTCACGCAACAATTAAAAAAAAAAAAAAAAAAAAAAATCTAAGAAAAAAAAATGTCACATCATCTATGACTACAGTTCATTTTTTTTTTTAATTACACTTGTAACGGATAAACTAAAATCACAGAATATCTCGTCTGCTCTCACTATCGTGACATATTCGTACAATTCGTAACTGTTAAATTTTAAGTGATAAAAATTATTTATGTTGTGAATCAACAAAATTGTGCTCTGCAGTTTTATCGGCAGTTTAATTTGTCATAACTGATCGAAGTCTAGAGTCAATTTTTTTTTTCCAATGTCTCGAAACTAATGAGCAATTTTTTTCTTTGCTTTTCGTCTTTTCTTTGTCTGTAAGTGAAATTGATAAATGGAAAAAAAAACAAAAAAAAATCGAGATTTATGACGATTGGAGAGTCGACAGGTATAATTTGTATTCATTCATGTTCAATCGCTCTCATCTATCTTGTTCGCGTTTTTTTTCTCACTTGTAAACTCGCAGAATAAAAATTTCGGCCTATCTGTAAGGTCAAAAATCGTTAGAACGCGAACAATGTGATTTAATAGGTCGATGACGCAGCTAATACTTCTAATATCCTCAAATCTCACTCTGTCAAGTTATCTATGTACAACGTAAATAATGGAAAGATGAAAATGATTTTGGAATCCAATCGGGATAGATTTTAATATTTATTATGTACAATTCAACCCAACTTTTGATTCCATCGATCATTTTTTTTTTAGTTTCCTCCATACATTCAAGCAAAGGGATGTTGCAACGCGTACATTTTTTTTTCATTTTTTTTACGTATTCTTGATATTTTTTTCAAAAATTAAACGAATTTGGGGCCCGAATTTTTGAGTTGTAAGTTGGGACCCAAGTTCGATTTAGGTCAAATTCTACTCAGACGTTCGCGTTCTGCAAAAGCACGGTAAGGTCAAAAAGCTCTTTTTGATTGTTGGAATAATGAAAAAATGAACTAATTTGACTCATTTTACCATCAGAATTCGGCCCTTGAAATTTTAAATGATCGTAAGATCGAATTTACTTCGGGTCGAACTTAAAAAAAAATCAGGCCTAACTCTACCAAACGACAGGAATATTTTTTAATCTCTTTTCATTTTTTTTTTCACACTTGTGAATTTTACTGAAAGGGAATTTGCAAAAAAATCTGTTTCACTGTAAATTGCGCTCATGGATGATGATTTCGCTTTTTTGAGTCGATTTCAAAGTTACGTGAAAAATTCTACCAGGAAATATTTTGCGTTGGAGAGAAAATTGAAGAAAAAAAAATGATTTTAAATACGAATAGGGCAATTTAAAAATTTATTTCGTACGTATCGCATTGCAACGAGGAATTTCTCCGTTGTTTGAGTGACGATTTTGCAGAAAAATGAACTATGAGAGTAGCGAAAGAGGATCGTATCGCGAGATTCTCAGTGAAACGAGTAATTGATTATTATTTCGGGAAATAAGCAAATTTTCGTACACGATTTTTTTTTTTCGTACTGGCTTGCGACTAATATTATTTATTAGCGAATCACTCGATCATGCTCTTTAAAAAAAAATCAAAAACCTCGATCTACAAATATATCGATATTTAACGAGTCGAAGAGATCGAGTTATGCAGCCATTGAAATTTTTCGTTAGGTCGAAATGGAGAATTAACGATTTTCTCTTTCTCTCTCTCTATCTCTCTCGAGCGAAAATACGTCGTCAATTCCTTGCAATGAACTCGTAACGAAACGCACATCCGGTTCGCAAGAGAAGAATATCATGGATCCTTTTATTCGGGACCCCGAAGCAATTCCTAGGCCAATTCTCTTTTGGCCTTGCTCTCAGCGTAAAACTGGGTCGATGTCGAGCTATTTCCTGAGCTTGAGCTTGACGGTTGAAAATGTCGCGTTAAGAGGTAAACTACAGCCTCGTATGTCGCCATCATAATAGCCGTGTTGGGAATTTGTCGTACCAATTGAGTCGCGAGACCACGATACAAACCTCTCGAGCCTTCCTCTGTATATACTATACTGAGAGTTTGCCAAAACGAACGATATTTACTTCCTTCCTCTCTCAAACGAGTTCTCGCCACCTCTGCAATCAAAAAAAAAATAAATACATCAATTTATTAACATTTGCAAAAATATGCAATCGACAAATTTCAAGCAATTTCAATTTATAATATATCATTATCATTATTATTGTATACATAATCAAAAATTATATTACGCATTGTGTGTAAAACAGAAAACATTTTTATTTTTTGACAATCTAGTCCGATTAATGAGTTTTAATTATTTCAAATAATTGTTTCAAAAATAAAATAATAAAAAATGATCCATCATTATTGCACACTATTGCAAAAGGCTAAAACGCATTTAGGTCATTTCGAAATGGAATTATTTGGCTGATGGCCGAATGACAAATCGATACGACTACTTTGAACACACTGTCGATGCGTGCCATGACTACTATATAATTATAATTAATTTAGACGAGAAAAAAAATTGTTCACAGGTGTTAACGCATCTTTCCCCCTCCCCCTTTCAAAGTGATAATGAAAATAACAAGATACTGTCTGCGACGTAGAAACTCAATCGATTTTCTCCGCTTTCTTATCAATGACTCGTGCGTTCGAGCGTGCAATATTAAATCATCATATTTTGTTGGATTAAAAAAATCATTGCCTGTTTTTCTCCGCATGATAAATCCATATCGAATTTTTCTGCTGTTAATCAACATTTAGAATTATTTTTGAAATGCTCCGACTTATCGAATCTCGACTTATCGGAGCATTCAAAAAATAATTCTAGCCATTGTCTGGTGAGAAATTGCGCTTAAATTTGCCTTATCGACAAAAGTTTCAAAATGGCCCAGATACGATCTAAATAATCCTCGTTGAACTCGTAGCTCGAGTATATTTGATGATCGATAACAATGATTCGTAATATCGTGCTGTTTTCTTGCGACAGTTGATAGTTTAGCTTCGTTTAAAGTTTGCAGGAGGTCGGGACTATATGCGCACTCAATTTTCGATTAATCAGTACAAGTACGATCGAACGAGAAGACACACGCGATATTCACTGCTATTTCTGGCCTCTATAAGCGGCTCTATTTTTCCGGTTTTTCGACTCTTCTCATTATTTATTCGTCCTAGGCTTTCTTCTGCGTCTTATTTTACGCCGAATTTATTTGATTTATGTATATGATGATTCGAGTGCACAGGTGACCTGTCCCGAGAGGCTAATAAAAATATTATTATTATTTTATTAGTTGACTTGTAAATATCTTTTGAAATGACTCGACGTACAGGTCAATTTTGCACGAATAAAAAAACATGCCGACATGTTGAGCAAACATAAAAAGATTGATCGAGTCGAGGAAACTTTGTACATTGAATTATATTAATTGGAGAAAAAAAAACAAACAACGAATGTCCCATAAAATTAGCTCGACAAAAATGAATTTTATCGTAATCCTCGAAAGGACAGGCACGTGAATTTGAAATCGACTTTTTTGTGTCCTCACCGTGGGGATAGGCGATACACGAAGCGATAGTTTTCGAGAAAGCTCCGGCTGCCATGAATTCCAAAAAATCGCGCGAAGTTTTTGATCCATCATCGGAATTGGTTGGTAGCCTCGAACGATGGGTTGTGAGCCAGCTCTTGACCGCCTCATAAATAACGAAGTGGACGACAGTCTCGCTTATTCCAACGTAAGAAGCGACGATGCCTTTGTAAAATCCAAGGAGACCCTGAAAAATAAAAATTGACAAAAAAGTTTAGTTAAATATAAAAAAAAAGGAAAAACAATGTAAAAAGGTTCGAAAAAAATTATTAAAAAATCAGTTTGATCGAAAAAATGCCCGCCGCGACGAGATAGGTCGCTAGTCGATAACATATCGATATCGAGACTCGATTCTGTCCAGACTCTCCATGAGAGAGTCTCTGATACGTCAATAATTTATACTTTATCATGAGAACATTTTTTTTTTCTCATCTCGCAAATCGATCGAAATTGTTCTTTACGAGAAATTATTTCTATTTACGCACAATTTGTAAATTATCAAAAATGAGACAGCAGTAATGATAACGATGATCGTTCGATATAACTCGAGAGAAAGTAAATATCCTTCAAGAAAAATCTTCTTGGAGAATTCATTGTTATCGATCGAGCAATGTCAAATGACATCGACGAACCCTCGCGTTCTCTCATGAATTCTTATCGGTAACAATTTTTTTTTTTTATATATTAACGTATATATATATATATATATATATATATATATATATATATATATATATATATATATATATATAGATAGATATATATAGATGTAAAAGGCTTTTCGTGTATTAGTAAAAATACGTCAGTTAAATGCGTATCGCGTAAATAACTCGGGATCAGGCCATAAGCTCGTTCGAAAATGAAAATAAACTCTCGTGTGATCGTTTATATTAGTCAACTGGCGCTAAACTTATGAATTCGCCGTTTTTTTTTTTCTTATCGGAGCACATGTTCACGGAATAATAAAACAAACGCGTGCACGAGCCATCGGCGTGCTGCAATATGATAAGCGAAATTTCCAATGGGCATTTTTTTATTATTTTTTATTTTTTATTATCGATATCTGATTACCGCATAAAGATTGTAATTGATAAGAGGGCAAAGTACTTTTCATAAGAAAGCTTTCTTTTTTTTTTCTTCTTCTTTTATGCCAAGAGAATCTACTTTTTCTAATTCGACGCTTTCTCAGATGAGTCTTATCAGGTGAGAAAAAAGTGAAGTATTTTTTTTTCGACTCTTTTTAACAGGAGAGAGATCGTTTTACAATTCGATTACAAAAATTTTTGATACATATAAAACTGAACGATTTTTTAATGATTTATCGTTTTCGATAAAGCAGGAAATCCCTTTTTTTTTGGTCAATTTGCTCTCTGAACTCTTTCGTGAGAATGTCGTTGTCTAGAGGAAATCCCCAATGGTATGGGATAGAGAACTCGAGCCAAAAAATACAATAAAAAAAAAAAGTTATTCGTCATCTATACTATAGTATGGCAAATAAGTTTTTTTTTTTTTTTTTTTTTTTTATAGCTATATACACGATACATGTATATTGCGTCTGAGTTAGCGTCTCTTCTCGAGAGTAGTGGAAAGTTTTTTTTTACAAAGAACGAGCCACATTGCACGCGAGGAACACGTGTTTAAAGATTTACTGGGCAGGTTATATGGCGTAGATTTTTTATTATTTTTTTTATACGAAAATCTGGAGGACGTTTTGAATTAATGGCGACCGGTCCAAACTTACTGGTAATTAATATACTCGAAGAAGCAATGGCGAGTTATCGATAATCTATAAAAATATCGAAATTGCTAGCTTTCCATATTTTTCCTTCATCCTTTCGTAACTTTACACGAAAGTAAAGAAAATTTTATCGTCAGAGAAAACTTTCGTCAGAATTGGCGCTACCGATTTGCTGTCGGTGTGCACAGGAAGTCGAGTGGTCGACAACCCACGAAATTTTTCGACCATCTTTCTTTCTCTCACTTGAGTCTATAGATAAACTCAAGGTCAACAGATGCCAAGAAGGATTCTGTGGTATATCATCATTCATGTGATTTCGGCACGAACAATATTCGTACGTCGTATGGCGAGAAAAAGATAGATAATTCTTTTTTTTTCTCCCCTTAAATTCAGCAGGAATTCGGCGTTCCATACTGAGCTCGTTTCTGTGAGAATTTTTTGTCTTTTCGTTTTTTTTTACAATATTTGTATGTCATATGGCGAGAAAACGAAAGATAATTCTTCTTTTTCTCCACTTAAATTTAGCAGGAATTCGGCGTTCCATACTGAGCTCGTTGCTCCATTTTTTTTTTTTTTTTTTTTTTTTACGTATCGTACGACACGATGAATGACGATGCAATACGCGAGCTTTCGCTGAAACGAGATAAGATTAATCCGTCATCGCGTTTATTACGCTCAAAGTTGACACTATATTGCAACATTGAAGAATCTCTCGGAAATCGTCAGAAGATTTTTACGCAATTACCACATGGAAATCTGGAAAATTTCTAAATCGCGTTTATAAATTTTGAGGTTATGAAATTTTTATATCGAATGAAGAATTACAAAAAAAATTGTCATTAAACAAAGACATCAATAAAATTAATTATAATTAAATTATAATTAGCTTAAAAATGTTATAATAATTTTGTCAACAATATTCCTTATTCGAGATTACCTCGAAAATTTTTCGTGGGTCTTGATCGTCGATGAAAAAAAAGAGCCAAAACAGAAAAATTGTTAATAACTCTTTCGAGTGAATAAAATCGTTAATACAAGCATGAGAAAGAGAAAACTGACAATTGCAATCGGGCGTGGGAAAATTCTTGCTATCGTCGTATGCAATGAAAGATTGACTATATTTGAAAAATTTCAGACATGCATTTTCGATTCATACGAGAGAGAGAGAGAGAGTTTCAGAGTGCCAGCTCACAATTCGTTCATCGGTCAGAAATTTTTAGCTATTTTTGTACCAAAATAGCTATTTCGAGGTTGAAATGAAATATTTCAGCGCTCGAGAAATTTGTTGACTAATAAAACGCGAGTGTGTCAGAGCCACTATGAGTCAAAGTTAATGAGAATTTGACGAGAACTTGTTTTCAAATTTGTAAATATGAGAGAAACTTGCCAAATTGTGACAAAGGGGAACCCTTTGGGGCCAGTGACCAAAAATTTCTCACTCGCGTGAGAATAAAACTTTTTTTTTCACATAGCGGAGCATTTTTTTTTCCACCATCTTTGATCCTCAAATAATAAATAGCTAATTTTTTCACACTGAAAAGCTGTTGCAAGAAAAATTCATTCATTTCTCGTCAGACATCCGCTCGAGGACTTTTTTTTTTTCATTCGACACGATATTCAACTTGACATAACACATTAGTTGCTCTGAGTAATTGAATTTCGCGATGAGAAATAATTTTCTTTGCGATATTACGTGATATTATGAGCAAACAATTCTGATGTCTTTTGGATTATTTTTTTTCTCTCTCCAGAATAATATCGTGTGGAAAAATATAAACTTTTAATATTTGTACACTGAGTTATAATTTTATTTTTCTCCCATTTATAGTTTTTTTTAAATTGTTTTATTATTATTATTATTGTTATTATTTTTAACACAAGCCTCGGTGCATCCGACACGATTCTAAACATTTCTTACCGATTGCTGATATATCCTCCGGATGCACTCGATGGCACTCGTGCGATTCATATGATGATCTAGCTGTAGTCTCGTTTTCACAAACCATATTGGATTCGTCGCAGTGCTCGCCACAAAACCTGCAACATTTAACGTCCTACGAATGAGTCCTCTTTACTCTCCATCCTCTTTGTTTTTTATCATCCTCATTCGTTTTCTTCTCTTTTTTTTTTTTTTTTTATCGTCAGGGTTTATCAGCAATCATTACGCAAGTTTCTAATCTAATAAAACTTTAATTTGACTTGCTTAGTCAGTAAAAAAAAAAAATGATTTCTCAGCAGTATGCGTTTATATCGATCGAATATCGATGTGCGATTAAAATATTTATTCTTGTTTGCAATTTTTTATTTTATTTTATTTTTTTACCAAATTACATCACGTGGTCGGATATCATATTTCTGGCAAAGATGATATTACTGGCGGAGAAGATTTCTTGTTCCATTGAAAAATATCCGGAAATATGAGAGACGCCCTTGGAATGTTTTTGCAGTTATTTAATAATTTATCAATTATGGATAATCGTCGTTCAATTATTATATTCTTTGTCATTATAATCGACTGTTTTTTTTTAAATTTTTTTTTTACGTGTCTAGTCACGTAACCTGCGACATGACAGCTTAAATCAGTATCCTCGCATTTTCATTTTTTGAACATGACGCACATAAGTGTGGGCGAAAAACTGCCAAGCGTCGATTTGTACGAGCAGGTGCCAGAAGATACGAAAAATATCCTGGACTTAGTTCGAGGAAAAAGAGCCTTAATTTTTGGTATTCCTGGGGCATTTGTGCCCGCCTGCTCGAAAATTCATCTCAGAGGTTTTGTCGAGAAGTAATTTTTCGGTCTGAGTCCTGAAATTGATACGAAAAAAAAAAAAAAAATATTTAGAGTCTCACAGAGAGATTGAAAATCTCATTTTGCTTCATAGATCGGATGAACTCAAGTCAAAGGGTTTTGAGGAAATAATTTGTATTTCCGTGAATGATCCCTACGTGCTTTCAGCTTGGGGATGGGCCAAGGGTGCCCTAGAAAAAGTATTTATTACATTTAGCTTTTTTTTTTTATAATTGCTTATTAGCTAAAATTATTTTTCGACGCTTCACTTTCATTATCGATCATAATTTGATGAAATTAAAAAAAAAAAAAACAAATTTCAATCTCGCTATTTTATTCATTTATAATTCACGTTCACGTAACTATTTTTTCCAATTGTTTATTAAATTAAATTGTTTATTGAGGAATTCCATTAAAATTGATCGTAATTTGATAAATTGTAGGAGAAATTTTGAATTTCGAACACGCTATATTTTTTATCTTTTATGTTCGACTCGCAATTGCATGTTCGAGGTATAAAAAACGAATTGCATAAGTCGAGCTGCATGTTAAGAAGAAGTTCGGCTAACCGGAAAACTTGAATCACTGAAACACGCAAACAAGCCGACGATTTATTGTCCTGATACGATTTAACGATTAATTTAAGCAGTCGAGTCTCAATTTTACTTATCTGAATCTCATCAAAATGGATTCTTCCGTTATCGTGCGATGTATCAGAATGAGTCATAAAAATACCAAAACCCAATTTTTCACATTAATTTTAACGAATTTTAAGAAAATGATTTTCTTTTAAATTAAATTTATTAGAGAAATTAATTTTTAAACAAAAAAATATCTATTTTTTTTTTACTTTTTAGGTAAGAATTCTAGCAGATCCGAGAGCGGAATACACTAAAGCCATAAGAATGGAAATTGAAATGCCAGAACTCGGGGGTACTAGAAGTCGACGTTATGCCATGATAACCGACGATGGAATCGTCAGAGAATTGTACGTCGAAGGACCAAACGCTGAAAATTCATGTCTTCGAGGTCCATCCCCGCCTCTATCTTCATAGATAGAATATGAAAAAAAAATGGTAAATTGCTGATCTGTCTCAGAAATAATTTTTTAATTTAAAAAAAAATATACCAATTACTTGAAATAATTGAAATTGTCTCGATGGTCGCGAAATTTTCATTCTCTCGATATAAATTTCTCGCCCTTGAACTTTTTGGAAATTTTCACTCTCGACAATATAATTAACGTATAAATTCTGTTCACGTTATTTTATACGAGAATGTACGAGCACACTCCAAGCCATTAATAGATTTTATTTCTTAAAACGGAAAAGTATGAGGGACGTTTATTCTGACTCAACGACCAGAAAAAAAAAATCTATAAAATCAAAAACCTTGCACAAAAAAATTGTTAAAATGGAGCTTTTTATATGGCCAAAATATTTAAAATCAACATAAAAATATTGAGGGTTCATCTACTTTATAATGACGAATATTTTGTATCTCTGAATCATCAAAAAATTGCAATGTAAATATTCTACACGTGATTATAAGTTTTGAGATTATCAGCTGATATCACATTAATGAATGAGGAAGTATGAGGGACGTTTATTCTGACTCGACGACCAGAAAAAAAATCTATAAAATCAAAAACCTTGCACAAAAAAATTGTTAAAATGGAGCTTTTTATATGGCCAAAATATTTAAAATCAACATAAAAATATTGAGGGTTCATCTACTTTATAATGACGAAAATTTGTATCTCTGAATCATCAAAAAATTGCAATGTAAATATTCCACACGTGACTATAAGTGTTGAGATTATCAGCTGATATCACATTAATGAATCTATGACCTGGCTTAATCAGTACAGTCTGTAGTGTCCGCAAGAGCGTGTACATATATCGAATGAATATTTAACATCCAATTATCCTTGATGAGTGATAAATCACGATTCGAGCACGTGTTTGCTTCCGTTCATTCGACAATTCAACAGAAGATATATATATATATATATATGTCGTACGAGTGCAAATTGACGATTCTCACAATAATTTATTCGAAATATCGCAAAAATTCAAATAATTCATTGAATTCGCGATAGTTGGAAAATTGAATTATTAAATTTGCGTGTCTATCGTAAAATAATGAGCAAACTTGCAAATATGTGTCTTTTTCATAGCAGCTAGACGTGCTAAATGAAACGAATGAAAAAAAAGAAAAAACGAGTAAAAGAAAAATTTCCATTTAGTGTTTATATAAATCTATATAGCTTAAAAACTCTTGAAGAAAATCGCGTGTGTCGAAGGAGCACGGAAAGGTGCCCAGAGGAGAGCAGAAGAGAGTAAAAACATATTGAATGGTATCGTACGATATACCAACGACAACGGGTTTACTGCGCAGAAAAGTAAACGAGTTTATGCTGCAAATTCCAAACGCGACTTATATTACACTGTTTTTCTTACTAATCAAAGCTTCAAGTTATTGACCCCTTTTTATTTATTTATTGTTTTTTTTTTAATTATTATTTTATCATCCAGAGAGAATTTTCAAAAGAGACAAATATATCGAGAGCCTAAAATTAAAAGGACGTATCAAATTCGCATAAGTTATGCTTTTACGTCTTTCAGCCTTACACCTTTGCGTATGTAAAATTTGGCGAAGAATTGATACTAATTTTGAAGATAATTCGGCAAATTGCCAAATGTGTACGAGACACGAAGATTGGGGCGTGAAAATTTTTGGACCGCTATCAGGTCTTCGTATGAAAAACAAATTAATTGGCAAAGCGCATTTAGAGTAGATTTTAAAATGCTCAGCTCATAAATCTATAACGTTTCGTCTTTTTATTTTATTTTTATTTTTCATTATCAAGGCCATCAGAAGTCATGGAAAAACAATGGTGGACGAATTGTAATTACACATTGAAAAATTCGTCCACTCTGTTTTTGTGTAAAGATTTATTCCTCATCGCTGATCGATCGTTTATACAATTAAAAATCGAATGCAAGACAATTTCGTATATTTGTTTTTCCGAAGACAAATTAACGTATGCACGATGGTGTGAGAGAGACAAAATCGACATTGTTTTTTTTTTTCAGTTGAAAATATATCCAGCTTTCGTTTAAAAATCGAGCAAATTTTTTCGATCTATATCGATTGCTCGAAAAATCATTAGATAGAAAAAAAAAAATAATGGTCGAAATTTGGGAGGTTCAAGGGCAAAAAATGATCGATTTTTGATGAAACCTCCCATATGTACTAGTCTGAGTGTTTTGGTTCATGACTATAAGCGCCTCCACGCCTACGTGCCTACGACAGTCAGTCTCAGCGTTATTCGTAAAACTATTTTCAAACTCTCTCAGCTTGAGGACTACGCGAAAAAAATGTCCGGCGATGAAATTGACACGGGAAATGATTACTTCCGGTGAACGGTGCGGCATAATTTTTCTTCAAATTTTCTATCCACAAAAAAAAAAAAACGGGCATCGGACTCTTCGCGAATTTCTCGTATCTCCTGAAACTTCATGAAAAACAAACAATAAATTCTCACAATTTTATCGCAATTTTGCATTATCGAGGTGTAAAAAAATTCTTGAGAATATTTTACGGATGTCGAGATAAAGTGAATGAGAAAATTGTCTCGCTCGAGGCATCGAGGAATTTTAATTATTGTTTTTGTTTTTTTTTTTTTTGTCGTTATCAGATTTCTTCATTACACAATCGCGTAAATCACGCGTATCAAATTGTACGATGCACATGACGATCCAGAGATATCACGTGACTAATTTAGATAGAAAATTGAAGAAATTAAAAAAAAAAAAATTGAACTTTGATTTTTTTTTTAATATTCCCATTTTAGGATTTAATTTATTAAATTTGAGCAAAACAACTTTTAAATTACTGATTAATTTTTTAACATTGCAATATTGAGATTTAATTCGTCGATTACAAATCGATTTATTTATACGTTGAGTGTGTAAAATGCATTGAGTCTCTCTCTCTCTCGAAGGAACAAGCAATGGATCAAGTTTTCGCCTTGTGCGTTTGTCGTCTCAAAATAGCCGATGTGAGTTCTTCGCTGCTGTGCACGAGAGAGAGAGAGAGAATATTAGACCCGCGGCCGGTGAATGCGATTCGTTAGTCGGGAATGATAAAATACAAACGCCACAGGAAGTTCAATTGCGAAATATGAAAACGTAAAATGTATGGGGCATTCTAGGCCAAACTGACCTACCCTTTTTTCCCTTTTAATTTTAATAATAGAGAATCGATTTGAAAAATTATTTTCCGTTCAATTTTTTATTTAATTTAAAAAAATAAAAAGTTTTTTTTTCATATTTTTCAATTACGTAATTGAAAAAAAAAAAAAAAAAATGCACGATCCCCTGTCGATTTAGCTTGGAATTACCCATAGGGACAACTCTCCGATTCACTTTATATGCAGAAATTTATTCGGTACGTGAGTGTGTGAATTCTCGTGGTTGTGACTGCATTTTTTTATTTTTTTTTGCACTCGACTGCGTAGATGTTTACGAGTTTCATACTAGCTGAGAGGTCTTGAAATGCAAAATAGTAACGATTGAGTAATCTATTTATAGAACTTTTATTCACCACAATAGCAAAACTTTATGTTGCACAATGGGCACGAAAAAAAGTGCCTTTTAATTTTTGAAAAATAAAAAATAATTATATTCAAGAAATTTAATTATAATTAGTAATTTATTTATTTTTATTTATCGAAAGTGGGAGAATTTTTTGTTACATTTTTTTTTTTTAATGTCTGCAGGCAATGATCCAATTTCTACCGTGTCAATAACAAAACAAACTTGTTTACCATGATGTAACGAATTGTCTATATTTAGATAATGCGCGGCGATTTATTACCGCCGATCCACGAGTGGATGAATCAATGAGAAAATAAATTTTACCCCCCGCCCCTTTTTTCATGTTCAATTGGCCAGATTGAGGGGGGTGCGAAGAGGAATGGCGAAGGCGTAAATAAATTGATCAGAAAAGAACTAGTATGGGCTGTTTCGGACTTGATGGGCCATCGGGTAAAACTGGCCTACGTGACAAAAAGCACGTGACTCTCGAAAATACTTAACACAGCGTACCTTGTCGTGGTTACGTCGTGCATTTGCCAGTCCAAAACGTCTCGAAATATTTTTTTTTACTCCCGATCGAAAAATAATTTCTTAATTTTTCGATGGGGAGTAAAAATCGTCGATATTATAATTGCATTGGAAAATGATTCAAACTAAAGTATTAACACTTGTTGAAAACGCTCGAAGCACAAACAACACAGTAAACTCGTGTCTGTGTGTGACTAAATGAGATATCGATGTGGGAACGCATTTTATAGAACGTTGAGTTAGTCTCATTGGGCAATGATCGTTTGAACGAGTCACGACGACAAGATACAATTATATTTTGGCTCCCCTGACGAGAAAATGTTTGCTTAGCTGCTTGCGAGGTCCAAGAGTGCAATTTTTTCTTTTGGCTTGAGGATTTATCGCATTTTAAAGCGTATAATGTAAATTTGTAAATATTTACGAGTGTGGATAAATTGTTTTACGGTAAGCTTCAAATTGGCACTAAATTCATTAGACTTGGAACATGCAAAATTATATTACTAGTTGAAATGGTACATTGTGTGATCGTCGAATAAAAATTCTTTTTTAATTTTTTAAAATTTAATAAGTATCATTATTTTTTATGGACAGTAGTAGATAGTAGAATATAGATGTAGAATTATGATAGTAGTCAGAACTAAATGAGATATCGATGTGGGGACGCATTTTATAGAACGTTGAGTTAGTCTCATTGGGCAATGATCGTCTGAACGAGTCACGACGACAAGATACAATTATATTTTGGCTCCCCTGACGAGAAAGTGTTTGCTTAGCTGCTTCCCAGGTCCAAGAGTGCAATTTTTCTTTTGGCTTGAGGATTTATCGCATTTTAAAGCGTATAATGTAACTTTGTAAATATACGAGTGTGGGTAAATTGTTTGACGGTAAGCTTCAAATTGGCGCTAAATTCATTAGACTTGGAATATGCAGAATTATATTATTATTATTTTCTATGAAATTATTAATCCCAAAGAATATTCATGATCGCAATAATAAACGGGATTAAAAAACAATTCAAATATGATTAATAATTATTTCGTTGAAAAATAATTTTGAGACAAAATGTAGAATTATGATATTAGTCAAAATGATAAAATGCTTGTGGCGAGGCAGAGATTATCACTCATTCAAAACGTGTACTAAAAATACATTCTCACAATATAAAGTGTAAATACATCTTGGGGCGTTTCAATGAGTCTACGCGATTAAGCGATTGAATTCAACGAGAACGAGTCACACAATCGTGGGGTTCGAGATTGTGACTGTGTGTGTGTTTGTGTGTGTGTTTGTGGATTTAAGTATGTTAAACGCGGATGCACGAAGCCCGATCAACCGGTCATCGTGTAAGATTAAACTATATATTATGCACATGTTGGGGTCTCTCGAGCGTCAATTAACCGAACATTTGTAACGGCGTATCTTCTGAATTGAATAAACAAATGACGTGCAAAACGAGAGACTCTTCAAATCGTTTCGTCGATCACGACAATTCGTATAATTCAACATTGAATGTAATTCTATTTATAAATTGTCCAATTTTATGAACTTTCTTCGAGGCTGCCCAGCAAGACATTTTGTCAGCATAATTGCCAATAAAATTGGTCGCGAGGTCAATTTTTTTTTAAAATTATTAAAACACAAATTACGTTTTTTTCTCGTCAATTCATTGGTTGATATTTCATTAATTTGCAAATATCCCAATTAGCTACTAAAGTATAAAATATTTTTCACTTTTTCATAGTATTTGAATTACTCTCGTTCTCTACCGATTGCGTTGCGTTAATTAATTTGTCAAGACCACAATTAGCCAAAGTACCAAATAGCATTAAATTTTTGTTCTTTTTTTTTTCTTCTTCTTTTGCGTAAGAACGTAACGAAACTTGAAAAATCTTATAAAATTTCATAAGGGCCATGAAAAAAACTGCAAAATTTTTGTCAGTTATTTGAAATTTCATCAAGTTATTTGAAATTATTTTCAATTTACCTACAATTTTTTTTGTTTATTATCTAAACGTCCATCGATGCAATTACGAATTAAAACAAAAACAAAACAAAACATGAAAAGAAATTTAATAAAATTGAGATTTGACTGACCGGCACATGATGCGGAACAAACGTGAACGAGTGGACTGTCAGGTGGTAGTAAAGAATTGAAAAAGGCCTTGGTTTGCGAATATGTGCAGAAGTAGATGGCCCTCGATGGCGCTACACCAACGAGATTTGGTCCAAGACCCTTGAACAAGGCGCGTGGACCTTCGTTTTCCACAATATACCTCAGACAGTGAACGAGACCAGAAGGTGCATGACTGTGATGTGGTCCACCTCCAGGTGGAGGAGCGGCTCCGCAATGGGACAGGGCAACCAAAGCATACCTGAGAATTATTTACTTTTTTTTTATACACACTTTTTGATTTTTCAAAAAATTCTTTTTTCAACAATTTCCAAAAAAAAATAGACTAGATTTTTTTTTAGCTTTGCTTGAAAATTAATTTTTTAACGTCTCGCACTTGAGGCCCAATAATTTGTTGGACGATCGAAATATAAATGGAGGGAAAAAAAAATAAATATAAATATAAATAATAAATATTTATTCTCAACCAAAGCATACCTGAGAATTATTTACTTTTTTTTTATACACACGTTTTAATTTTTCAAAAAATTCTTTTTTCAACAATTTCCAAAAAAAAAACAGACGAGATTTTTTTTTTAGCTTTGCTTGAAAATTAATTTTTTAACGTCTCGCACTCGAGGCCCAATAATTTGTTGGACGATCGAAATATAAATTCAGGGAAAAAAAAAAGATATGAGATAAATTTAAATAAAATGGTGAAATGTATAAATAAATATTTATTCTTAAAATTACCTTGGATATCCTCCAGTGCAGAGCCGTCTCCTTTGCAGGGGTGTAGGAAAACTTTTACACGTAACGTGACCGGAAGTGAGCTCTTTGTTTCCGGAAGGTGGATAAAATCCAGATGAGGACGATTGCAATCTCGTCTTGACGACTTCAAGGGGGCATGTTATGATTGCACCGACCGTGCCAGCAACCCTAATAAACAATAAAATACAATTAACTTATAGTCGGTGAGATTAATGGAATTTTATGAGAAAATTAATTTTTATATGAATATTAGGAAATTATTAATATAAAAAATAATAAATTTTTATTAATTTTTTTCTACATTCTTTTAATAAAAATATTATTAATTTATTTAAAAAGTATAAAAATTAATTAATCGTGTAAATTATTAATTTCTCTATATTTTTACAGTACAAATAATACGTAAAATTGGACAACATTTTAATTAATTTAATTCTTATTCTCTATAATAAAAATAATTAATCTCGAGAATGAGTAATTTTTATAAATTCGAAAAATACGGAATTTTATAAAATAATTTTTTATAAAATTATATTTTGCCCATTTAATCTATACGATTAAGTATAAAGTAAGAAACGTAATTAAAGAAAAAAAATATAATATTATTATTTTCGTAAATGTTTATCGTACGAATGTAAAAAAATAAAATTGATCATTCGCTTCATTCATGTTCTGTACGACGAAGAAATATCTCGTGCAACATATATATATATACATATGCGTTGTATACATCAAATGCACTATTGTGTACAATATGATGTAACGTTCATCAACCTTGGAGATATATCATTGAACGTAAAATGGATAAGAACAAAGTAAACTGTGCGCTCCGAGCATCGGTGAAAATTGGTCAAGTACGTGTAACAATAGAATCACGATATTCATATATATATATATATATCAATTTTCGAGAGCAAAAAAAATAGCATCGGGACAGCCTATAATAAATTTCAAGATAGCGATAAACCTCAAATTTAATTGTTCCATTTTCGCTGAAAAACAAATAAACAATTTAAGCGCCTAAAAAAACATATTTTAATATTTTTAACTTCGAAAACGGGCCGATTTAATTACAAAATGATTCGTCAATTTCAATTATTCATATTCACATGCTCGCGTCGCCAATGAAAAAAAAAAAAAAAAAAAAAAGAAATCTCTCAGGCACTCATGCCACGTTTATTCCCGTCTTGCCAACAAACAAACAAAAAAACAACCCTAAAAAAAGTGTTTGTGCTGCTACGACGCACGTAACGCGTACCAGACACGTACGTACACATGCACATGCAGCTACATCGAGGTATTTGGGTCGTCGATGTAAACAGCAAAGGCGCAGGGCCGACGAATTTTGCGATTCGCTCGGTACTGCGAAGAAGCCGAGACAGAGAACGAGAGAGAGAGAGAGAGAGAGAGAGAGACGAAAGATGCAATATCTCAATTACAAAATTTTCTTCACAAATTGTACAAAAAGAAAAGTGTCTCTCGTGAATTAGCGTGAAATGAAATTGAAGCGTAAAAATAGATTCTATATTGTCAGCACTTGCCGGGCTGCATCGCGATCTCAATGGCCACAGCGCAAGAGTACAGAAAAAAAGAGTGAAAAAGGGGTGGGGGGGATTTATGAATTTTCATTATGAAACAGGATACGCAATAGTCTAGGTAGGCGCGACAAAACGACGTAGTAGACGTTTATCATTTAAAAAAAAATGATCAATTATCCGAAATCACGCTTATAACGAGTTATTATTATTATCATCATTGCGATCACATGTGTGTGAATAGAATGACTCTGAGCCGGGCATATGTGCATGATCACTGCGCACAAGTGCACAGTCTCGTCTCCTGTCTCGTCTTGTGAAATGTTATTGGTGTAGGTCTTGGTTTTTAGACGTAGTAGTAACTGCGTAATATCCATAACGTATGAGAAACGAATTAGTCTGTTTCGTCAAGTCGTAGATGAGAAAAGAAATTCGTTTTAAGTGGTAAATAATTTTTACGGGAGGATGAATTTAAAAATGAAAAGAAAAAAACATCAACCCACCCTCCGGCAACGAGATGTATGACGGTGTCGCGCTGCGACATTCTCTCGATGGCGAAGGAGCTTTCTGCTATCGGCCCGGCCGCATGCACTTCCACAAATTTATATATATATATATATATATATGTAATTGCGTATTATTTATTGCTCTCAATAAAAACACGATTTCACCAAATTAAACAAATACACCCTTCCTAATACTAACTTAATTACGATATTTTTTTGTTTCTTTTACGCTTTTTACCCTTTGAAATATATTATTATTATTATCTTTATAAAATGTTTATCTCAATAGAGCGAAAAGCACACACACTGTAAACGCGCATATACGATTTTTCAAACCGAACACGAGAGACACCTCTTGCATGCACTGGCGCCTCAAAACAACTGAAACAGCAAACAGCTTTACCCCGAGCGTGTGCTGCGACGTTATAAAAATATCATCGCTTGGGTCATCGATTTCACCGGCTTTCTGCGCAATGCCACGGGGCGGGGGATTTATGAAATTGAACTCGATCCGGTTTATCTACTTATTTGACTCTATACTCTGGTGGGAATTTTTTGTACTAGATTTACCGACATTTTTCGGCTTTGTAGTTACTCGTTCAGGCGACGGATGGCGCTGCAAGCAACTTCTTGGAGCGGCTAATTCAAATAGCGAAAATACATACGTATTATTGGGAGATTAATTAACAAGTAACGCAATTATCGATATAAACATTTTATTATGAAAAAAAAATCGGCAATAAATTAATGAAAAAATAAATTTATAAATATTATTAAACATAATTATTTATTTTTCTGAGTTTCGTGAAAAATCATCTTCTTTGTGCTTTTCGACAGTTAGTGACATAGCGTGTAAAAAATCACCGAGGCTTGCTTCGCTGGCTTGGATGTGTATCGCGTGTGCTAAAAATGGTATTTTTCTTAATGTTCTTCCGCTCAAACCGACGCTCGACTCGCTCAGCGATAAAAGCGAAAAGCTGTTTTTCATCAGCTCATCAACCAAACTACGACGTTCTCTCAATATTTCTATTCCATGAATCGCAGTTTTTGTGACAAACTTCGTCTGTAAGTTGAAAATATCGTAAAGGTTTTATCGAATTTTTACTTCAATGTAAAAAAAAAAATATAAAAAAAAAAAATGCTAACCCTCATCAATTCGTCGAGGCAAGTCGTGTAAATTTTGTAAATTGCATCTACTCCAGGGTGTCCAATGTACTGTTTGATATCGGCACGATCAACAAAAGCTAAATCTATTGCCTCGGTCACATTACTCGTCGTCAGTATCATGGCATTTGGATAACGTTTGATCTGATCAAGCTGAGTTAACAGAGCATTTACGACACGGATCGCGTCTGACGGTTCGTTACCATTGATGCAGGATTTACGAGCATGAGCGAGTGATTCGACTTCGTCGATGAGAACGCAAATAAGAGCCTCTGGATCTTCCAAAAGACGTCGAATTTCGTCGAATAATTTCATCACAAGCTTGCCGCTCTATGACATTAAAATGACATTGATGGCCTATTTTTTTGTTTAATAAAATTTTATTCCATTTTTATAAAATTTTCTTTCCATGAAATTTTATTTTTATGAAAAATAAATTGGCGTAAAAGATTTTGTATATATTGACAAAATATATAGGATGTGTAATATTTAAAAAAATTTACCTCTGAGAACCATTTCGAGAAGAGGCTGTGACTGTTAATTTCCACTAATTGTACACGAGCGTATCTGTGACCAAGTCGAATAGCAGCTTTTTGTGCTAATGCTTTGCACAAACTTGTTTTCCCAGTGCCTGGAGGTCCATGCAGCAAAATTACTTTGTTCCAACTTATGATATTGTGATCAACGCTTCTGTCCGAGAACAATATTGTAGTCTCGATGAAATTCAACAACTGAAAAAATGAGCTAATAAATAAATTAAATAAATCTTATTTAATTCTGTTCTCATTAATTTTACTCAAATAAAATTTATCAAAACTCACATTATTCTTTATATCTGTATCGTAGTACAAGCTTTCCCACAAACCTTGCAACTCAACAGCAGGTAAAATTATGTGAGAAGCTACACTTAATTCTTCCGAATCGTATTGCATTGTTTCTGTTGCTGCTATTTCCGGTGATAGAGTATAAACAAAAAACTTTTTCGTTGTGATATATTTAAGTGCTATATCATAGCTTTTCTGAAAATAATTTTTTTAGCGAATTCCGAGGATATTTTATTAATTAAACCAAATACGGTAGTTGAGTGATATATCCTAATTTTAAAGAAACTTAAACAACTTAAATAACGGAAGTGTCGCTTTTGTCTATTCGATTAACTATTGCTTTCAATATGGCGGCTCGACGTAAGCGGCCTCTTCCGTTTTTCAAACACGATATTATGAATTTTCAAGTACGTTAGCGATTTCTTATTTAGCGCAAGCCTACAATATACATAAGATAATGTCTCGTTCTATCTTAAGGCGATTTTAAATATTAAAAGGTGTGAAAGAAACACACAGGGAATACGTTTGGTTCTTTGCACGTTAAAAAGAATATTCTTCCGGAAGTCTTCGTCTGTGAGTGTGCAATTAGTTGTCGCGCGCATGGCACGCCACTTTTGGCGCGAAATTTAAATACTAAAATTGTTATTTTTCTGTTATAGCTCAAAAAGACATGTAGAACGGCATAGTGGAAGATCAGTAAAGATCTCAGATAAAAATGTTGTAAAATTTAATGCAAATGAATACAAAACAATGTTATAAAACAACGCAGTCGTTAAATCAGAAGCAAAGAGTGCACCTAACCTCAAAAGTCACCGGTGAATTGTGAATTACATACCTCATCATTTGTCGTCCATATGATAGAATCGATGTGCTCTGTTAATTTTTTTAATAAAGGGAATTGCTCGGTTATATGAGAGCATGCTAGAAGATTCTTATTCCGAGGTATGAGCCCATCTATGAGCCTAAAAAATGGTTCTACTGCACTTTTGGCCATTTCTTCTATATCTTTTCGCGATAGCGTGCTTAAAAAAAAAATCTCATGAAAACGAAATATTGGCAAATAAAGATTGCACACGATAAAAGAAGTCACGCGTTTCTCGTACCTGCACATTTTCTGGCACACTTCGAAATACGCGATTTTATCCATGATCACAATTAACGAATAAATTCTATTATAAGCAAAACGAGTATTTTAATATAATATTTGCATTCCACCGCGTGTTTAACGTCAACGTAAAATTTGAAAACTAACGGCTATAAATGTTGAAGGCGTCATTTTTAATTTACGAACAACATGCGCGTTTTCATGTTTGGCTCATTCTCTACTTAAAAATTTCTCCAATTCACCTGCAAAATAGTAAAGAGAAGCATTATAAAAAAAATAGAATGAGAATCATTAATTAAATCGTCAATTAGCATGATTTACGCTTAATCTATCTCACATTCTTGCCCAATTTAAAATTCTCATCGATCATTTTTTACTCGACCGATAATGTAGATAATAGTTATAAAATCACAATCATCGGTTACTCTCAGTAATGTTTGCGTTGTTCGTGGCAGTGGCAAAGAGTTTCGTGTGTGTGTGTGTGTGTGGACGCTTCGGATTTTACAAAAAATCATCGGGGCAACCGTCGAAAACGGTTTTTGTCTTTCGCCCTTTTTCGATATTTAATGATCAACGATCTTGTGAGATTGTCAAATGAGAAGAGAAATAAATAATATAGTTGTAAGAATTTGTGATCGATGGACGGTGACGAGCGTCGGGGTAATAAAAGACGATCGTTTGAGCCAAGCAGAGAAATGGTATGTGCTTGATATTTTTTTGTTTATAATTAGTTCTAGGCTATTTTGATCGTTATATATCGGACGTTACGTTCTAAATTTCGAAACTAGACTCTTATAGTTTTGAATCATATATTTTTCATTCTCAAATTAATCATTCGATATACTTTTTTTTTTTGTCATCCATTCCTCATTTATTAATAAAATTGTTTTTAAAAAATTATCACTGATTTGAAAAAATTAAGTTTACCATTTTAGCTTGCCAGGTACAAGGGTGAGCTGAATGCTCATCCATTCCTCATTTATTAATAAAACTGTTTTTAAAAAATTATAAAAATTATCACATTGATTTGAAAAAAATAATTTTACCATTTTAGCTTGCCAAGTACAAGGCTGAGCTGAATGCAATAGCTCAGAGTGGCGATGTTAGCCAACCCGGTGAGCCTTCGGATGAGGAAATTTTACATCATGATATAGCTGGTCAATCGATGGATCAGCAAGGCGCAAGTGTGAGTTGAGTCAAAATCTCAGGAAACAAAAAAAATTCTTAAATAATAATAATAATATTTTGAATATGTCGAAAATTTGTAATTTTACAGATGACTGAGGGAATGTCGTCTCGCGATATAACACAGAGCAGCATGAGTGTGAGCGAGGGCGAGGGAGATGGCGATTTGGAAGGAATGGCAGGAAGAGTTGCAGAATTGGAAGAATTGCTGCAAGGCAAAGAGGCTGTTGTGGAAGCTCTGAGTGCAGAAATTGATCATCTCAGAGCTGAAGCTTCATCGCCAAATTCATCGCAGAGTCACAATAGCAATACGCCGTACAGAGATGTTTTGCTAGTTTATCACACTAAAGTGAGTATAATTAGCATTTGAATAATTTTTTCTGTCAAAATTATAAGATTAAGCTTGAAAGTTTATTTATTTAATTATTTATTGATCCAATTTTGTCGTTGAGTATATTTAGATTTTCTCTAAATTACAAAGGTCAAAAAAGCATGATTTAAATTAGGGCAAAAATATCATATTGTTGAAATAATGTGGCTGTAATTTAAATAATTTATGCATTCATTTAAAATGTATTTAAAGCTAAAATTATCGGCCTTGGATTTATATTTCTATTGCACAGAAATTCATCAACTTTTATGGGTAATTCTAGCATCAAATGTTGATTTCAATCATCCTGATGACTTTCATAAGAAATTCTTTTGTTTTTTTTCAGCTTCAAGATTTTGAGAGAGCTGTCAATCAGCGTGACAATTTAATTCACGATCTGACAGCATCGTTGGAACAAGCATTATCAGCGAGAGATGCCTTAAAATCGCAAATTCAATCAATGAGTTCAAACGAATTGGCTCACCCTGAAATGGGTAATTGTATGTCAGGGCAGGATCGAATTGATTCACTCGAAAATGCGCTAATCGAGCACAAATCCATGATAAGTCAATTGAACGCCGAACTCCTGAGATCTCAAGAGAGTGCGAGAAAACTCGAGATGGAGAAAGAGGCACAAAATGCTGAATTAAACGATTACAAGACACGAGTCAATCAATTGAATGAAAAAATTCGCGTCGGAGCAGTGGAGAATACATTGAACATGACTGAGACTATGGAGATGCAAAAACAATACGAGGCAAGGGTCGAAAAAATAAAAAAAGATATGCAAGTCATACTGGAGAAATTTACAGCAGAAACAAATTCCAAGAGTGTTCAACACGAAGAAGCTACGAGGGTTCGTATATAAAAATTTTCCCTCATCCATCAAGCTCAGAATGTTCAATTTTTAATTTGAATTTAAATGTTATTTTGGCCCCATTTAAATATAAATTTAGATTCAAGCTTTAACTTAAGAAGGGCCGAAATTTTAGTCTTTTTAGTAATTTTCCAAATAAATGTTTACCTTCCACAGGAATTAGAAGCAAAATATCATCGCGACTTGCTAGAAATGAAAGGAAAATATGATGAACAGTATCGATCACTCGCTGATCGTTATAACGAAGAATTGCCCGATTTGGAGAGCAAACATGCCAAGGAACTCTCGATATTTCAGGCGCAATTAGCTTCTTACAAGAAAACTGTCGAGGCATTGAAATTAGAATTGGTAAATCGTTCAGAATCTCAACAATCGATTATCGCCGAATCGAACGGTCTGAAGGAAAAATTGTTGCGCAATCAAAAAGAGCGAGAAATGTTGAACGAGCAGATAAAATTGCACAAAGTTCAACTAGAGGATTTGACCTCGAAATATGTCGCAGCTGCGAGTGTTCTGGATTCGAAAGAGAGCATAGAGAGATCGCTGGAAGAAGCTCTGACAAATGTTGCGATGCTCAAGCAAGAAAATATTTCATTAAAATTCAAATATGACGATTTGAGCGCTCGCTATTCGGCAGCTCAGTCGCTCATCGAGAATAATCAAGTACACGAGAGATCGATGAGCAACCGTATATATGACCTTGAAAAATCCTTGTCTCGTTTGAGCGGTGTTAGCGTGAGTATGATGAGCGAATTTAACGAGACGACTTATCAAACTTTTGACGATGTCGCTGTGCAATTTCACGTAACGAGACAAAAGCTCGAAGAAAAAGCCACAATGGAGAGACAATTGATGGAAAAAATTCAATATTTGGAGGAAGAAGTTTCACGTGCAAAGGATGAAATTAATCGTACAAATCTTGAGAAAGAATCTTACGAGAAACAGCTGAAAGATATGAAAAATACTTGTGATAAATTGAGATCGGAATGTAAACGTGGAGAGACAAATTCTGGAGATCCTCAATTATTTCAAGGATCCATTTATTTTGCCTCTCAGAGTCCACCGAGCAAATTGGAGAATCAACAAAATCTCGAGAGTAATTCTGTCGATGATTTGCTCGCTAAAGTTGAGACTTGTGAGCGAGAAATTAATGAATTGAGAGAGGCAATTCGAGGAAAAAATCTCGAGAATGCAGAATCGATAGAGAAATTGCGTGAAATTACGGAAAAATTTAAACGATCCGAGGCCGAGTGTGAACACTTGAAAAGTGGCATGGCAATTGCCTGGGAACAATGCGCCGAATTTGAGGAAAAATTAAATCAAACATTAGCAATGAATGAGACGAGATTTACCGATTCTTTGGCAACCTCAAAATTCGACGAACAATCGAAATTTTCTGACGATACTTACAAAACTGCTAAACAATGTAACACGACAGAAAAAGAAGTTCAAACAGAGAACGAGAAATTGAATGAGGAAAAAAGCTCAAACGAGTCATTGGACTTGACTTCGATGATGCTTGAGATAAAATTGCTGAAAGGCGAGAAGGAGAATTTGTCAAGAGAGGTGAAAAATTTGTCAGAAATGATGTTGAATTTTGAGAAAATTACGAAAGAGCTAAAACAATGTAATGCTGAAATTTTAAAGCTTCAATCGAAAAATAATGAATTAAGCCTGGATAATGAGAAATTATCGAATGATCGAGATAGGATCGATCATCTGGAAAAATCAATTGGCGATTTAACAGATGAGAAATCTTCGCTCGAACGAGAATTGTTAAATCTCACTGATAAGCACAAAGAAGAATTGGCCTCTGTGAGAAGGGACTCGATGTCGGAAATTGACAAATTACGAAATTTAATGATGACGAGTGAAGGGAATAGAGGACTCGAGGAATTAAAAGTCGAGCTGGAAAAGCGCCATGCCAAAGAAATGGAAGAATTGCGAACTTATTTCGAGGAAAAGTGTCTGCAAATGGAAAAACAATATTCTGATGAAATTTTCAGTCAACAATCAAAGAAAATGTCCGATAATGATAGTGAAATTGAAGATTTGGCGGAAGATTTGTACTTTGGGGGTGGCGGCGATTGTACAAATACGAATCGTCCCTCGATCGATCATTCGCGGACTGAAAATTGTCTCGGCAATGAAGATGAGAAGAATTATCAGAATGAGAGAAACGCCATTGTTGATTCTGGTCTTGTCACGGCCGTCAATCAGGTAAGATATTCGTTACACATTATTAATCCTGTAATAAAAATAAGTAACCTTGACAAAGGGACGAAAAAATGCAATTTTTTCTAAATTTTGTAATTTTAGTTTAATGGGAAAAAAATATATATACAGAGTTGGGAGAAAAATCCTTGGAAAAGCACGAATATGAATTCAATATTATCCTGTAGTTGATTATTTATATTTTTCATGTTTTCGTCCATGAGATACAAAGCATGATCCCTCGAATGTGTCTTGTCGCGTTTTAACCGAACCCAAATAGTTTTTATTGTCCCATGCCCATGAAAATAATTTATGTGCGAAATATGTTTTTTTTTAATATTTCATACAAACGTGAAATGAATTAAATATATTTTGCATATATTTGAAATATATTTTTGACGCAAAATTTCATAAATTTTGAAAATATATAATTTCCTCTTTGTGGGCTGGCACGAATGATCATCATCAGTAGAGCGTAAATTTTGTAATTTCATTCGTAACTAACAAATTCGTTAATGTGTGTGTGATCTCCCCAACGTCGCGCATGCAGCTTTGCCAAACAGAATGGGACTCTGCACTCGAGAATGGCGAGTTAACGAAGCTCCGAGCTGCCTACAGTAATCAACTTGAGGAACAGGTAGCTCTTGCTAAGCTCGACATTGTCAACGCTCTTCAGGAACAAATTCAGGTAGCTTTCCCAACTAACATCCTCGTTTCGTCCGATATTTCCAAAATGCTCAATACAATTATTTCTATAAAATGTTTGTATTGTTTTTAATTTGTAAAAAGAAAGAAAAATCATTAAAAAAAAAAAAATCATCTTCATTTTTATTAATCTACATAATTTTACATGATAACGTAAAAGCGATTATTATCATCGGAATAATTTGCGAGTACGTTCAATTTTTCATTATTTTCACAGGCTTTGCTGGCCGTTGAAACAGACATGGAGGATCATTGGCCGACCGAATTGTTGGAGCTTCGTAATAAATTTACAAATAACGCAAAACGCGAGATTGACGAATTAAAAACCGTTCATGCTGGTGAATTGAGACAGTTGAAGGACGAGCATTCACGCAGCGTTGCACGAATTATCGAGCGTCATCAGGAAGAAATTATCAAAATCACATCAGAACGAAGCATCGCAGACAATGAGAAAGCGGAAAATTGTGATTTGTTGACGGACAATAATTCGCTGATTCGCGAGAGGTACATAATATTTCTTTTTTTCATGGAGCAATTGACCGTTAATTTGATGATTATTTTTATTATTTTTAATTTTGCATGTTTTGTACTCTGCAGGGACAATTTATTTAAAACTTGCCTCACCCTCAAAGAATTGATCGTCGATTTGATAAAATACTTTGCCGTTTGTGAGGATGAACTCAACAATACACTAATAAGCGAAGTTTTGAAACGCCAGATGATAAATGAGACTGAATTGTCACCGGCAGACTCGAAAGACAATTTAGCCGAAAATGAGATAGAAAAGACAAATTTTTGTGCCGAAGAAAAATCACCGGAAAGAAAAATCAAACGTGTCCACTTTGCCCCTCAGTGCAGTCAAATAGCCTCGATTATAAATAGCGATAATTTGGAAATTTTCCCCGAGGCCGAGGACGATGTCACGACGAAACTACGTCGCGAATTGGACGATTGTCTGAAACGCATGAAATCCGAGAGTGCACAAGTTCTCGGGATAAGTTTAACACCCGGTGAATCGATGCTCGATATGCTCTCAAAGCAAATTTTATGGACGACGAAGGTCAATGAGGAGTTGAGCGAAAAATTATCCGAGGCTGAAAATCTCATGATTATTTATCAGGAGGAGACGAGAATCTTAAAAACCAAAGTGATGAATCTTCAGCAAAATCTTTTGGCTCTCGAGAGTAAAAAGGAAATTGTTTCCGAGGGATATGGAGAGCATGAAGAATCTGGCGGAGAATTGGTCGTACAAGATTTTGCACAATTACAGGAAAAAGGTAAAATATTCATCTCATTAAAATTAATTAATTTGCTTTTTGGTTTTTTTTTTTCGCTGATTTTAATACAAAAATAATGAATTTCTCTTCAGCGAGACATGCAATAATGAGCGGTATCGGTGACAACGCTTATTTGCTCCAATTGATCGAAGAATTGTGCCGATATAACGACAAAATAACGGACGAAACGAGAAAAGAGAGGGAAGATTTGCAACAGCAGGTAAATTGGAAAAGGGATAATTAATATTATAAAAAGCACAAATTGCATGTATCATTCGAAAGCTTTTTATTGAAAAAAAAAACCTTTTTGTTTTGATGCATTTTAGAAGAAAAATACTTTTTTTTTTTTTGTCAGTTTGATTCACCGGGTCACTTTGAGACGCATGGTCTGTTTTCTATGAAATTATTCGTGAAAAAAAAAATCAATTCGCTTTTTCATACGATTATTTTCATTTTTTTTTTTTTGTTACCTCAATTTTACTTGATCAGTACGATGTAGTTTGACGATTATAATTCATCGATCGTAATTTGTTCGCCATTGGAACTGATCTTCGATGCAGAAACATGCAAATTTATTTTGGCGTTCTATTGTATTGCCAGCAGGTGCCTTTAGAACCCACTCCTACCCCATGCATTCACAGGGTTTCCTGTCGAAAGGTAAATTATAGAACTACTAACTATTATTTATCTCAAACAATCCCCTCGAAGCTCTTTTTTTTTTCGATTTTTATTATTTTTTACTTTTTTTTATTTTTTTGATAATTCAGCGAGTTCCGGTTTGGTATAATATTAGAAAATTGAATCTTCCGATAAGTTTTCATGTCATCGGTACGTAAAGTTGAATGCACGATTAATCAGAAATTTCATACGACATATTTTTCATCAATTTTTTTTTTTTCTTTTTTTTTCACAAATCATTGCACGAGTTTTTGGTATCTGGATATTTTTTTTCGTGCACCATTTTTCACAAGCATGAACTCTTGTCGCACATTTGCACTTTTTTACAGTGGCGTTTAATCGAGCACCGATAATTTGTCTATAAAAAAAAAACTCATCATTAACAAAATTTGGATTTTCCACATGAGGACATTTTTGCACCCTCCTGAAAGCTAAAAAAATTTTAATGTCCTTGTTGGCTTACTAAAAAGAAAAAGAGAGAAAATCCGATTTTCCTGCGATTAAAATTGAAATTTTAGTGAATTCCTAAAAAAAAAAAAAACATAAAATATTCTCAGATAGAGGCAGCCGATAAGCAGCTTCGCGCCACACGAAAATTTCTCGAGGAACAAGCGAGTGAGCGTGAGTTCGAGCGAGATGATGCGGCGAGACAAATAAATGTCCTTCAGGAACAAGTCAAGGAACGTGAACGTGAAAAAGAGCGAGATCTTCGAATTACGTCAGAGGTAAGTTTTTTCTCGATAAATCGATCCTGACTTATTCACACTGGTTTTATTTTTATTTTTTCAATACTCACTTTTTTCATTCATTCATCTAACAAAAGGGTGTCTCGGGATTTTACAAATATGAAATTAAATTTTCAATCACGAACGCTAATATTACCGATTACATAGAAAATCTTCGAGGGTGATTAAAAGGTAATTTTTATTTATCGGGTAAAACGTGAGATTTTTTATTGCATACTTTTCAGATGTTGAAAAATAAAATCTAGCGTACAGTTGACAAAAAAATAACAAAAGTATACAATATTCTCGCTGATTTTATTTTTATTTCTTCATATTTTTTTTTTCACTGACCTAACAAAAGGGTGGCTCAGGGTTTTACAATTAAGGACCGAAATTTCAATTTTTGACCGTTAACATGACCAATAATGTATTAAATAGAATCTACTTGGGGGTGGATTTAAGTGTTATTTCCATCAGTCGAGTGGAACGTGGGATTTTATTTTTCTATCGTTTTCCAACGATGAGAAATAAAATCTCTCGTACAATTGGCAAAATATAACAAAAGAAAAAAAAAGAAATATATAATATAGCTTCGTAACACGCATCACTGCTAAAGGATTATTAACACGAGTTTATTATTATGATTTTTTTTTCTGCACTGTGGTTTTGGTTTTTCTGTTTGAACGCACAAAACCAGTCTTCACTGTCGCCTGTATCATCACCGGTGGTTCGTGTGCTTGAAGCAACTGACATCAATGCAGCTGTGAGTGAGATTTTTTTTTCCATTTGTATCGCTCATGCAAATTTTTTTAATTTAAATTGAATAGACGCGGCAGCGTTTCGACCTCAATTATTTAAAAATATAAATTAAAAATATTCTGATCCTCATTACCCCTATCCGGTCACGTGAGATCGAACGCTGCTGCACTCTGGTATACGCTAAATGAAGTGGACGCGGTAGCGTATCGCCCGCCAATTAATTAAAAATAAAAGTAAAAATATTCCGACCCTCACTATATTTAGCGCGAAAATGTAAGATCGAACGCTGCCTCATATATAAATATATTTGCATAGAATTTCATACATCGATAATAAATTAAAAACCGGGCGATAAATGTGCTTTGAAATAAGCTTTATGGAAATAACATTTGTATTTGTGTTGTTGGACGACATGTGTATTACATTCGTCTGGTATCTTCACTCGTCAATTGATAAATTGAATAATCGGGCTTATGATATTAAATACACCACACAGGTTGAGGCTCTCGAGTCTCAGATGCGCGAAATGTCGTCTCTCGTGTCGGACACGGAAGCAAAAAAAACCGAGACTGAGAGCGAATTGAAAGTCGCAGTTGACAAGATTTGGGTCCTCAGAGACATAATTGTCGATCTCGAGCAACAGATCCAAGCCAGAATCGAGAAGGAAGAGACGCTTCTCGGACAGATTGAACAATTGGAAGAAGTTATTGCGGCGCAAACGAAAAACCAGCATGAATTAGCCCAAGAATTGGATGCGATAAAAATGGGAGGTGAAAATAGTCAATTGAACGATCACATTACTCATTTGGAGGTGAGTCGAGAAACGTAAAATGAAAAAAATAAAATTGCCTACAAAATTATTTAACTGGTGTTGGAATTTTGTTGTTTCTTTTTTCCAGGGTGAGCTGAGAAAGCACAAATTGAGCTCAGAACATTTCAACGTAAATTCCTCAGCCCTCAAGCAGATACGGATAGAATTGCGCGATATGCAAAATCAACTTGACAAACGGACGAAAGAGTTGGAATCTTTGCACATGTGCGGTTCAAATTTGAGTCTGAGTCAACCGAGCGAGGATGTCTCGATTCGCGAACAAATCGATGTTGGACGCTGCCCGACCCCGGACGATCCAAACTCACCGCCAACTTTGCCCCTCGATCAGCTTCTCAAGCTCAAAGAGAAAATGTTGAAACACGCGAGAGCCGAGGAAGTCGCCTTCAAGAGAATCAAAGATTTGGACATGCAACTCTCGACTTTAAAGATACAGAATGAGGTGCGTTAATTAATTATTTTTTTTTATTTTTTACTTTCAATCCTTTTTTTCATTTTTTACTTTTAATATTTTTATTATTTTTTACTTTCAATTATTTATCATTTATTTTTGTTAGTATCAATTTTTAATATATTTGGGTAAATCTCGATGTTTTTGTCGCTCAGGAGCTCCAAGCGGAACAGGAAATACTTCAACAGACCGCGTCCGAGCAATTGTTCCAAATGGAAGCGATGCGAGGTCGCTTGGAACAGCAGAAACAAAGCGCTCCGTTCGCTCAACGACAGGCAACATCGCGATTGGAATTGCAACTGCACGATGCTAACGCAAAACTTCATTCTTTCGAACAGACGATCGCTAACAAAGAATTGGAGGTACGTGGAATTTTTTTTTAGGTTCTCTATGAAAAAGAAAAAAAAATGCATAGCAGCATATACTGGATCCATAAAAAATATTTTTTTTAATGCGCAGGTGAACGAATTAAAGGAGCAACTGCAACGTGCCAACAAATTGCTTCAGGACAAGCAAAAAGAGTTTATGAACGTCGTACAGACGGAGAATAATGCGATACAAGAGCTCAAGGATCGTCTGCATATGCTCGAGAGTGAGAAAAAATTGTTGGAGGTGAGAAAATATGTATTTATTTTTTTAATTTAATTTTTTCAAAGTTGCAGCAGCATTTTTTTACCTCGTTTTTTTTTTCATTAGTCACGAGTTGGAGTTCAGGAACGCGCACACGTCGAGCTGCCCCAATTAATCGAATCGATGTTAGCCGACAAAAATGAGGAAATTGATCATTTGAAGGAACAATTATCAAAACGTGACAAAGAATTGCAAGTTCATCTCGCAGGAAACATCGACGAGAATCAATTAAAAAATCAGACTGAGCCGAAAAATAGCGCTCGTACATTGAGCGATATACTTTCGATTAATTCCGAGTGCGAAGAATTAAGCGAAGCTATTCGCGAGGGTGCAAATTTGTCCCAGGGCTTGCCACATAATATTTCGACCTTCAAAGTGCCCTTGACACCAGTACAAGCGAAAGAATCTTATCAATTATCACCAGGTGGCTTTATCGAAGTCGACAGACCGGCAATTCACGTGCCACGATTAGAACTCGGCTCGTCACACTCGCAGAGTCTTTCCAGCACTTGTCCACGTCACTCGAGAGTATCCTTGGATCTCGTGCAAACGACAGATTTTGACCTAAAATCTCCCTCGTCCGGTGAGACTGTCGAATCGCCCGCGAATCACGGAAAATCGAACGGCCTGGCGGAAAACGAGCTTGGCTGCACTTGCGCTCAAGATTTTACCAATTCAAAGACCGAAAAGACATCCTCGAGACAAACAAAAACTCCCGTTGGACCCTCGAGATCCGTCAGTATCAATATCGACGAAACTCTCAATGCTCGCATTCAAGAACTCGAAAATCAATTGAAAAGCATTCAGGAAGAATTACAGGAAAAATCGACGATTCTCGATAAACGCGAGAGCGAACTGAATAACCTGGAGAAAAATCTCGAGGAACTTCGTCTCGAGTTCAAAGAGACAGCCGAGACGCTGACGCGCGATAAAGATTTTTACAAAAATCAATACGAGCTCTCGCAAGCCTCGGAGAGTAAAATTCGAAGAGATCTCGATGAGGTCGAGAATACGCTAAAATTACAGAGTGAAGAATTGGACGAGTACAAACACATGATGCAAGTTAATGAGAAAATTCTCACGGAAATGAGCACGGAAAATGGAAGATTGAAAAAATTGGCTGACAGTCAGACTGAGATAAATAAAAGTTACGAGGCAACGCTGATTGAAAAATCTGAAGAATTGAAAAATTTGCGACAAATTGTTTTCGACAAGGACGTCACGATCGAATCCGTACAAACGAGAAATCTTGAAATCGAGAGCGAGAATAATAAACTTTACGAGTATAAAACTCGTTATGATCAATGCAAGAGAGAATTGGCTGATTGTAAAAGTGAAATGAAACGTTTGACTGAAGGATTGAATAATCGCGATCAGATTATTCGACGATTGGAAGAAATGGCCAGAAGATCAAGTACTTCAGGCTCGTCATCACCCGGTGACAACAAAGATCAGGAAATTCATCATCTTCAGGAATATCTGAAAGAGAAAGAAAAAGTTATAAGACAAATGAGCGATGACAGCAAAAGTTTGCATCGAGCACTTGAGACAATACAAAACAAAATGAAGGAATCCGGAAATGTTGTTGAACTTCGTAAAAAGCTCAAAGAGGAGAGAAAATTCAATGGCGAATTGAAAGAAATGGTTGAAAAATTGAAGCAAGAATTGGAGGGATTGAAGGACGAATCGATGCGACAATCTTTGGAGGGTGCAGATATCGAGGATATGGTACAACGTGAATTAAATTTATCGGCTCGTCTCGATCAACAAATAATGGACGTTATTGAGAGCGAGAGCGACGAAACAACGCCGAAAAAAATTGAAAAAAATGAGTCAGCACTGGAAAAGCATTCTTGTAATTCTTTGACGATAAAACCAGCCGAGCACGATCGTATGGAACGAGTGATGGAAAAATATACGGAAATTCGACAGAGATTTAAAAAATCAGAGAAAATTAATGAGGAATTAATGAAAATTCGTGACGATATTGAGATTGAGAGAGAAATGCTCAAAGCTCAAATTGCCGAATACGAGACTCGTATTTTCCAGTTAACTTCGGACCTCGATGAAAAATGCAAAAGACTGAAGGAGCTCGATGATGAGCTTGGCAAAAAAAGATCTCAGATGAGAAAGCTCGAGGGACAATTGCATAAGGAAAAAACGGTCGCTGCAACAGCTCAAATGCATGATTCGGAGCTCATATCGCAATTGAGAATAAAATTGGTCGGGACTTTGGATAGTGAGGAAGGAGCCAGAAGAGAATTAACGCAATTGCGTCAAGAGCGTAAAAATCTTGAGAGTCAATTGAGCACAGTCAGAGCGCAAATAGAATCGAAAAAATCTGGTGAGCCAAATATTTTTGAGGCTCTTTTGCTCAGCGAACAAAAAAAATGCGCAGATATTGTCGAGAAATTCGAGAAGGAGGAGCGAAATAATGGAGAATTGCGAGAGAGCCTGAAACGTGTAGAGATGGAGAAAAATCGTTTGGAGAAACAGCTGGAAATAGCTAATGAGGAACAAGATAAATTAACGAGTAGTCTTGCCCTTGCGGAGGGTCTTAAGGATCATTTAGAGATCGATCTGAAGAGAACGAGGGAAGAATTGAAGAGTCGCGAGGATGAGTCTGAATGGCTTCAAAAGAGAATAAAAACTCTTTCTGACGCTTTGGCTAAGAGACAGCAACAAACTTCGGACGAGCAAAATGAGCTCAAGAGTTTACGACGTGGTATGAGCAACGCGCGTGAAGTTATGCTCGATCTTGAGGCCGACATAAATCATTTAAAATCACAGCTGGCTAAAGTCAACGAGGAGAAAGTTGAATTGTCAGAATGGGTGGAAAGATTGACGAGCAACGAGACAGAGCTCAAGAGAAAGTTTCAAAGCGCCAACGAAGAGGAGCAAAGATTGAAAGAGATAATTGAGGAATTACAGAATGAGCTTCGAGTTGGTGTCAAGAGAGAAATTGAATTGACCGAAGAACTCCAAAAAGAGCGGCTTTCCGGTGAAAAAAATGTGCCCGCAAAATTTGTCCAAAAGATCAAGGAATTGAATGAGCAAATGGAAAAATATTCTCATGATCGAGCAATTTTACACGAGAGAATATTGAAAGCTAATCAGGAGAGAGAACAATTTGCCTCTCGTTCTCGTGAGCTTGAGACACTTTTGGGACAAAAAAATCGTGAAATCGAAATGGCAAAAAATTCAACTGCCGTTGGTGGACAATTAAATCCACAGATTGCCGAAAAATTACAACATTTTTATGGCAAATATTTGCGTGTCGACAGTCGAAGAAAAGCTTTGGCTTATCAGAAACGTTATTTGCTCTGTGTCGTTGGTGGTTATCAACTCTCGGAGGAAAGTACACTCTCGATATTGGCACAATTGACCCACGAGCAACGTTTGTGCACGACAACAGGCGCAAATCGTAAAAGTGCCAAAGTCCGTTTTAGAAGTGCCGCGCTAGTCATTATCAGTATGCAGAGAATGAAATGGATGGTATTGCGCTGGCGAACTGGCAGAAGAGTCGGTGCTAATGCTGTTTTGGGAAATCATGATCTGTCCTTCCTTCCATTGAGAAGAACCGCCTCGAATCATTCGCCTCCTGTTAGAGAGAGAACCGCTGCCAGGTGAGTTTTCACCATTTTGTGACAATTTTTTTTTATTTTTGATTGTTTTTTATACAAAGTTTTATATCGGATCTACTTTTTGGCAGTTCAGATATGCCTTCCCCTCTGCCCCGCAACGTGCCCCGAAATATTAAACTTTTCGTAGATATATCGAGAATATATTTCAGATTTATCTTGGATACAAAATGCTGATATATTTTCTTATACATCTTGATATATATCTCGGCCATGGAATTTTTTTACGAAAATATATTCAATATATTCAAGATATATTTTTGATATATTTTACATATAATTTTTTCTATCGGGATAATTTTCAAGGGATTAAGAGAAATTCAGGGGTAGGTTCACGTTAATAGGGTTCATGAACGCTTAAAAAATTATTTGCAAATATTTTTGACGGGAAACCTGCAAGGAGAGAAAAAGATCCATTTGAAGGAAATTTGGCAATTTTTTTTTATTTTTTTTATTACTACGAATTTTGAAATTGTTTCGAGTATCTGGCCACTGGGATATCCAGCTTGCCAATGTTTCGTTTTCTACAATCGCTTTATTATTCTCTTCTCACTCGTCTTATCAGTGGAAATGGAAATCCGGGGGGTTTCTCTTTGGAGCTTTACCTGCACCGATTCATGGACATACAGCAGACTCTAGGCCTTGCGATTCCCGACTCGGAAACGTGATTCTCGGATTAGAATTACTCGTCGTTAACGCGAATCGTCCAAACTAAAAAATGACGTTTCAGAAAAAAAAAAAAAAAAATCTTTTTAGTTTGTTCGATTCGAATGAGAAAAATCGCCGATTGTGTTTCGGTGAAAGGATTCTCGAGACACTGACAAATATCAGTTCGAAATTGCCATTTATATTTTAGACGTTAATTCGAGCGACATTTCACCTCTGAAAAAAAAAGAAAAAAAAAAAAAAGAAACGAGGTGAACGCGCTGCATCACCTGATAATTTTAGCAATAAGAATTGAAAAATGTAAATTGACTAGAATAAGAAAAATGTGTAAGATGGATTAATTTTCACGTAGATGTAACTTATTTTTATTGTCTCGTTTTGTAATTATTCATTAAGATATGTGCGTGCGCTCAGTGCAATGACAAAACACGTGCTCGACGCTAATTTTACTTTAATCTAACCCGGTGACGTCAGAATCATGCGAGTCAGGCAGGAAAAAACTAAGTTCTTCCTTACGCACAATTTTCACCAAAGTTCATTTTTATTTGCATTGTTTCTTTTTCTTCTTTTTTTTTCTCTCTCTCTTCTCATAGAACAACAAAACTCGTGAAAGGATTTTTCCTAAATAAAAAATACAAACTTGTGCCTTGTAAATCTTAAAATAGTATACACGTTTAGTATTTATTATATTGAGAGTGTTTGTGTGTTTTCCTTTTTTACATTATTATGATTAAGAGAATGTTATCTTTTATTGAATTGAATGAGAATAAAGAGAATGTGAATTTCCACGTGTCATTTTATCATTTGTAATCCTTTCTATCTTGTGTATGATTTTTTTTTTTTATTATTGAATTCGTTGCGTGACACATATTTGAGTCATGAAAATGCAGAAGACGAGTTAGACCTTGGATCATTCTGTAGAAGGCTATTTGTCTATTCTAGCAAATCAAGTGATTTATAATATTTATATATATATATAGAAAGGAAGAAATCATGGAAGTATCCAGTTTATTCGATTCCTAATACTCGGAGATTATAATTTTTTTGTTCTTCTCGCGCTAAAAGTGTCCTATCATCGTTTTATATTTACATATATACATCGAATTGTATGATAAAATATATCAGCGAGTATCTAGGCATACTCTCAACGTTTTTTTTTGTTTGCTACAATTTAGGGTGTTTGAAAATTTTGTAAGGCTTTTTTTTTCTTCTTCAGTGTATAATCAGTGGATAATTTTCAATGATAATGAAGCGATGCGCGAATTTGATGATTTTTTTGTTTGTTTCTCAACGGAATGCAAGTGTAATCGCTTATCAGTGCTTTTGCGAGCTATATTTTTATGTCGATTATCTATCTACGTTAGTGTGATTGTATGTGTGTGTGTGTGTGTGTACGACCTGAGGAAACTCGATAGATTCAAGTTTAAAGTGGAAGATGTGGTAAAATTTTTCGCATTATATTTTTTGGACCTGCGTGGACAAATGAGAGAAAGAAAATTATTATCTAAAACGATTAATTGGTAAAAACTTTGATAGTTTTTTTGACGCTCTTTTAGCGCTTTTAGTGGCCGCGTCACGCAACAATTGGGTCCAAATTTCGAGTCGTAAGTTTGATCTTCAGATTAATCCTAATTTCGAACTTGAATCTTAATATTGATTAGGTTGAATTTGGACCTAAATTAGAATTTAAGTTCGAATCTAAGATTAACCTTGAGATGAAGGAACAACAAAATTTGGGCTTCTCTGATAACATGGAAAACTTTGCCAACATTAAAAGCTAAAAAAGCTAAATAATTGATACAGGAATTATCCTTGAAATGACCCATCGATTTGCATCACAATGACCGTTATTTTGTTATCAGAGACGTTTCAAAAGTTGCGAATAATGGCCGCGCGCTCGTTTCTCGCGCCACTAGTGCAGCGTGAATGTAGTTTCTTCTCGGCCAAAAAACCAAATCACCGCAGAATAACACGAGAGGAAAAACAAATCAGCGATTGGTGCAAGCATCTTTAAAATTGGTCGCATTGAATGGCAAAAAATAATCATCGTGAAGATGTCGAATAATTGCCTCGATTGGACACAATTTTGATTCTCTTCTCGTAATTTCGCTGTCTTCGTTACGATCCGCGTAGATGGCGCTGTAATAATTCGTATTACGACAGAATGGCATTGTTCTCGTGACATCGCGACCATTGACAAGAACACGGAAGTAAAAATCACTGGCAACGTGATTCTCATTTTTTGGATTTGCTTTGTAAATCTCAATGATAAAACGTGAGGCGTAATGAGGCATAACAGCACGCTCTGAGAGGACACCGAGTGCAATTGCGAGATATTCGAGGGTTCTGTCGTGACCGGAAAATAAAACGATTTTTGGCTTCGATTCAGAGACAATGCGTAGCATGTGCGAGACAATTGTACGCAGTAATCCGTATGCTCGTAACAGACCGTATTTACGACGACTTTGACTTTTGACGCTCTGACGAGCTTCCCAGTCCGTATAAGCGAATAATCCACTGACGTGCTCGGCTTTTACGCAAATTCTTTGCGAGTCAAAATCTACACATGGCAATGTCGCACCGTGACAAACGTAAGTCAGCAATGCATCTCGCAGAGTATTCGGATCGGTCGTTTGGGCCTGATCGGGCATTTCAAAAACTACGCTCGATGCTTGTCTTATCAGTTCCATTACTGCAGGATGAGATTTCATATGATCGGCCACTTCCTGTAATGATAATTTCATTTTCAAATCGATCCAAGGCCGTAAAACTTTTGGAAAAATCACACTTTTTCGTAAATCTCAATATTTGGCTGTGAAAAAAGTTTGTTCACCAAAAAGTGGCATAATTTTAGAAGCTACAAAATGGCGCGTAGTTCATCTACGATTTTTTTCAAATTTTTTCAAACGAAATTGGGACTCACTTTTGCGTATTGCTTTTGATAACGATCGGCAGCCTGACAAGCACACTCGGAATTGCAAAATGCATAGCTCTGGCTCTCGCGAAGAGTTATTTTTCCAAGATTTTGTAAAATTTCATTCTCCAAAAGTGCATACAATAGTGCAACAGCGCTTTGTACAGTTCTGCGATATTTCGTGCTGTAAGCGACAATGTCCTTTGTCGATATTGTTCCATTGCCAAGATTTAATTTTTGATAATAAGCGTTGCGCAGCAATAATCCAGTTTTCAATAATTGTCCAATACCGAGGGTCGTCAATTGGCCAATTTTACAATCTCTCGTGTTTGCCGGTAACATTGGAAAGCCATGAAAAGAGCCTAAAAATTGTGACCAAGCTGTTCTCGAGTAAATTGATGAATTTTGCAAAAATGTCTGATAGCTCTGATAAAAATTGTCCAATTCGGGATTTGAGCTAAAATCACCGGCACAATTTACTGTGCTTATATTTCGCACGTGGGCAAGAGGTCCTCGATCACCGTGACGTACAAAAATTAAGACACCCTCGAGGGTCACATTACCATCGATTTTACCTGAAAAATCAATCGTGTCAGTTTATTATCATATAATCAAGCATAGGAATTAAAAATAATGATTTTTTGGGTCAAATGCATTTTGGGAGAATTTTTTTTTCGCCCATAAATTTAGGCAAAATGCCTCAAGAATTTCCTATTTAATTATTATTTTGTATAATTTATAATTTTTTGTAAATTACCTTCGGAACCTGGCTCGATGTCATTTGGCGAATTGCACAGTTTAAATATCCTTCGATTTTTCATGTCAGGTTTTAAATGCCTTGGAAATTCACGTATGGGTATATCACTGCCCAGAGGTCTGCCTGGCATTGAGCTTTTTTCGTCAGTACCAATGTATTTATACATACCTAAAAATATACATTCGATCGTTTTTTTTTTCACCCTTTTACAATATGGACGATAAAAAATATCGATTATATTTATCGAGTAAAATATAATGAGAATTAAAAAAATGGTCCATCTATTAAAATAAAAATAATGTAATGAATTATAGATATTATGATTATTTTATTAATTTTGTTATTGACAAAAAATATACATGTATATATTTTTCCAAAAAAAAAAAAAAAATGACAAATCTCACCAGCCACGAGAAGAAATATCCAAATGCTGAGAATAACGTAGCAGTAAAATGCCCGATGTTGATAAGAGAGACGAACCATTTCGGTGAGCATTTTTCGTGTACATTTGCCACTTTGGCACAGAAGCCCAGAGTAAAATTTAAAAAAAAACAGCAACACCAGCAGCATCAGCAGAATGGACAGCACGAAAAAGAGCAGCTGGACGAGAATGAAAAACGATCGCGATGTCGATGACGATAGCGATAACGATAACGACGAAATTGGGGATGAAAATTAAGTCGCGGGGTCGACTTTACTCTCGTCACGGCTTGAAGCATTTCCTCACGTGTACACGTATTTTTTTACGTCCCACCCTCACCTTGTTGCAGCATTTTCATCCCTTACTGGCGTATTTTTCAATAAAACCACGAGTGATTATTTTCCTCTTCATATTCTCACCATTGTTTACACACATATATATATATATATATATATGTATATATATATATATATTATTTATCAATAATAAATTAATAATAATTTATAAATTTTATTTTCGTCCCATTAGCGCGCAATTTTATAATTCACGAGTACCAATTTGACCAAATTCGCCACTCAATGAACTCGTAATCGACTTTTTAGCTCTAGTGAAACTTTCACGTTCACTTGTGTGGAAATTAACAGGCTAGAAACATCCGATGCTTGAGTAGAAAATGCAGCTGGAATTACGCAAGCGCATGACCTAACCCCTAGAAATCCAACCCTCCCTTCGATATAAAATACGTAACGTCGCGTCTTTTCATCCCCTTCAGTTTTGCGCAAGCGCGTTTGCCTTATCCACGCGTCGCGCATGCCTGTCTGACCACTCGCACGCTTTTACTACTTGCAGCTGACGTCACGGACTTCGCGCGCTTATTACGAATTTGAGACTTTTTTTTTTTAATACTTTATATCGTTTTGAAAATTTATATATTTCTATTATATATTTAATTATATATTTTGAACAATTGGAAGATGGAAAATTGTGAGAAATTGAAATTCTAGGGGTGGACATTTTTAATATTTCAGAAGACATTCCAGATTTTATGTTTTTGTTAGAATGTTGAGAAAAAAATTTACCAGGCAAGATTAGATTTTCTATTGGGCGTATTGATGGTCGAATATTATTATTTTTTTAGTAATTCGTTAATTTAGTATTAATTTTTCATGATTTATTCATACTCTGAATGTAGAGGGTAATATTTATCATTATTATATCGATAATCGACGTTCTAATTTCAAATCATTTTTTTCTTAACCCTTCAGGCTTGTATGAAAAAAATATATATATTTCCCTAACAATTAAAAAATATTCGTGAAAAATAAATGTTTAAGATAACGACAAGTAATCATTTTGCTCAAGAAAATCAACCAAAATGTACATTGATTTCATTAAAAAAAAAAAAGAAATGAAAAACTTTTTTATTTTTCATGTTAAAGTCGAAAAGTATCATTGGGCCATCTTTAACGAGAGGTCAGCTCAACTTTCTACGCGTATCGGTTAGCTCACGAGTGATATGAAGAAGTTCGAAATCGGATGTGGATTTTAATGACCAGCTTTTCGTTATTTTTAGACATTTTTTCCCCGCGCTACGAGAATATCTCCCTTTTCAACCCTTATGAGTAAAATATATATATATAGAAATCTATAAGGATAAATTACGCGACATCCCCTATTCCCTAAAGACCACAGAGGGATCATAATACGAAACTCATGATTTGACGCAGAGAGTTGTACAAGATCGAAACTTTCTTTTGCGTCATCCCCTCTTTTTTTTTCTCGTGGTTCTCCTTGCAAATCTCTCGAGACATCGTCACTTGATGAATGAAAGATAATCTCTGGACTTTGATATTTTTAGCTCATTCCAAATGCGTCACATCGATATGCGTGTAAAAAAAATATATATATATTTTTTTCAACATTGTTAAAATATTTTTTTTTACTATTTTATATAAATACTATAAATATAATTAATTATTAATCATTGGTCAAATAAATAAATTTAAGAATACACTTATTTTTTTCTATAAATCTGATTTAATTGTTGACTGAAAAAATACATTTAAATTGAATAAACGCTTTCCACATTTTTACGAAAAATATATATATATATATTTTTCTCCAAACTCTATAGAGATAATCTTCAAAAAGTTTCTAGCCATTCAACGTCTGGTTCTCAGGTGTTCAAGCAACAACGAAACGATTTCACTTGTCCTCCAGCTATCATAAATAATATCTAAAATGACACGAGACACAAATGCAACTCTGGGTCTTTGGATTCTCGAATTATCCCCCGATAAAAACAAAAACCCTCAGACCAAAATTAAAATAATGCAAGAATTTTAAAAACTGCTGCCTAATAATAACGATATAGAATTTACAAAAATTGAGAAAATAAATAATATCTAAAATGACACGAGACACAAATGCATATACTCTGTGTCTTTGAGTTCTCGAATCATCCCCCGATAAAAACAAAAACTCTCAGACCAAAATTAAAATAATGCAAGAATTTTAAAAACCTAAAAGCCTAATAATGACGATATAGAATTTACAAAAATTAAGAAAATAAATAATATCTAAAATTACACGAGACACAAATGCATATACTCTGTGTCTTTGAGTTCTCGAATCATCCCCCGATAAAAACAAAAACTCTCAGACCAAAATTAAAATAATGCAAGAATTTAAAAAACTGCTGCCTAATAATAACGATATAGAATTTACAAAAATTGAGAAATTAAATAATATCTAAAATGACACGACACACAAATGCATATACTCTGTGTCTTTGGGATCTCGAATCATCCCCCGCTAAAAACAAAAACTCTCAGACCAAAATTAAAATAATGCAAGAATTTAAAAAACTGCTGCCTAATAATAACGATATAGAATTTACAAAAATTGAGAAATTAAATAATATCTAAAATGACACGACACACAAATGCATATACTCTGTGTCTTTGGGATCTCGAATCATCCCCCGATAAAAACAAAAACCCTCAGACCAAAATTAAAATAATGCAAGAATTTTAAAAACTGCTGCCTAATAATGACGATATAGAATTTACAAAAATTGTGAAAATAAATATTTGGAGAAAAAAACAAAGAAAAAAAATTAGAAAAAAATGGCAACTGTTTTTGGACGTATTAAGCTTTTTACGTTCCAACTTTTGAAACGTTTCATACACAGACTCCATTATGCTTTTCATTCGGTTCCTCGGGGTTGAACGAAATGGAAAAACAAAAAAAAAACCATTCAAGAACGAAAAAAAAATATACAACGCGAACTATTTCAGTCAGTCGTAAAATCATGAGGGCCAATATAATACCAGTCTGGTCTAAAAATAGAAGCTGCATTTTTGCTCGTTACACGCAATAATGCCGAGAGTATTACGCGAGTAGGCATATTCTCGGTACAATTGCAATTTTGGAATTTTTTCATTTTTTCATCGCCATTCATCTCGCCAAATGTACGTTGTATATATATATATTAACGTTGTATATATATATATATTAACGATGGGCCTACGTTTTATGATATATATATATATATATATCATCATATATATATACATATGAACAAGTTTGGCAAACGTGATACCTACGCACGGATGCCGTCGATGGTCCTACGTTCGTGATATTCGCGTATACGTTTATTCGCGAATGTGTGGGTGCGTGTTGGTGTCACATGGAAGTGAACGCCTGCGCGGGGGTGAAAAGCACCCTATATAAGGACGGTAAAGCAACCCCAAGCGCTACTCACATTCGGAAACGCAACGTCTCCGAGAGTACGATATATATATATATACCTATATATATATATCTACATATATATATATATTTATATATATATTTATATACATAATTATACATAAAATTTACGACAAGACAAAAGAGGGAGCATGGGGTTCTCAAGAAGATATCTCACAAGTTTGCTGTGGGTTCTCGTCATCCATGAAAATTGTCTTCACATGGTGAGTGTTGACATAATTATTGTTTTTTTTTTTTTAAACTAATTATCATTTATTTAATATCTCATCGTATATAATATTGAATATTTTTAAATCATGTTTTATTTGATCGATTTTATTAAATTTTTCATTTTGTTAGAGAATTGATAGATTTTTTTTTTTTTTTCGTATCAATCATCGTTGTTCCCTTATTCTCGAATTTGGGAAATATTTTACGAGAATTTTAGAAATTAGAGGCGTTCAAATAGACGAGCGATTAAAGTGGTACGAAATTTTATATGAGGGCGCGAATAAGGAGATAAAAAAAATGTGATCGTGATAGGTACAAAAGGCAAATACGTTATTAATTGTCTCGTTAACAATGATTATTTAATCATTACCATAGGGTGTGAGAAAACACTTTTTTTTTACCGGCAAATTATCCGGCATATTTTATTCTAATTTTAATGATTTTTAAACGAAAATGTGAGGAATGGTTTTTTTTTATTTTAATGTTTCTTATTAAAAATTCTTTGAGTATTTTTTTTTTTTAATTATTCATGACTAGTGAAGATCCAAGACATTTTTTGAAAATTTCAAACATTATCCTCAAGCCCATTAGGAGTAAACGGATCATTTGAAAATCCACCCGGCTTATGTGATATTCAAAGATCCTCGGCTGAATATTCGTAGTTAACGACGTAAAGTATTTGCGGTTAGTATACGTCGAAGCTCGTGAATTCAGAAAATAATCCTCGAAAAAATTTACATCTTTTTACGAACTATTCATAAAATTGATAATTTAAATGTGTCTATCAATGATTGACTCTTTTCACCAATTTCAATGCAGACGTGTCTGAGGGTGTAAAAAAAAAAAAGAAAAAAAAAATCATACGTCGAAGCATTCACAAGCCATAAGCAGGGATTTCCCATTGATAAATGAATGATGAGTTCTACGACCCTTCGTAAAAAAAGTTGCGATATATTTTATGAGAGATAGATTCTCCTTTTCATCCCCTATCAGGTACAAAAAAAAATGTCAGAAGTACCTAAAATATACAACGTGAAAATGATTATTTATCATTAGATTTCTCGATGTATATCCAGCAATCACGTAATCCAAAAAGGCGAAGAATTTCGATTGTGGTTTATCTTGCAAGATTAAAATAGCATTCTCTGATTTCTCGTTTTTCGTTCAATTGTAGGAGATTACGTTTGATCTTGAATCATGGCGAGACGACGTCATTATATTATATCATTATCACTATAATCCAACTTTGAGAGTTTTGAAATATTTCATTCGTAATTTTTCCTTCGTAAATTGGAATATCAGTCGAATTAAACTTTGATAAAGGGGATGAGGCAGAGAAAATAATTTCTTGCCAATCGAGACTATTATTCATTTCAATGAAATTTCCATTAACTTTTCGACACTATAATAAAATCATCAATGAAAATAGGAAATTACGTTTGATCTTGACTCATGGCGAGACGACGTCATTATCGCAGACGATCAAAAGGCTAACAGATTTTCCACTATAATCCAACTTTGAGAGTTTTGAAATATTTCATTCGTAATTTTTCCCTCGTAAATTGGAATATCAGTCGAATTAAACTTTGATAAAGGGGATGAGGCAGAGAAAATAATTTCTTCCCAATCGAGACTATTATTCATTTCAATGAAATTTCCATTAACTTTTCGACACGATTATAAACTCATCAATGAAAATAATTTGGACGAGCGATCGTTGATTCTGAAGTTGTGAGAAATTTCCTATCAAATCCTTGAGCGTGACGAGGAAAGGGAAGATATAAAGTTGTTGATATATAGTACAACGTCCATGGAGGATTGTCTTATTAATCGACGACGAGCAACGATCGAAATTGGAACGAGTTTCGAAAGTTGAGAAGAATTAAGTAAAGAAATATATATATATATATATAAAACTTGAATGTTAACTTTAAACCAGCAAAAATAGAAATTTTAAAAGCGATTATATACATATATATATGTGTGTGTATTTATTTGTACATAAAAATAAATCAAACTTTTTATACTTCGCTAATAAAATTAGGCAGAAAATTTATCACTGTCGTTATCCGACGCTGGTTATTTGACTTATGCTTTAGACCCGAGGCCTTTGAAGTAACAATATTTGAAAATCTTCATCAAAGAGATTCGTGAGCTTCCTCCAGCGTCTTTGTCGTAAATTGCACGAGCTAACAGCGTAAAGAGATAAAAAAAAATGAGCTTTCAACATCACATTTTCGGTTCAAGTTTTGAAAAAAAAAAAAAAAAAAAATCGAACAATTTTCAAACCTCCCAATTAATTCGTAATAATTATTAACCTCAATAAAAATTCCTTGATCAAAATTCTCATTAAATATTGATAATTCATATAATTGAAGTCTGCGTGATAACATTTTTTGAAGTAAAAATAAATTTTGCTTGATTATTTTATTAAATTGTGCTTGAAGCGATCTAATGGGATGAAGATCGAAATAAATTCGTCTTAGAAATAAAAATATTGCCAATTTAAAAATAACAATTGAAAATAAAAATTCACATTTTCTGAAATCCACATAATAATAATTATAAATTCTAAGCCAGAAATTCTTCAAAAAAGTCAATAGTTTTCCTCTTGCTCGTTTCATGCCAAATTTTCTTAAACCTGTTGCAAGATTTTTCTCCACCCTCTCGAGAGCGTGTCCCGTGAAAGGGGAAGACCTCGTCGTACAAAAGATATTTTTTATTGATAAAAAATGACAATGGCTCGACCGCTGGAGCGTTTATTATAAAAGTATCGTCATTTCCGGTTCCATGCTGCTGTGACACTTATTGTATACGTCCAAAGGAATTTAATTAGTTCTTGAGGAAATTTTTTCCTCTACAAAGAGTTATAAATAGATCACCTTTTATCACTTTAAAGTTCTGGAAGCATTTTTTTTTCTCTCATTATTTTTTCTCATAAGCCGGAAGGAAGGTCCATCTTTTTTGAAGGACGTTTTTTTTTTTTTTACTAAACATTCTCAATGCCTGAATTATATCCGTATAATTATACTATAACTTCCTTGCTTACAAATTTCCATGCTAAACAATGAAAAGAGGCAGCAGTGAATTAAAAAAGACTCACTTTTCCACAAAGTATAATAATCATTATAATTCACGTTATCACTTATATTTTCATGAAGAAATCCGATTATACGTTTCTTTCAATTTTTCCTTGTTTTTTTTTTCTACTTTTTTTCAGCATCCCCTGAACGGTTATAACGGTATAACAATCATTATAATACACGTTATCACTTATATTTTCATGAAGAAATCCGATTATACGTTTCTTTCAATTTTTCCTTGTTTTTTTTTCTACTTTTTCTCATCATCCCCTGAACGGTTGTAAGTCGACTATATATGGCATCTCGTTGACGACTCTTCGAAAAAGCTCCCGTTAAGTTCGTCTCTTTTTTTTAATACATTTTTTTTGTCCATCAAGAGAAAGCTCGTAAATTCTAGTGTGCATTAGGCTCGTTTTATTAGCCAATGAAAGGTGATATTACAATTTTTTAAGTGATTCATGCACTTTTACACAGTTTTAGTATTTTCGTGGTAATCGAATAATCGATATTCCCATAAACTCTCGATTAATGGACGATGTCAAAAAAATAAATTCTCTCGCTAAGAACTTATTTTTATTGCTAAATAATTTTTTTACCGTTTCAACATTTATAGGGGATGAAATAAATAAATTGGAAAAAATTGTGTTTCTAGTGTACTCTTTGCTTGATATATATACGAATATTTCACGTTTTTGCCACTACAGACGAGCCATTTACAAAAGCCATTTTAGTTCTTTGCATTTGTGCTGTGTTCTCTGCTCACCGAGAATACACACGCGAAGCTCGAGTGAAAGTACTTGAGCAAACAATGGTGGAGTAGCTTTACTTAATGGCTATCTGAGAATGTGTGGTAAGAGAGAAACGTTGACAGCGCTTGGAAATGCTATCATATTTTCCGCGATAGATAAACAACGACAAAAGAGTCAAGAGAATAGTTAACGAAGAAAAAAAAAAATGAACGTCACAAAAAGGATGTGAAGAGGCCATTATTGTATCACTGTCCAACCAATCAAGTCAAGTACGAAAAAATTAATTAGGATAATTTTTTTAATCAAAATTACCACGACAATTGAATGAAAAATTATTTTTATTTTACAAATTGACTTTGATTGCAAAATTCAATTGAAACAAAAAATCATTCAAATAATTCAATGATGAGCTGTAATTTTTCAAACTTTTTTCTCACTACACCTGTAATATTTTTTACCAAAATTTTCGTATACTTGCAGTATTAAAGATCCGAGGTTAAACATTTACGAGAGCAACGAGAGTAATTCAATTTTTTTTTTTTCCTCTTTTTTATGGGATCTTGAAACTTTTTGTCGCAGTGAAAAAGATTCTCCATATAGGTCTTCGCGTCGAGGGATCGTCGTCTTTTGAAGGTCTCTTATATGCTAGCATAACGTCTTATCCAACGATCAGTAATTTCCTCTCTTCGCGCCATACAATCTGGAGGCAAACGACAGCACTCCATTTGCAACTCGACCCTACGCCGATTGCCTAGGGTTTCTTGATTTCTCCTTCTCTCCTTCTCTCTTTCTCCCCCTCCCCCTCTCTCTCCTTCTCTCTTTCTCCCCCTCCCCCGTCTCTCTCCTTCGCTCTCTCCCCCTGCCCCTCTCTCTCCTTCTCTCTCTCTCTCTCTCTCTCTCTCTCTCTCTCTCTCTCTCTCCCCTCCCCCTTAGTCCTTCTCTCCCCCCCCCTCTCCGCCCCTATCGCCCTCTCTCTTTCACTCTCTTTTAAATTTCTGAAATATCACTATACATATGATACTTGTGGCTAGAGATGTTTCCCCCAAGAGATACGCCCCCACTTAGCCTCAGGACCCTCGAATTTATATCTCTATAAAATTTCGCAAGGAAGGAAAAAGTGGACGATCAGTCTGGTGAGAAATCCTGATTCAATCTTCTTTCTATTCCCTCGATAAAATTGGCATTTTCTTGCCAACGTGACATATTGCGATCGCACGAAATAATTTTTCTCACAAACTGCAAAAACATTCATCAGTCTTGGCAGAAGGGACCAAATATTACTTTCGAGCTGAATAAAAATAAATTTCCACGATATTTATTTCCGAATAAAATCGAGAATAATTAGAGATAAATTGCTGGATTTTTAATGATCTCAGACGTATTAAAAAAATAAAATAATAATGACATTTCTTTATTTATTTCGACAATTGTATTAGCGGAAAAAATGGAATAATTTTTTTGAGAAAAGCTTTGAATGTCAAATAAATGGAGAGATCCGGATACAAAGCGCGCAGAAAATATTTCGTGTCAAAGGTATGGAAAAAGTTTCATTGAAATAGTGAAATAACATCCCATATACTCGTGATGCACGATGGGTATTCTGTATCCCTCGCACGTTCGTATTAAAAGCGTCCACGTCCACCAGAGAGTATACGTGCCAGTTTACTCCACACTAACTTCCCATTTCGTTGAAGAGCCACTTGTATATTTCGTCTCTGTACTCAGAGAAATCGACGTGTACTCAGAGAAGTCGAGGTGGCGGTAACCAGAATATTATCGAATATTTTTTTTTTTTTTTTTTTATAGACAAACTGGAGATTTTAGTGAGATGAATTTATTTTTCACAGTTACAAAAATCATTAAAAATATACGTATAATCGTAATAAAATGAAAAATCTGCTCACAATTGTTATAAAATTGACCAAAATTTTCAAGAATTTATTTGTCAAAAAATAAGCCTAGAATTCTGTTTAAATGAATATTTTTTATCGAGGAACATTAAAAGTAGTCAAATAGGTATTATCTGATAATTGATAATAATAATAATAAGATCGATAATAATAATAATAATAATAATAATAAGATCGATAATAATAAAAATAATAAATTGTAATTTTGAAAAAATGATTAAAAATTTGCTCGTCTGCATTGTTCAATTTGAGGGATACATACAGAGTTGCTCCAGGGGTGAGGATATGTGTGACCTTACCAGTTTCCATGTCAAATTAAATGTAGTCGACAATTCGTCATTTGGGTTGGGCGTGACACGAGTTGGAGCATTCGGAGGGAGTTTTAATAAATCATGGAAGCTCTCGTGGGCTGTTCGCTTGCTCATTTCTCTCTCTCGCTCGTCCTCCCCACACACTCGGACTCACAAAACTACGGAGGAGGTTGATTCCTGTGTATGCCGGAATAGTAATGTCCTCCTCTACTGTTGAAGCTCTCTCTAATTTTCATCCACTTTGGTAAATCCACGCTGTTACTAAAATTCTGGCACTTTGCTGCATGTGTGGCTGCGAGAATTCTCGAGAAATTCTCGAAAATGAAATTCAGCAACGCTCGGACGAGCAAGGGTGCTATAGGGTTGTAATCCTGATGGGGAAGTTTTCGTCCGAGAAATTTAGGGATGAAAGCAGATATACAGTTTTACGATGTACCTCGCGAACTCGTGCGTGACTATTGACGGTGGAATTGCTGGTTTATGTTACGAGGTCGATCTATCACAGTTCACAGTTCACACAAATAAATTTAATTACGCCCTTAAAAAAATATATAAAAAGTTTTTTTTTTTTGCTTTTACGATTTTTCTACATAAACTTTATCTGATTCGTCATCAGCATGAAATTTCCGATCGAATGGAATCTTACAATGTAAGAAAAAGCCAAGGAAAAAATTCTCATTTTTTTTAGTTATACAAATTCATAGAAATAAAAAAAAGTAGCAATTTCAAGAGGCTATAATTTTGCTTCAAAGCGAAAATTACAAAGATCGAACCTGAAGGCAAAAAAAATTATTCAAAATTGATCGTTTATCTAAAAAAAAATCGTACAATTTTTCTAAAAAATCCCAGTCCAATATGCAACGTTGTGTATTAACTCTTGAACGTTTACAAACAGAATTAACGCAAAGTGGAGCCTGTATTTTATCAGGAAGAAAAATTATGGCCATTTTAGTAAACTAACAATTTTTTTAACAAAAATTAAAAAATTAAATTTTAATTCTAGTGCTAATCAAGCCCGGAGCTTTTATATACGTATGAATTTCCGATCTTACCATATAATTGTATTATGCAAAGGTACAATGTTAATCTGTTATCAAAGCAAACTGGTTGATCCGATTGCACCCAACTATTTGCTCCATTTCGAAATCGCGATATAACGAGCGATTTCTCTATCGCTGATTAGCACGAGCCTGAGCTTTAAAGCATGTCAGGCTGTTACTGTACCAATATTGCATTTGAAACCGACTATTGCGAGAGCGAGAGAATAACTATATATATATCTATATATATATATATATATCGCACAGCTCTCACAGACCGAAGTATTAACTCCGCAAAGTCTTTATATGCGCAAGAGGTCCAGCCGTAAACTTTCCGAGCCCTTGAACTGCGAAATTAGAAAATAGAAGCTATATATATATGTGTATATATATATATAGCTTCTATTTTCTAATTTCGCAGTTCAATATGTATATAGCTATAGGTGGCCGTTAATATTATGAGACTTTGAGCAAATACCATCAAAGGACGAAGGACGAAAGATTAGAAAGCCCAAGTTTCGCTGTGGCAATTCACCTCAAGTCACCAAGTTCACCTATAATTCTCTCTCACAGAGGTAATTAAAGAGGATTTCTATTCGGTGTACGTTCTGCATTCACAGCTGACTATTTTTAAAATTTTCGCCAAGGGGTAGAAATCTTTGTGGAATTTTAATAGTAAATTTCTCCATGTGGACGAATTTTTTTTTTTTTTTTTTTTACATCGAGCCACATATTGGGTATAAGTCGATAAATTTTGTGTTCCTCGTATCCCTTGAGAGAAATCGACTGTTACGTATAGATAAGTGAAGTTTAAATTTATTGCTCAAATACCACGAATTGTTCTGCTTGGGTTCGATTGACACAAAGATATTCACATTACGCGAAGAACATATTGAATATATTGAATGATTTTCCGCGTCTCTTGGGGCAAATCGAATGCCGGGGAGAACGAGAGAATCGAAACGATGCGAGAGCAGTGGAAAAGGAGCTTATTTGAAATGTCTCTCGCGCGTCTTTCACCGAATCCTCATTCTAGAAAAACAATGTAACTCGTCGATCCTACGTATCTCACAATATGTCTATATATCTATACAATTCTTCCTCAGTTGAATTCAATTTATTTATATGTGAGATCGTAAATATATGTGTATATAGATATAGGGTGTATTATTGGATCGAGCGATTGCCTCTCAAGAGTATATAAAAGTTTTCATCATTTGATATTCTTGTTTGATATAACGAGATTTGTGTCACATAATATCGCATTTTGATATAAAAAAATTTCCCATTCTTCCTTGACACGAGTGAAACATTTTGTTCGGCAAATTGGAAAATTGATGGACGATCTATCGGGGAAACCGTAAACTGGCTAATATATACTCGACGAGAAAGAATCTCGAAAAATACGAGAGGGCGGAATGCATCAAGATATATATATATATATATATATATATATATATAGATCGTGTACACATTAACCATCAAAGATCGATATAATCGTAAATTCAACTCCGACTTCTAGTGAACTCGTAAATTTAATAAAATATCATTTTCCATGAAATTCTATAACGACAAAACTAATTTTAGCTAAACGTCAAAATTCAATAAATCTCGTTGATGGTTTGATAATTTTTCCGCAAAATACAAGCTGGCATCGTAATTAATTTTCCTCTTATCAAACTTGATAAAAATAAATTTCGCCTAAATTATCATCGATCAATGTCTATTTGATTGAGAGAAAAAAAAAATATTTAGGAAAAAAAGAGATACATTTTTTACAATCCGTAGAGATTGTACGATTATTATTATTTTTTCTGGGGATTACACAAACCGACTGCATGGATCTGCCGGGCTCGGGGATTATGCTTTTCCCTCGGTCATGGTTTTATATTTTCATCCCGGGGATTTTATAGAGCGTATATACAGTCTCTGATATTCTCTCTGACGTTTATATAAACGCAGATTTGACCTTAAGTGTTGAAGGCTTTATGCGCTGCCACAGAATTGATACTATGTACACATTATGATATAAATACAGTAGAATATTTCATAACTCGTGTGTAATGCGGAGCTATATGAGCTTATTTGCAACGGACCAATCATTGACCCGGGCGTTTCCCCTTCTCTCGCGCCCCAGCGAATTAGAACTTGTCGACGTACCCCCACCCCTCACATGACTTAATTGCGCGAAGCTAGGGGAGATTTCACTGTATATCGTTTCCAAATCTCCGCACGTGAAACACGATCGCCTTTTGATGTAAATTTCTTTTTTATTTCTTTTTATAGAGCTTATATACAGTCTCTGATATTCTCTCTGACGTTTATATAAACGCAGATTTGACCTTAAGTGTTGAAGGCTTTATGCGCTGCCACAGAATTGATACTATGTACACATTATGATATAAATACAGTAGAATATTTCATAACTCGTGTGTAATGCGGAGCTATATGAGCTTATTTGCAACGGACCAATCATTGACCCGGGCGTTTCCCCTTCTCTCGCGCCCCAGCGAATTAGAACTTGTCGACGTTCCCCCACCGCTCACGTGACTTAACTGCGCGAAGCTAGGGGAGATTTCACTGTATATCGTTTCTAAATCTGCGCACGTGAAACACGATCGCTTTTTGATGTAAATTTCTTTTTTATTTTTTTGAACCGTCGATCTACGTCACCAAAATAGCATCATCGTGGCGAGGCCACCATGTGGCCTGGATTGATCGATCCTGATTGCGCGTTAAACGTCGACAGGACGTTCAAATGAAGCGTTGTGGGTTCATCAAATGTATGGGAAATTTCGTGATGGCGATTAACGGACAGCCAAGCTCTTGCATTGATAGATATAGGATCATATATATATATATATATATATATATATATATATATATGCATGAACGGAAATTGCTACGACCTGACCTTTCGTCCTATAACTATCAAAGATTTAATGAGACATGATCTTCATTATCGTTGGCATATGCGTTAATATTATACGATTATATCGTCCTTAAACGAGGAATCTGTTAGATAGACGTGTCTCCGATTAAACCTCGTAATTTCCAAACAATTTTTGAAAATAATTTTTGAACAATTACGTAGGATTTATTAAAAAATTATTCATTTATTCGACAATTATTTCAAATATTAGAATTTGACTAAACTGTCTGTGGGAGAAATAAAAAAAAAAACTATCACACACATTTCAGCCTCCAAGTACGAATCAAAAGCATTGAATAACATTTCACGACACAATATAATAATAATTGTCACTATAATAATCCAAGCCACGTAATTTAATTAACTGCGTAACGAATCTGCATGTATTGAGCTTAATATCAGCTTTTGGTATACGATAAAATGGTCAAGCATTTGGTAATTTCAATTGATATTATATCGCAGTAAATTATAAATGATTAATTTCATTATAAACCGTCAATTGTACGAAATTCATATGGAAATTGTGTGGCTACATTTTCTATCCATTTTAATTACATCAAAGGGAACTTTATCCCAGAGTCGAACAAACGCTTTCCTTCAATCGTAATTACGACCCGAGTCTTCATTAAAAAAATACGCAAAAATCGTTGTTATTCTCGTCAATACAATTGACGTTAATTTTCAATTATCGAATTTTCCTTTTTGGAAAATTTATAAATAGTATTTGCAGCACGTATATTCTCTGGATATTCACCACTGGCATTCGCATATATATTTGTGAGTATTCACTGAGTTAGGATAAATCACTCGGGGCTGTAAATTCTATGCCAAAAATATATATATATATGTGTGTGAAATGTATGGACATGGGCGAGTACACATGTGTTGGCACGTGGGCACAAAAGAGAGCATATGCATCCATGCCCACAATTAGCAGTCGGCGTCATCACCATCTGGATCTACATCAACTCCATATATATATATATATATATATATATATATATAAATGTATATAGAGAGAGAGAGATATTGGATCTACATGGTGAATACAAGCTAAAGAGCTGAAGGGCTGTACCTGCGAAGAGTTGTGGGTTGCATTGTAAAGCGACCATTTCTCCCCTGCTGGATGTTCATCTATATATATATATATATATATACACAACATCCTTCTACGCGTGCCGTTATCAGCACAAACACCCTTATGATATCGTGGAAAATGCGACAAAGCAAAATATCGAACGTACATCGGAAACAGTGAAATTTCATTCTGAATCTTCAACAGCGATATAAGGAATCTGGTACATTATCTAAATATTAAATAAAATTAATTTAAATCGCAATTACAGTTACTAAATTCAATTGATAATTGTAAAACGTTTATTTTTTGATATTATTATTTTTTTTAAATCATATTTTAATTTGTCATAGAAAATAAATAATTCTCGATGATTAATACTCATTGTTATTTTTCGTCATTAAATAACGAATCTTATGGGATATTTCGGGTAGAATTAATTTTTAATGGGTTGTGATCGACGAACTTGATACTGCTCAGTTGGCTAATCAATAAATATAACGTTTATACGTTATATTTATTGATTAGCCAACTGAGCAGTATCAAGTTCGTCGATAACGTATAAACGTTATATTTATTGATTAGCCAACTGAGCAGTATCAAGTTACTATTAACGAATGGGAATTTTTAATGGGTTGATCGACAAACTTGATACTGCTCAGTTGGCCAATCAATAAATATAACGTTTATACCTTATATTTATTGATTAGCCAACTGAGCAGTATCAAGTTATTATTAACGAATGGGAATTTTTAATGGGTTGATCGACGAAATTGATACTGCTCAGTTGGCTAATCAATAAATATAACGTATAATGACGAATGGGAATTTTTAATGGGTTGATCGACAAAATTGATACTGCTCAGTTGGCTAATCAATAAGTATAACGTATAATAACGAGCTTCGTGAGCGTGAATTTAATTTGGAGCCCCGTTTATTTGCGATAACGATTATTTGATTTCGCGACACCTCTGCTTACGTCTTTCTGCTCGAGTGTGTGTGTGTGTGTGTGTATTTAACAGTCGACGAGAGACGTGCTCGAAATTAATCTCTTGGCACTTTGGTGATGCTGCATCGTGTGCAGGCTTTCTCGAAGAAATGAAACTTGGTCGACGTGACTATTCTTCGTGCAGAGTGAGAAAGCCAATTTTCTCGGTTGTTATTACGATTCATCGTCTATATAGTCATTCATTTTTATTTTAATCTCGTAAATAACGATTTCAATTGTGCAACAAATATATAGGACATGGGTCATATACAGGGCATTTCAGTCCCAATCAAGAGGGCTGTAACCCTCGCAATTTTTATTATTTTTTCTATTAGCAATTTCATTCAATATAAATAATAATTATTTTCTCAAAAAATTAATTTAGATGGTTTTTTTTATTGTTGAGATGTTTTTTCTTTGCAGAGGAAATTATTTCCAGGATATAAAATAACTGAAACTGAATTTAAAAATTCATTAATTTTCGTATTCCATGCACATTTCGGCATAGAATTTCATCTCAAACAATCCCCAACAGTTCATTCAAAATTTAAATTCAAAATTACGATCATTTTTTTTTTATCTTTGAAATTATAATCGAGTATTTTTTTTTATTATTTTGCACTGCGCAAAATAAAAATTAAGATAACAAGGCGTGAGATTTACGGCCTTGTAAATTTGGCCTGAAATGTCTTATATATGTTCATAGATATATGCAACTCGACGCGTGTAAGTGACGATGGCATTGCGAGCTTTTCTCATACTGCAATGAAAATTTAGTCTGCATACGTATATATGCGTACTCGCGATGTCCGCGAGAGAGCACATGCCATATGTGCGTTATGAATTGATTGTCCTCACTCGTTTTCCCAGCCGTCATGCGGGTGGCAAGCAATCTGGATTTTTTTTTTTTTTTTTTTTACAGAGATAACAAACAAAAAAGTAGAAAGCGAGATTTGTGCTCTGAATATGTCATATATCTTCTTGCAGCGTGACGCGATTTTAATTAAATATGATTAAACGAGAATTACGAGATTTCGCTTCGTCGTTAATATCAAAATATTGGCCTTGAAGCCAACAATATTCTACGAACAATTTGCTCGAGAGTTGATCCTTCGTATGTGTAATAAATAATTTTCAATCATCAATTATTCGGCATTATTATTGAATTATTATTGTTATTATGCTAATTATTATTATTATCATTTAACTTTTGTCTGGTACTCGGTGAAATTAATGACAAAGCCACAGCTTAACTTTGACCCTAAATTAAAAGACTCGTCGTTTACATATTTGCGAGCGGAACAAAAAATTGCTTCAGTCGATTGAATTAATTATGTTTTAGTTTATAAAAATTCATAAAAAAAATAATTAGATTTTTTTCTTGAGGTAAACGAACTATTTTTGATACTTACATTTTTTTTCCCCCAAAATTGTGATATCAGGCGAGCTGCCAAGATGAGGACGGCAGCCGTTGTCTACCACGCAAAACTTTCTTCGCCCTGTTGCGCCTCCCCGAGGTTGGCTCGAATCTCGCGGCTTATTCGCGAACAGCGCGCATAATTCAAGACGCCAAAGATCGCACGGACTACGTTAATCTCAAGAGTCATCTCAGTGCTGAGGATGGCGAGGATGCCAAAATATGTCTACCACCTGGAATTTATCTAGAATTATTCAGCGATCCGGCGATGCGAGTTCATTTGAGCGCAATTGGACGAGCACAAAAGATGCTCGAGGATCCGATCGATCGTGCTTATGAAAATGGTGATCTGATCCCCGAGGATATAATTGAATCGGAGAAGAGAAGCATCGCGACATTAGCAAAAAATGGCGATTTGCCGATATCTATACAGGATCGTAGCCAGACGGAGGAAGGAGATGATGGGAAACAAGGCCCAGCGACCGGGTGAGTTATATATATATATATGAATGAATGAAAAGTTAACACAAGTAGTACGAAAAATAATTTAGAGAATGAAAAAGTTGATAAAAGGTCACAGGGTTAATATTTTCAATGGCCGAAAATTCGGTTTTCACTCAGCCCGAAATCGAATCGATTTGCTTTTGTCTGAAATATCAGGCGTTTCTGAAAAAATGGAGAAGTCTCATTCACATTGCCGTAATTGCCATTCTCCAAACCCCTACAGATTCGACTCACTGAGCAGCGAATCTCTCGACGGCCTGATGAAGATTCTTGCCGATGGTGGTGTCGACGATAGCCGAAATATTCCTGAAATAGCTGCCGAATACACTCTGCCGAATGGTGAGCTTGACCTGGAGGCACTCGCGCGCGATTATCCCCCAGCTGGAAAGAGAAACGTTGCGGCTCTTGCGCGAGATTATGCCCTGCCGATTTTCCAGAATTCGGCCAGTGGCAAGAGAAACATAGCGGCTTTGGCACGCGATTACGGTCTACCGAATGGCAAGAGAAACATTGGGGCATTAGCTCGTGATCGTATGTTACCGAATGGAAAGAGAAACATCGCATCGCTAAGACGAATCTATCTCTTGCCGAATTTTAACTCGAACGGCAAACGCAGTTTGCTGCCCGTAGCGACCTCTTTTTCTCGATTGCGTTATAACAAATACAAGCCGAAACGTTATATTGGCGCCCTGGCGAGATCGGGAGATTTTCCTCTTCGGTATTACGAGAAACGTAATATGGCTGCTTTGGCGAGAAACGGCGATGTATTCGGCAATGGAAAACGCAACGTTGGGACACTCGCGCGCGACTGGAGCCTCCCGAATCAAAATCGTCATGGACGCTCATTAACCCAGAGCGAATTGAGCGCCGAACGGCTAGATCGTCAACTTCAAACACTCGGCCATGAGACTCGAGAAAATCATGCCGAACAGCCGAACGAAAAAACGAGAAACATGGAAAATACGAGAAAAGCCATGGAAACGAGTCCATTTGAGGTCGAATTGACAAATGCTAAGAACAATTTGATGAAAAATTCAATGGGAGAGGCCAAGAGAAATAAACGAGAGATAGATTATACGGATGAGTATCCACTTCCGGTTATGCAGAACACTAATGTGTTTGATTACGAGGACATGATCGAGGCACTTACCGGCGAATATCCAAACACGGAGAAGAGATTCATGGGTGAGTTAAAAATTCTATCATTTATCAATTATATTTCCCATTATAAATTTGTTACTTTAAATAATATTTAAACAATTTATTTACACTATTACTGACAACCGAATTTACTTTATATCCAAAAGAAATAATTTTTATATTTTTTTAACAAATTTATTGACGCTTGTGAATGATTAATCTTGACACTTTGACACTTGACATTTTGAGACACAGACTATATGTATATTATGGGGTGTAGATGTACCATTTGTCTTCACTCTGCCATTTGTCGCAATTTCCAATAGTTATTAATTTTTTCGGATTTTTATCTCGCGTAACTTTGCCAATATTTTGGCAATATCGATATTAATTTGATCTTGTCAAATATGGTAGCCAAAAATGGACCATGGGTGGCCAAAAATGGTAGAACTACCCTTAATGTATACTCAAAAAAATCCTACGAAAAAAAAAAAACAAACAAAACAAACTGGGATGTGAATGCTAGGAGGAGCAGGAGACGAAATGGAATTGCAGGACGGTGGAGGTGCAACGTCCGGGTACATCGACATGTACCAACCAAGTAAGAGACATATCGGGGCATTGGCACGCCTCGGATGGCTACCATCCTTCAAGGCGGCACGATTTTCGCGCTCCCCGCGATATCTGGTCGGCAGGTCAGATTAGCAGGCTTCCCACTCCGTGTATTTAAAATGCTCCACTCGCTCCCCGTGTTGCTGTCAATGTGTCCATGTGTCCATGTAGAAGTCCGCAGTGGTACGAACTGAAACGACCAGAAAATGTTAAAAAAAAAAAAAAAACAATCTACGTCCAAAAGATGTTCAATGAGCTCGACGAAATTTCGGATACGTCATGGTAGATTAGGCGTTTTTTTTTTTTTTTTTTTTTTTTTGGATGTCATCTCGACACATTATGGGGCGTTTCACGCAAGGGTGAATAATTTTTTACCATGGAAATTTTATTCGAGCCACCCACAGATGCATTCAAGGAAGAAATAAAGAAAGAGGATTTTCAAATTTTGTTGCTTGAATTTATCGCTTTTATTTATTTTACTTCACTCGAGCTATATTTGCAAATTTGGGGACTTTGAAAAATATTCTCGATACGAAAATTATTCCAATTCACGTGGAATACCCCATATATATATATGATTACATGTGAAACAATTTGTTATATTCGTTATATTCGGTGTTATAGATCGCTGCTGTTGGATAGATCTCTATTAGTCTCGATGTTAGATAGATCGTCATATATATATATATAGATAGAAAGGCTCCTGCCGCCGCATCCCCATTTATGGAGAAATGAGATCCAACTCTCATACACTCTCCTTGTTCTCTGTATTAGATTGATGTTCGTTACGTTTTTTATTTATTTATTTATATTATTCGACACGTCACTCGTCATTCATCACTGCTCGATATAATTATCGTATTTCCGGTTATCGTTATCTCTTCGTACGTAAAATATTTAAAAAATGTAAGACTCTATCTTACCATTGGATGGTAAATTTTTTACGAAGGTAGTAAAGGAGTATCGGGGAAAAAAATAATAATTAAAAAATCGAACAAAGTGTGTTGCTGTTTTGAATTATCAAATACAATATTTAGAATTAGCTTGAAAACTTTTTGCCAGCACTTTTTTTTAAATATCAAATCGATAATTTGACAATTTTCATAAATAAACATCGGTAATTTATCGGTGGAGCGAAGGTCGGTAAGGCAGATTATCAGCAGGTAAAGTAGATCGTAATAATTAAGTCGGGCGAAAAAAGTGCTCACACGGAAATGAAGAATTTCTGCAACCTTATCGACGCGTCTCGTGACTATTGACGAACGGAAATGACAGAAGGCGCTCATTTTCAAATTCATATCTCTCGCTGTTTCATTATTCATTGTTATTTGTCAATTTTTTGTTCTCTTCGAAAAAACGAAACAGATTTATGTGTAATGTTATTGATGGATTTGATAAAAAAAAAATTCAGGACATATCGTGCTGGGGAAATAAAACAAATCGACACTCTTGTGATTAACAATTTTTTCAGGAAGGATCCCGCAGATGGGACCTCGTCCGACAACCCCACCGACTCGTCGTCTTGGCCGTTAAATCCTTATCGGAGACCGAGGACCCGTTATCTGCAGTCCCTTCAAGGAGATTGTCGACACGGCTTCAGAAGAAATTTACCGTTACCCGCGATCGACAATATTCTTGGCCAGAAGCTTCATTTTGCCACTTCGAATGTTGTATAGAAAATAATTGATTTTTTTTTCTTTCCGTAAACTTTTGTTCTTCCTCAGTAAGTGGAAGAAATTTTTCAACTCCTCAGTATCGAGTCGATTTATGACGTGGACAAAAGACGGAATTTTGAATTAATCTCGCTTGGTTCTATTGTCAAATTTTCATGAACGAGTAAAAAAAATACAGATTTTGGATTATGTGATTGGCATATATATATATATATACATATATATATATCGGGTACATATTATATGAGAAAAAATAAGAAATACAGAATCGATCGGAAAATTTAGTGTACATATATATAATTGATAGAAATTCAGCCCAATTGCAAAGTTCCTAATGGAATAATGATAAAATGACAGAGATAAATCAGACACATTTCAAAACACGATGCTAATTAAATGAATTTGAGCTAGAAAATTGACGGAAAAAATTAACCGGGCGAGAAATGAAATAATTGCAACGAAATCGAAAGAAATATTCAGGATCGAAAAAAGTCTATCGTTATTCTGATCTTTCCTTGTATTCCGTTACAAGAGCCATTTAAAAAAAATATTCTATCCAAATTTCGATAATTTTTTTGCTCAAATTTCGATTGTTTTATGGGGACTGCAAGATGTGGATTTTTTTTTTTCACGGGCTCTCGAGAATTTTTGCTACTGCGTCTACAAGATATTCAATGTACTAACTTAATGATAAAAAAAATAAAAAAAAACTTATTCGTAGTCGCAGGGCGTGAAGAAAAAATAAATAAATAAATAAAACGCAATTTAGTTCGATAAATCCTGCAAAAAGGTAAATTTTGTCGATCGAAAAATGCACTCTGAGCAAGGAAATATTCTTTCGAAAATTCTTTAATTAACGCAGCGTCTTAGAGGTCTTGATCAGAGACGAGAAATTGGTGTTTTTTCTGAAATTATTACGATTTCTTCATCACTCATATAGCACTTAAAAGAGGAAACGTAAAAAAAAAAAAGTTTGACTCCAAACAATTCCAATAGAGCTCGCTAAAAATGTCTAATTAAAAAATTTCTCAATTTTTTGCGTTCGTATTGTTTAATTTATCAATGTAAGTTCGTAGTGCAAAATCAATATGTAGTATAAATATAAATATATACATATATGTATACATATATATATATATATATATATATATATATATATATGTGTATGTATAAATCTGTATTATGGAGTATAAAACGTGTGCCACACATTCGCGATTGGAGGGAAAAAAAGAGAGCGAAGGAGAGGAGAAAAGAGAAAAGAATCGAGAACCGAAGTGGCTGGCTTCGGTTTTTTCCTAAAAATATTAACGATAGAGATGAGATGATCGTGTTTTTTTTGTGTCATTTAAAAAAAACTGTTTGCTCCTTGCGAGATAAAATTTTGTCCAATGTGAAAAAATCACCGATCATTGCTGTGAACGACATATAAACTTACATATGAACTTTATTGATCTACGTGTAATGTGTGTAATAATGATTATAGACAATAATGTGGATAATCTGAGGACAATAAAGAGAAGGATAATAATATTGAAGTAATAATGCTCGTTTGTATTGTTTTATTGATCGTTTATTGCGTTATTATTTTATTAATTATTAATTATGAATAAAAATCCAATATTAACATTTCAATTGCAGTGAATAAATTATCCGAATATCAATTAAAGATTTATCAGTTAAACATGCATTATCGATCATTTATTACATTCAGCTCAGTTAATCGGTAATTAAAACATTGAAAAAAAAACTGTTTGCTCCTTGCGAGATGACATTTTGTCCAATGTGAAAAAATCACCGATCATTGCTGTGAACGACATATAAACTTACATATGAACTTTATTGATCTACGTGTAATGTGTGTAATAATGATTATAGACAATAATGTGGATAATCTGAGGACAATAAAGAGAAGGATAATAATATTGAAGTAATAATGCTCGTTTGTATTGTTTTATTGATCGTTTATTGCGTTATTATTTTATTAATTATTAATTATGAATAAAAATCCAATATTAACATTTCAATTGCAGTGAATAAATTATCCGAATATCAATTAAAGATTTATCAGTTAAACATGCATTATCGATCATTTATTACATTCAGCTCAGTTAATCGGTAATTAAAACATTGAAAAAAAAACTGTTTGCTCCTTGCGAGATGACATTTTGTCCAATGTGAAAAAATCACCGATCATTGCTGTGAACGACATATAAACTTACATATGAACTTTATTGATCTACGTGTAATGTGTGTAATAATGATTATAGACAATAATGTGGATAATCTGAGGACAATAAAGAGAAGGATAATAATATTGAAGTAATAATGCTCGTTTGTATTGTTTTATTGATTGTTTATTGCGTTATTATTTTATTAATTATTAATTATGAATAAAAATCCAATATTAACATTTCAATTGCAGTGAATAAATTATCCGAATATAAATGAAAGATTTATCAGTTAAACATGCATTATCGATCATTTATGTACGTACATTTCAGCCCAGTTCGGTAATTAAAACATTGAAAAAAAAATCATTCGTAGTTTTAATCGTGAAAAAATTCATGAAATTACAAAGAATAGTAACAAGAATCGCAACATCCAATCAGGAAATTAAATAATGCAGCAAGTAGTCCAAGGTTGATTCTGCAAATGTTGACCAAAAAATTAATAACACCTGCGACGATAACTACAAAAGTTCTGCCGAGCACGCTGGGAGCGGAAGTGCAACAATAATTGTATCCGGTATTTCCACCAAGAAGATCGTTCAGAATTACCACGATTTCAGCGATGAGGTCATTTAATTGATTTTGATAGCTGAGACATTGGAGATCTGTAAGACCACCGCCGATCAATATGCGGAAAATGGCAATAAATGCGCCGAAAATATTGATGCAAGCGGCACGAATGGCGGCACCGTCCACCCTGGCGTTACATGCGTCAATTATTATGTGAATATTGAGCAGCCAATTGCAGCAAAGATTGCCAATTTGTATGCATATTCCGATCAATCCAGTGGGTGAATTTCCGCCGCAACCAGTCCATGGTATCAGCGCAGTCGTCTGTGCTTTTATCTCGGCTGCAGTAGCCATAGCCTGGAATTTAATAAAATTCCACATTTTCGTGATCTCCAAAAAAATCGATATAATCATAGAGAGCTTTTTATCATTTTCCAGTTGTTGAAATAAAAATAGGCAGGAAATAATGAAGAATCACATTAAATAATTACTCGAAATTCTTGAAATACTTACCACAATGCTGAGAATAAAAATTGCTACTTGGAACTTCATGTTGTTGATATTCAGTGAATGAACTGGATGTGAATGACTGGATGAATGGATCGAGCTGCAAGCTCTTATATAGTCCCCTATATGATTAGCCATATGTATAAATTTATTAAGTAAATGAAGGATACAAAATTTAATTGTTTGTATATTTATTTTTTAAGAAAGGGGGGGGGGCTAAGCGTAACAATTGCAAGATAATATTGAAAAGGGACAACGTATGTTATAATCCCAGAAATTACTCCAATAACTCATGAAATTCTATAAACTTTCTCGTATCACAAGATTTTACCTCAATTTAACCAAAAATAAACTTCCTTATGGTCCAGCTCAATTATAATACTGCAATAAAAATTTAATACGATAACGTAATGCGAAGGAAAATAACAGTCAAATTTTAATTCTTCATCTGACAGGCGAGCTTTGATAATTTATCATGTTTGCCTTATTATAAAATATATCTCTTTCTCTGGCACAATATATTTTTTTTTTATCAATGTGGAAAGTACGATACGAAAGGATGGCGCACTCGTAAAAATAATTTTGACGAAACATTCTGCGACAAAATACCTCAAAGGACAAAATAACTTAGTGACAAAATGTCTTTGCTATGCATAAATTGATTTTTTAAATTTATTTTTGTACATTGAAATGGTGCAAATAACGTCTAAACCGACACTAAATTAAAAAAATAGTAAAATGACAAATAACAATGTCAAAACATCAAAGAGTCAAGTATAAAAGTATTATAAATATAAAAATGAATAGCAATGTCATGACAAATTAATAGTAAAATTATAGGCCTGTTGATCGCATTTTTGTACATCGCATTCGATCTAAGGAAAGTAGTGGAAAGTACGATATGAAAGGACGCGTCAAAATAATTTTGACCAAACATCCTGCGACAAAATACCTCAAAGGACAAAATAACTTGGTGACAAAATGTCTGCTATGCATAAATTAATTTTTTAAATTTATTTTTGTACATTGAAATGGTGCAAATAATGTCTAAACCGACACTAAATTAAAAAAATAGTAAAATTATAGGCTTGTTGATCTCATTTTTGTACTGCGAATTCGATCTATGTACTTTTTGCACTTGAGTGGTAATGATTTCCTGACCAGTGGCTCCTCAGTGATCGTAGTCGTCATCACGACAATACGGTTGTGGCTCGTTCGATGGATGCACGATTTCCACGTATTTGTTAATCGTAGACAATTGAACGAATTTGTTCCAATTGAATTATTTTCATCGATAATTGCATGTGAAGATATAGAAGAATCGAAATAAAAATGCTCATACATATTTGCATTTTTTATTTATTATTAAATCCTCGTGCCAGTATAACACACACAGTGGTCCCTCACATTAAAACATTCGAATTGTACAGGTCATCATTGCCAAATTTAGTTTCAGTTTTGATAAATTGCACATATCGTACAAAAAAATTGACAACTGGTTGACTATCCAGGATTTTTTTTTAAAACAGATTTTTAGAAATTTAGACGAGAACTGCAAGGAGTGAGGCAACCACGCCGAGAAGTAGTTTGACTATTGGCTTCAATACGCGCAAATCATTTCCTGTTGCACCGGTCAAAAGACGTGAGACCGAGTCAAGAATTCTTTGAACAAGACGCCCGACAATTCCACCAGATTTTTTGCAAGCGTATTTAGAGCCTTCTCCAGGGCCAAGAAGATTGTCAAGTAGATTTGTGATTTGACCAATCGTGGATGAAAGTAAACCAGTATTTGTCGCTGCTTCGCTATCGCTCTCACCAGTATCGCCCAACAAGGTGGTCAACAAATTGCTCACTTGATTGAGCAGATTCTTCAGATTTACGAGATCCTGTCCAGCTACGTTAATCTTGATATTTTCAATATTCGTAAGAAGATTCACCAGAAGATTGCTCACTTGGGACAACAAACCACCCACTCCACCGGCTGAACCAGATCCACAATCGACTGCTGGAGCTTCAGTAGTCGAATCATTGGTGGCGCGACGTGATCGAAAATTCGGCACGGCCGCTGCAACCGCCTGATAAATAATTTTAAACAATCTTTGATTTTAATTCGTTGATTTTGAAATAAATTAAAATTTCGTCGATGATATTTAATAATAATTTTTGAGCTATTTTTTTAGCTACTTGAATAAAAAAGTTCCATCAATATTTTGTGTCAAAAAATATGATTGAAAAAGTAGCAATGATCGAGGTTAAATGCACTATAGGGTTATCAGTATTACAAAATTTTATCAACTGGTTAAATATAAAAATTGCCAGCCATAAAATAGATTTATTATGAAAATATATCTTTGTAAATTAATTTTTTATTTCAATCAATTGCAATTTTCATTTAAATTAATTTTTATGTATCGATCAATCTAATAATATTTCTGGTTTTCTTTGTGAGCTACAATTCGTTTTAGGCTTGAAATTATTCGACATTTTTTTTTAAATAAAATGAGCTCGAGAATTATTGATATTTTATTCAATGATTTAATAATAATGAAAGCGATATTTTGAAAATTTATTTTAAAACTCGTGATTAATACTTACCACGAGGCTGAGGATGACGAATACTTGTACCTTCATTTTGTCAAATAATGAGGTAAAAGACTAGTGTGTCGACTATTCGAATTGCAAGCTCTTATATAGTCGAGATTTGTCATAGCAATGATAATAGTTATTGCACTTTCCTATATATATTATAAATATATTTGTAATAAGAAAACTATTAATTATGCGTCGAATAATGCAACGGATGACTTAATATCACTGATAACATTGCACGCGTTCGAAAATAGATGCAAAAAAATGTATCAGTATCGCAAACAAATATATTGCCAATAATGAGTAGCTATTTGAGTAAAATACTTGTCATGAATAACTATCAATATTCTTTGAAAATAATTTTATTTTAAACCGTCATCATCGAACGATGTTACATATTTTAAATAATCATCATATTGTCATTTTTTCAATTGTAATAATAATAATAATAATGCCCGATTAAAATTTCGTTATTTTTGCAGAAATAAAAAATTAAACAATTCTAAATATGCAAGTGCATGAAATCATGAGACGAAAAAAAAGCATTATCTCCATGACATTACATCTGGGCCATAAAAGTTAAATTATTTTATCGTCAGACAAAGTGGTCGGACTTTTTTTTTACTACTATTTTATTTTCGAAAGTATACTATGAATATCGCTTATCGGTGTTAATGACGTAACTTTTACCTCAATACAAAATGCTAATGCGTAGTCATAAAAAAATAAATATTGGTTACTTATCCGAGTGCATGTACCAGTTTTATCTCAGCTTACCTTAATATATTTTACCTCAGATATGATCGTGGTGGGGGACATTACTGAGGCAAATGCGTGTTGAGGATGAGGAAAACTAGTCGAAGAAGAGATTTATGTTGGATTTTTGCTTCAGGAAAAAAATAGACAAAATAAAAATGCCACGTATTACATTTCGAGACGAAATGAAATAATAAAAAATTGTCAAAAATTTTTGTTCCTCGCTCGTATAATTCCCAATTTCAATTTAAACTTCTGAATATATATACATATATATATATATATGTCTATATATATATATATTATTATTTTTATATATTTACAATAGTTGTCATTTACATGATATTTTACAGATTTTCATCAGTTGGAAATAAAATTACATTGATGTGTAAAGCTCGGGCTAAAATATACCACCGACACTACGATGATAGTTGAGCTGAGCATGTTGGGCATAATCATAACTCTGCTGATCGTACCATTCGGCAGACGTTGGATTTGTCGTTGCGGTCATTTGACCACCGAGACTTGTGTGTGACGAATGATGATGATGACCCGGATGACCCGAGACGCCATAATCACCACCATGAAAATGATTAAATTGACCCCAGCCCAATTGAGCTCTTGACCAATCGGAATTTGCTGTAAAGTAGAGAAATAAAATAAAATAATTTCCCAAAATTTATAAATTTGGCTCTCTCTCTCTCTCTCTCAAAGATTTATCATCGTCAAGAGAATGATAAATTTTTCGAATGAAAAGAAAAATGTTACCTGTATTATGGGACAGGGTGGAAGGAGCTCCATGAGCCGTGGGTGGTTGCATAGGGCCCGAAATTTGTCCAAGTTGCATACCACTCGTGTGTCCCGGAAGGCTGCCCAGATGACCGGAAATGGTGACGGCTTGAAGTGCCCCGCCAATTGAGGTTGGTACTTGAGGAATTGAGGTTGACATTTGCGATGGTATCGTTGGCGTTCCTTGATGAATACTCGTTGGTGACGATTGATGAAGACTCGTCGGTATTTGGGACACTCCACTTGTCATTTGAGGCACTTGGGACAATTGTCCAAGCTCATGACTCGCTGCAGCATATTGACAAGGTGTCATTGGCAATCCACCAATCGTATGTCCAAGCCCACCCGAGTGTTTTCGCAATCGTGCACGTCGATTGCTGAACCAAACTTGAATTCTCGCTTCCGTCAAGCCTGTTCGCTGTGCCAATTCCTCTCTCGCGTAAACATCCGGATATTGGGCCCGCTGAAAAGCCGTTTCCAATTGTTCCAATTGAGCTCCTGTGAACGTTGTTCTGCTTCGTCGCTGCTTACGCTTCAGCGGAATTCCTGGCTCGCTCGCAACGTCAGAATCGTCACCGCAAGTCCCTAAAAAACATGTCAAAAAAAACAAAATCAAAAATAATAAAACAATTTACGAATCATGATTTTTGGGAGTTTATTTGATTTTTTTATCGTGGGCTTGGATAATTCATTTGGATAATGGAGAGATAAATGTGATTCGATTGTTTTTTTTTTCAGATGATTTTTTTTTATTAATATCTAATCGTGGTTTGATTGTATTAAAATTGTGATTTTTTATTTTTTTTTAATTTTGAGTCCCAAATTTTTATGTATTATGGGAAATTTCTTTTAGCTGAATGATTTTTCATGGAAAATTTTCATGTGAAAAGACTAAAGTAAAGAATATTTGTGTTTGTTCGTGCGTCGTGTATTTAACATTAAATATAAACTCGTACATATTTTAAGTCTTTTTTTTTCTCCTCAAAGCTATCACTTAGCCATTTTATGTCCGAGGATTCAGAATGAAGAGCTGTTTGTGTTGGTTAGACATAAAAAAAAAAATCGACAAATCTTGGACAAATCCAGCACTTTGTGGTATTTCCTCATTGAGATTCACTTGTGCGAGAGATGGGATCGGAGTTTTGCCATCCCTTATAGATCCCTTATAGATCCCTTTCTCCTTCTGGAGAGAAAGGGATCGTTTATCCCCAAGGAAGATCCAATGAAGGGCTTCGAGAGGAAAAAATATATATATATTTTTTTTTCCCTAAAATTTTGACCACACGGTGACCACCAGTCTGTTTTTATATTTTTCATGAGAATAATAAGAGATGAATTCTCGGCTAAGTCGACTCTGTCCATTGTCATTTCATTTTCTTGTCCGCATTATTAGCGGTTTTTGTTGGCTCGTTTGCCGAAAAAAATCTCGTATTGTCCCTTCGTGAAAAGATCGAAACGAAAAATCGCGTTTGGATGATCGATACTTATCTCACGCTCGATCGTACACGTGACGACTCTGTTATTCGACATTGAAAAAAAAAATAAAAAGTACGGTCAATTGAAAAAAAAAAAAATTGCGAGGACAATTGCATTATTCATCGTGGAAGAAAAGGGCATTATATTGAAAATTCGTTTGAGAGTGGTTTGTTATGACATCTTGACGTGCGTTCGCCACTCGATGAGGCAAAATCTTCGACGATTCATGCTGATCGGTTCGATAGACTTTTTTTTTTTTTTCCACGCAGATATTCATTTTGCTAGGCATTCAACGAGAGATAGAGAACGAGAGAAAGCCGAATAAGATTATACCATTGAGAATGAGCCTCGATCCGGGGCGGTAAAGTACACACAAACATTGTAATCCTATTTTCTGGTAAATAAATTGTCTGCAATTTTTATTTTTAAATTGAATATTTTGACCATTAATAGAGTTGATTCGAGCGATCTGCATCACTGGACTTTTTATTAACATTTCTTCTTTTTCTTCACGTTAAAAAAAAATAGCTGCATAATTGATTGAAAAAATTGAAAAAATTTGAAAGAAATTATTGTAAAATTTGGTATATGAATTGAAATTTTTTTGTTGGCATCGAATTTAAATATTATTTAATTTCCTCGAATTTATCGGGATGGATTTTGATATTTCTATGCGAGAATAAGTTTTTGTTTAAATTGAAAAATGGAGATTAAACGAAGCAAAAATATTTATAAAATGAGACAAATATTGGCATTTTTATAGCCATTCATATCATGATCAAAGAATATTCCGCGGAAATTTCCAAATGAATATTTAATTCACTATGGAATTCATTCAAATGAAAATTTGGACATTTCCGTGATAATCGTGGGAATTTTTTTTTTTTTTTCGGAAGCACCGGAAAAGCGCGGAAAAAAAATATTCCGCGGAAATTTCCAAATGAATATTTAATTCACTATGGAATTCATTCAAATAAAAATTTGGACATTTCCGTGAGACTCGTGGGAATTTTTTTTTTTTTTTTTTTCGGAAGCACCGACTACTGATTTATTGAGTTTTTCGTATCCCGTAGATCAGCGGCAAGTCCACTCTCGAAGTGGAGAAGTGAGAAAGAAAAAGAGCGAGGTGGATGTTTGCGCTCAACATCAAAAAGGACAACCCGGTGTGATGTTTTCCCGAGATCACAGTACGACCTGCCATCCGGTGCTCGTTTGAAAATGGCTTGAAATATGCGTGCAGGTAGAGTATATTTTGTCAGTTACCACTATGTCGTGTTGGTCAAAAACGTCAATGGGGCATTCAATATATTTTCTAATACGTCCAAAAAGTTAAAAATTTCCGATCCACATAGTCGGTGCGGTTACTTTATTGTGCAATATGACTTTTACTCGTACGCCTTTAAAATGAAAAAAAAATGCGATAGAGAGAGAGAGAGAGAGAGGGAGAGGAAAAAAAGCTTCAAGTGCACAAATTCCCAGCGGCACATCCTTTGAGTATTGAATGCGAGAGAGATCATCCAACGTGTTCGTTTTCTCGCGGTCAAACTTTTTTTTTTTTTAAATGTCCGGTACAGTTATTGGCAATTTTTTTAGTTATTGGCAGTGTCTGTAATGGTCAATTTCTTTGAATAGAAAGAGACACAGACATGTCAATAACTGTCATTATTTTTTTTTTTTTCCTTCATTTTCTCGAATGGCCAATCGCTGTGTCTTTTACTATTCTCTATAACTCTTGAGCGACTGTCACATTTGTCAAAAGTCACGAGAGATGACGTGGCCACAACGGACCACGAATATTACTTACATACACCGCGGGACAGAGATCGGGGTCGGCATCTCAAGTGACGAAGAATTTTACAATGGGACACAAACGTCTGTCTCTTCTTGTAATACGAGAAACTTGCTTCTGCTCTTTCTCCTGAAAAGTCTTTTCTGCACATCGTTTAACGAATAAGTCAGTGACTAAAAAAAAAAAAGACTAAAATCGCAGCTTGGACAAAAAAAAACTCATTAAACGAATCCCATTAATAATCAATTATGCAAGAAAAAATTAATAAAATTTTCCATTATAATGAAATTTAGCGAGTATAAAAATCTGATCGTTAATAAAATTTTCATGAAAATATTTAAAAAAAAAATTATTTCATATATGATTGAATTGCTTGTTATTCCAATCAAATTTTTGGACGTTTTCGCGTAAAGTAAAGTTTGCATGAAAAATCGTCCGATCTATGAAAGAATCAGCAAAAATTTCGATCTGTTTTTTTTTTAAATTTAATTCGAGGTATGCAAGAATTTTTTACATAACGATTAGTCGAGATTTGTTTAGAAATGTATCGCATATACATATATACACATATATATACATATATATATATATATATATATATATATATATAGTATTATAATGTAGCATGTGTTCACGTGTTCGAAAGACATGACAGGTGTACAGTTAGAAAACATATATATATATATATATATATATATATATATATATATATATATGTACATAACGAGTGTATTGCGATACAAGTTGTATTGTATATTACGGGCGTGTGTTGTGAAATATTGCCAAACATACATTTCGGTGTCTTCTCTCGTCTGTCGGCGTCTCTTCGACGAGGTGCAGAGAAAGAGAGAGAGAGAGAGAGAGAGAGAGAGAGAGAGAGAGAAAAGTGCTATTCTGAAGAGAAGGGGAAGATGAAAAGGCGGTGACTGTGTCGGCAACTTATACATATATATACACACATATATATAGCTCAAAGAGTAGGTGACAAGAGTTGAAAAGAGGGGCGACCGACGAGCACACCTTTCATTATTGAAGATGCAACTTGTCTGTGCGGTTGACTATTCTTCTATTCTTCCGATTGTCATCCGGAAGAGTCGTAGGAGAGATGCCGCCAAAGGGACACCGCGTCGTTGCGACACCTTCAACTATATACGTACGTATAATATATATATATATATAATAGTTACGTACAGAATTGACTATACAGCAAAAGAACGAGCATCACTCCCCTCTTGTATCGGTTATAATACGCGATATAATGTTAAACTCTGAACAAAGTTTTGATCCATTGAAAAGTTTAACTTTGCATGCAATTAATCGATTTACGATCGAGAGAAAAAAAAATTGCAGAATGAACTGTGACACATCGTACGAAGATTAATTATCAAACTTGCTATCTCAAAGCTTTAATTATTTTCATTATTAAAAAACAATAATTATATCTTTCAATTTCAATGTCAATATTGAATTAATTTAGTGCATGTCAATATTGAAGAATGCAGGAGACACGAGAATGGCCTCGAATTCTTCGTAATCGCAAATCATTGTCTCTATTTATAGCCTCATCACTAATTAAATAAAAACAAATGTCACCTAATACTGTCAAATTGATTTTTTTCACACACCTTATATAGAGAGCTGAAGAGATCATCATCTGTTATCCCGATTATAATTTTTTTTTTCATCACCGAGCAAAGAGAGTGCGAGCAGCAAATCTGCATGCCAAAAGTCAAAAGTCTTTTGCAGTTGATCGCGTCAAGAACTCTCTTAAATATATATATATAAAGTGTCTGGTGCACCTTTTTCCTCGTTATCCTAAATGCCTAAAGATATTTTATATACATATATATATATATATATATATATATATATATATAAATAGGCCGATATACTGGGTCCACGACGATAATTATCAATTATCGCAATTAGGACGTGTCGGTTGGGGGATGTTCTCGGTCTCTCGGGGCCATGTATACTTTCGTTTCTTCGTTGATCGTTCTCATCCCGTCGTCATATTGCCTCGGTCTCCTCGCGAAAGAGGCAAAGAGGCGCGCGAGAACCAGCAGAGAAAATAAATATCTATACCCAGTCACGGAGGGCTCGCGTGGCCCAGGTGCGTTTTCTTCCATCTTCCCCTACTCTTGTCTCGCCCTCTCTCCTTTACACCGGGGCCTCAGGCCCTCCGGAGGGCCCATCGCGAAGAGTCGGCATTCCAGCCTGCGCCCTCTGACACCGCGCATAAAGAGAGGGGAGAGAGTGGCGGCTGGCCGGCATGTATTTGCTTCTCTCTCTCTCTCTCTCTCTCACTCGCATCAGCTCATAGAATAAGCGCGACTCTTCCAGACTTTATATACCTTTTTTTTTTTACCTTTCGCTCACGTCATATGTATATCGATAGCTAAATGTCAGAAGGGCTTATCCAACGTCATTTTTACCTATGAAATATCGTAGAATTTTCTCTTTTGACATGTGGCAGTAAATTTATATAAATAAATTCGGTTGTTTCACTATCTGTAACTCTTTTGCCGTGCTAACCCAACAGCTTTTTGCGCAGCTTTCGTTGGCTTCGAAAAAAAAGAAAAAAAATATATTAAGATGCAACCCAAGAGGGTTGTGTGTGATCGTTTAAAGGCGTATATATATATATATATATATATACGTTGAGCTTGTAATGAGAGAACTCTGCCTTTTCTTGGACTCTCCCTTTCTCTACTCCAAAGCCATCAGCAGTGAACACTTGTCTTTTTTTTTCTTTCGCGCCATATATACATATATATATATATATATATATATATATATTGAGGGCCTTTGGAACTCACGCACATATGAGTCTTTCGCTCTCTCGACGAGAAAGGGCGGCACTCGATGAAATCCTTTATAGATTTTATCGTCCGTGCTGAGGGGTTTTTAGCTATACCCTCCCGTGTCGGTTATTGTTTCATTTTCATCGCAGAGAGGGAGAGAAAGAGAACCGCGCGAATCACGAACTGTCGAGAGCCAAGTGCAAGTATATATATATATATATATATATATATATATATATATATATATATATATATGCATATACATGATGCACTTTCGACGAGTCGTTAGCGGGTACGTATAACAAAATATACGATAAAATATATACATGAGGTATTATTTTCAACGTTTCGGGACGTTTGATCTTTATTATCAGGCGACATGTACGAATTTATTTAAAGCCAGGAAATATTTTCGCAAATATATTAGTTAGTTGGATTGCTAATTCGATTTTTTTTTTTCAATTTTTCAACATCACTTAATAATAATAATAATTGTATATTTGTATTATTATTCAATTATAGTTGGCATTTGTAGAGTCTCAACCTCGAATTTTCGTACTTTTTATATTTATTATAAATCCTCGATTCAGTATTGATCATTTTGCAGAAAAAAAAAAAAAAAATCGGTGATTCCCTGATATTAATTTATGTACATATATGTATATGTACATAAGGAAAAATTCGTTATCCGGGTTCATTTGTCGACCGATAATGCATTTATTATACTTCACTTTAAAGCTGGCTCGTGTTGTCACACGCCGCGTGGAATTATGCATTGTGGTCGTAACGAGATAACGCGTGCGGTACACGCGCTCATTGCGCTTAAAATATATACATATGCAACTGGTATAGCGATGAATGACGAGTTGAATATACGATAGTGAGTTTGTACCATCGAGCAGCTAAGAGCTCGTAGCTCTTGGTGTATATATATATATATATATATATATATATATATATATATATATATATATATATACACATTTTACCACCTGTGATAGGCATAATCAATAAGGATCCTCTCGATGATGAAAAGCCTCCTGGGATGGGTTGAATAGATCGCGTGAAAAGATGCGTGTAATCAATTAGTAGGCTGCTGCATCCCCCTGAGGGCCAGCGTGTGTGTGTGTTCCCCCGCGCCTTCTTGAGAGCAAATAGCGGCTTTTATATATATATATATCTGTCCATCTTTCACTTTTTTTCCTTCCTCTCCCTCTCTCTCTCTCTCTCTCTGCCACTTTCTTATTTTTGTCTCTCGCTCTCTTCCTCTTACGCTCTCTTCCAATTCAATTTCATCTCATTCTCGTCAATGTATTAGCATCGTCATCGAGAAATGTGCTGGTCAGCGTCCATGCCGTCGGCGTTTATATATATAAATATATATATATATATATATATATATATATATATATAACATAGTATAGTAGTAGTAAAATTATGTATGTATTTGTCCAGCCCACCGATCAGTTCGATTGACTCTCGATCTTGGCCAATTTCCGCTAGGGTGTCGATTATTTCTTTCAACGTTACGAATTCTTGCGTTTGAAGTTTTATTTGCTGCGAATGGTGAATGAACTCTTAGTTTGAATGAATGAACTTGATTTTCATCGATCGCATTTAAATTTGATAGTTTTTGAGCTTTGATTGTTTGAATGGAATAATTTGTTTTAAATGTTTATCAACAATTATAATTATCCTAACTCTCATACACAAATAAATATCTTGACATTTTGATTGATAAGTAAACGTCTATTTGGAAAAAATATTGAATTCATCAAACCAAATTTAAAAATATTTTCATTTACTAATCTGCGATGTTTTATCGTTCTTTAATTAGACTTGGATAAAAAAATAAATAAAGATCGAGAGAAATTGAATAACGAGGAGAAAGAAGGGTTGCATCTCCTCCCTTGTATCGAATTAGGCCACACTGAGTTGTATATCTTCGTTTTATGTTGCGAGAGTTTCGTCACCAGCAGAGATCTAGCTCGTGTCAAAGGTGAACTCTCTATGTTGCTTTTCTTACTTATGTTTGTTACTGGAGGACGTTACATTTTTTTTTCTTCACCTATTGGCACATCCCTCTTCGAGATACTTGCGTGTGGTGGGCTTTCCAACGTGTCGAATTGCACGACGGGAATCCCAATGAATGGTGAAAAAGGTGCCGCACCTCGTGGGCTATAAATCTACCCCGAGGGAGGAAAGAATAAAGAGAGAAACGACTGTAGTTCCCCCACTCCTGTTTCCTTCTCGTTCGCTGATGGGCCATGACGCGCCCCCCACTCCAAAATATTTCATCAAATATATTTCCGCGTCTTTCTTCTATTTCTTACCGCGTATCGGCTATCGCCATCTACCGGACATTTTTCGTACTCCAAATGGAGTCTTGGGGGTCCGAGAGATCTGTGCCCGTGTGTGAGGTCCGATCTACCCTAAACGGTAACGAATCTCTCTTTGGAAACTTCTGTGCACCGCACAATGGACCGAAAAGTGGCGGTCTTTGCCCCTCGGCAGGGTTGACACGTATACACAGACACAAAATAGGATACCGGTCTGTGTGTGTGTGTGTGTGTCTGTGTGTTTCTACCCCTGTCAACGCCCGCCGCTTTGTAATTCTTTACCGTTTTCTGTGAGATGAGGAAAATTCAATGCCGACGACGAGTCATCGTCAAACACATTTTCACGAAGTGCAACCCTATTGCCACCCTTATGAACATTGACTCTGTCTTACTTAACAGTTAAACTAATTCTACGAGCTTTGGACGGATTTTTTTATTTTTCTCCCGAGGATTTGAAGTTTCGAGAAATATCTCATGCGAAGAAAATTTTATTTCGTTTGATTAAAATTAGTTTAGTTTTTATCAAATAAATCAATTTTCCACGTCTTAACGGCTCGCTTAATATAAGAGGAAAATTTTCATGTGAACTTCTCTATTATTATGATAACGTTTTCATCTACATGAGAGAGATCGTGCACGTGTGAGAGTTTCGGGCAAACTTCTTTGGTGGTCTCGAGCACACGAATCGATAGGATCTTTCCTGTACATATATATATATATATATATATATATATTTCTATATAGATATGTAGTTAGATATAGGATGTATAATTATATAGTAAAACCCTTCCGGGCTTAGAATTTCCTTCCGTAAAAGCGATAGTTGCTCACGATTATGTTACAGGAAGCCTGAATAAACTATATAGTAATTTATCCAGCGTTCTACTGGCCCGATGACGGGTTCACTCGGTGGGTGAATTAGCATTTTATTCGCGTTAAATTCTTGCCATAAATACGGGTGGCGTACTGTGTGTAGATATGACGAGAGGGAGAAAGAGAGAGAGAGAGAGAGAGAGAGAGGCTCAGATTAAATCATTTCCGGGGCGAGGTTCACTCTTGCTTGGATAGACCAATATCTAATACGATATGCATCCGTTTTTCTAGCCGAAAGAGATTCACGTGACTCGGCGAATTCGCGACCGTCGGCCAAGAGCGATCGGACTGCCCGAATCGAGACAAATTCATTTATTTTAATTAATGACTGAATTTTTTACATCAGTTGGACAAAATTTTTTCGACCTAAAAAAATTATTATTTGTATGAATAATCACTCAAATGTATATACGTGTGAATTTGTGTAAATTGTTCAATATTTACTCGACTTTATTATCAGACAAATGCATTTTGATTATTCTTCAACACGATTATTTTTCTTTGATGTAATTAAAATTTATGTAAATTTATAATTAATTTTTTCTCGTCGATGCGATGCATTGAGAGTCGATAAAATGGTGAATATTTCTGTGACTTTAGGCCAGAATCAGCTCGCATAAATTTGTCCGACGGAGAATGCGCGTACGTATACTCGAGAATTGTTGTAAAAACGAAATATAAAATTATTATTCTCTTCTTCGAAATTCACATAAAATTCTTTTCTTTTTTTTTTTCAAAATATTATTTTATCACTAATTGTTTTGTAATTTTTTACAATAAAAAAATTTAAAGATAAGCTAAAAATATTTTTTTTGTAAAAAATATTATAATTTATTTTCTTCACTTTGTTGTTTGCAAAGCATGCTGGGTAAATTACACAAAATAGAACGCCATCCTACATTTTCATCTGTGCTCTGTATTAAGCGATTGAGACGACGAGATAGGTTAAAAGAGAATTTTTGACGACGTCAACGATCAGGATTATATTCTCCATATCGTTTTGTGTGTGACATCGAGAGTATTACCTATATGGGGCCTGCCAGTCGAAAGAGAGCTCACAAGAGACACGGGATCGCAAGAATTATCCAAATGCATTAGGATATACTCATATATGAGAGTCTGATACGCCGCTCTCAAAAAACTCACTTTATACTAATCTATATATATATATATAGATTAGTATAAAGTGAGTTTTTACTATATATATATATATGTGTCGTCGTCATTCGCTGACTCCACAACCCCTTTGATGGTCCGGAGAGTCTCTCACATTATGAACCAAAGTAAAATATCTCAGTTCATACCGGCTCGCACATCTTTTTCATTCTTGATCATATAAAATTATTATTATTATTATTATTATATGCCATACACCGTGTTGCGAGAAATCGATTTGTCTCACGATATGCTCCCGATAAAGTATCTCGATATACATATATATACAATATATATATATATAAATGTAAGCAAGAAACCGAAAGCTGTCAGGAAAATCGCCCGTTCCCTTTACAGCTCTATCACGAGTGTGAGAGTGAAAAAAAAAAATCGAATGCTCATATACGCGTATATGCTATATCTCTCTTGATAAAAATGACCCATTAATAATTGACTGCAAGCAACTTCTCGTTTTCGCATGTCGAGAAATGGTACGCAAAATTGACATGCGTGAGACATCATCATCATCAGGATGAGATTTCTCAACATGTTTCCTGCATGACGATTAATGTATGAGGGCAGCCATGTTTTTTTGGGTTTTTTTTTTTTTTTTTTTTCGAGAACTGCAATACGATCGAGATCGCAAAGCTGATACAATCAATAAATCCGATTGTGAATCACTTAGTGGCTTTGCGAGAGAGTCCCTCTGGCATATCTAGCATATATACGGGGCTTTTCGAGCCAAATAAATACCAGTCGTAATCATATTTTTCAAATTTTCTTCACCCTTAAAATTTTTTCAAGGCAACAACAAAGAGTATTTGATAATTTTTATAATAAACAATTCTTCTCATATTTTTAAGGGTATTTTTTTTTCTAATAAAACGAAATTTGAAAAAAGTTTAATATAATTTGATAAATTTTATTATGAGACAATTTTTAATTTTTACATTTTGTTTTTTAAGTATGTAGACATATATGCTTGAGGGGTTGTCGGAGATCAGGCTCGATATACACACATGCAATGTTACGTTATAAACACGTGGAAAGACGATGACGAAGATCGAGAAGGGTGGGGGGGGGGCAGAGGGGAAAGATTGCAAGGGGTAGGCAGGACCCATCAGGCTAATTTTCTTCACCCTTAAAAATTTTTCAAGCCAACAAAAAAGAGTTTTTGATAATTTTTATAATAAACAATTTTTCTCATATTTTTAACGGTAATTTTTTTTCTAAAAAATCGAAATTTGAAAAAAGTTTAATATAATTTGATAAATTTTTTTATGAGACAATTTTTAATTTTTACATTTTGTTTTTTAAGTATGTAGAAATATATGCTTGAGGGGTTGTCGGAGATCAGGCTCGATATACACATATACAATGTTACGTTATAAGCACGTGGAAGGATGATGACGAAGATCGAGTGGGGTGGGGTGGGGGGCAAAGGGGAAAGATTGCAAGGGGTGGGCAGGACCCATTAGGCTAATCCCTCGTCGGCGGCATAAGGCAAAAGCGAAGGGAAATAAGACGGAATAAGAAAGCCACAGGAGAGGCTACGTGTCATTTCTCGTGTTGCTTGGCCCGCCGACACCTATACCTCCCCCACTCATCCTCTATATAAACCCGACACTTTTTCCTCTCTCTCTTTCTCTTTATCAGAGGTGCTCGCCCTGCATCGTCTCTGATCAATTTACTTATTAATCTCGGCGATCATCGTATCGCACACTTCGAAGCAATATATATTTTTAAGCTCTCAAAAAAAAAAAAATTAATAGCTCAAATAACATTATCACGAAATCAGGAATTGAATGACTAACTTTTTGCTCCGTTGATAATTTTTTTCAAATTATTAACTATAAATGATAAATTTAACAATGAAAGTAAAGCTCGAAATTAAGAAATAACTAAATTTTGAGTTTTATATATCAGGCCATGATTCGATACGTGAAAAATTTCTAATGATTATTTTCTTATCTGGTGGGTCAAGAGATTAAAAAAATATTACTCACGAATTTGATAAATGAATTTAATGCGAAAAATGATTAATTCCTAATCAAATAAAATTTTATATGTATTCTGTCTAATAAAATATTAACGATCCATCCCTTTTGTAAGAAATTGAATACGTCATTACATATCGTGATCAATTATATAATTAATGGGAAAAAAAATAATCACGAGAGTTAGAAAAAAAAAAAAAAAAAATGGCAGAAACGATGAGGTAATCGTACGGTATATCTCATAAAAGATATTAAAAGAAAAAGTAATTACGTTACAACGAGAAACGATCGTATAAAGAATAACAATTTCTGTGTGTGAGAGTTTTCTATGTGTGTTTGTGCTTGTGTGCTCTATAGCGAGGATAAGCCAACACAAATGAACAATTATTAGAGTCGTGTTCTCGAAGCGTTTACGAGTGTTTAGCCAATTTTAGCGTGCCCAGAGTATATTAGAGAGAGGTTATGTAGTTTAATGTACGAAGGCGTCAACATATATATATGCGAGATAACAACGATGGAAAATCTTCGTACATGCATGGAACGTTTTTTCCCATTATTATCTCAATGATGTGCTGACACACATGAAGAGGTCGAGCCGTTAAAAGTATTACGAGATAATAAATTGATGTTGAAATTGTAAAAAAAATCATTATTTCCAAGTTGAGACTAAAAATAATTTTCTAAATGGCATTATTGTACCTTTTTTTTTTTTTAAGACGTTTTCAACTGGATGGCGAGGAGGAGTTGGCGAGAAATTTTTATTTGGATTAAAAAAAGGCTTGAAATGGAAAATAAGATGGAAAAGAATTGACCATTACTTCTTTTCAACGCTTTGCGGAAGGTTGAAATTTTGAGTTGCCTTAATTTGGCTGCCATTGATTTGATTTAAATGGCCATCATGTAGTGTTTTGTAAATAAGTTTGTGCGTCAAGAAGACGTGACAGCGTCGCGACGCCAATATACCGTCCAATTTCAATTATTTATTAAAGAAAAATTTAAAAAGCATCGCCAAATGAATCGCAAAGAAATATTTTTATAAAAAATCAAAGATATAATTTTACTACGACGATTTAACACAATAAAATTACGAAGAGAATGAGGACAAAATCAATCATGAATCAAAGTTGTATCCATTTTAGAAGACCAACGTTATTTTTCGTCAAAACGTAACGAGAATTTTTTTTTTTCAATTTATCTTATATCGCGATGTATTTTTTAGAATCGACTTCCGGTGAGCCATTTTCTCGAAGACTCCAAAAATAGTTGAAATAATCTCAAAAATGTTTTTTTTTACGAATGATCGATTACTAGAATCATGATGAGAATTTTTCCCTCATCTATATATATATATAGATATAGATATATTAGGGTGTTAGTAAAATGAGGGATGGTCGATTGAGCACCACTGCGGACGTGTGGCAGGCGGTACGTTTGATCTCCGCGGGATTCTCGCGAGGGAGAGAGAGAGAAAGAGAGAGAAAAAGAAGGAAAAAGAGGCCCCATTCGAACTTCTATGGTCCAGACAGTCCAAGAGCACAGAAGAGAGAGAAAGACCCCTTTTTCAAACTGTACTCTGGCGCGCGCGGTTCTCGCGTTCACCAAGAGGAAACTTCTCTCTCTTTCCTCACATTCTCACGACGATCGAGACTCTTCTGTCTCTGTCTCTGTCTCTCTCTCTCTCTCTCTCGCTCTCTCTCTCTCTCTCTCTCTCTCTCTCTCTCTCTCGCTCTTTCTCTCTCTCACTCTCGCTCTCTCTCTCTCTCTCGCTCTTTCTCTCTCACTCTCGCTCTCTCTCTCTCTCTCTCTCTCTCTCTCTGGTATTCGTTGCATCCATTCTAAAATGAGGATATGTCGAGCTCGATCTAAAAACTAAAAGTTTGTCGGAGCTCTCGAAACTCGGGACTCGTTCCTCATATCCTCGAATAGCTCACATTCCTCAGAGATGGGTTAACGAAGAATCTCTCATATCGAGTAAATATTTTGCTTAAAAAAAAATTAAAGCTCTCACTTGACTGGTGAGGGCGGGATTTTTTTCAAAGGTCGATCAAATTTTTCAATTCCTCGTAAGTTTTTGGTATTATAAAAAAATACAATTCAATAACAATATTGATAGAAAAATTTGATTTTTTAATATTTATATAAGAGAGTTCAATATTTAAAAAAATAACTTAGAATTAAATATTTATTTAGAATTTTACAATACACTTTGGGATTTTTCATTCGAACACGATGAATTAATTCGTTTTTTTTTTCAAATCCATTTAATTTTTCACTTTCTACCTTTTCGATGGCTCTCAATGCCACTAAAATTTTTTGGCAAAAGTGAGCGATGAAAAAGGTGACAAATAATGCTGTTATGATTGTCCGGTCAAAGACCTATAGCTAACGGTGAAAAACAATGAAATTAATAAATGATTTTAAATTCATGACGATCGTAAGAATTGAGATTGAAGGTTGAAAAATGGAAATACACGTGTGTGACAGATTAAGTGTGATCAATGGGGAATTTTTTATTTTGCCAGGAACATTTAACTGGCAACGAGGCCATTTCCGGTAAAATTCTTTTCTGGCTTTCTTTGACATTTCACTCTTTCACCTTTCACTTATTGTATTCGGTAGCTCTCCTTGCATTTAAAAACGTGAGCACACGATCGACCAAAAACACAAGAGGGTTACAAAAATATGAGTATATAGAATGAGGGGAAAAAAAAAAAAAAAAAAAAAGAAGAAGAAGGATAATGCGTGCTCGCCTTTTGGCCCGTAAGATATTGACACTCCTGTAATCCGTTTGTCGGACGTGTGGGCAACCTGGTTAATCCAGGCTCACGCCCACCGGAGATTAAATCCTGCGGTCCGCATGTCGACTCGACCACGCCAACTTTTTCGACTTGTTTCTCTCGGTTCTGTCCGAGAGGACCAAAAGGGATTGAGAGAGACAGAAACAGACAGAGAGAGAGAGAGAGAGAAGGACTCTTTTGCCTTGGGTCGTTTCTCGTGTCTCGTCGTCGCCTTTCCGTCCTGGGTCGACCAAGCGAGAAAGCCCAACCGAATCTAATACACAATACACGCGTGACTCTGTCTCTCGCGTGTTCACACGCACGCGCGTGTATGTATTTGCCGCGTGAACGCTCACGTCAAACTTGCTCGGATGATATTTCTACCGCGATGCTTTTAAAAACTCTCTCTCTCTCTCTCTTTCTCTCTTTCTTTCTCTCTCTCTCTTTCTCTCTCTCTCTTTCTCTCTCTCTCTCTCTTTCTCTCTCTCTCTTTCTTTCTCTCTCTCTCTCTCTCTCTTTCTCTCTCTCTCTCTCTCTTTCTCTCTCTCTTTCTCTCTCTCTTTCTCTTCTCTCTCTCTCTCTTCTCTCTCTCTCTCTCTCTCTCTCTCTCTCTCTCTCTCTCTCTCTCTCTCTCTCTCTCTCTCTCTCTCTCTCTCTCTCTCTCTCTCTCTCTCTCTCTCTCTCTCTCTCTCTCTCTCTCTCTCTCTCTCTCTCTCTCTCTCTCTCTCTCTCTCTCTCTCTCTCTCTCTCTCTCTCTCTCTCGCTCTCTCTTGATACTCACTTGGACGAGTCGGTTTCTTTACTCGTTTCGTTGACGCGCAACGAGACAGCATTTTTATTTTTTTGATACGGCTTAAATGCTTCCATTTTTAATTTTATTTTCGATAATCTTCGAATGAAGATCAGAATTTTAATTGTAGGTTAGATTGTAGAAATTTGTCGCTTGATAATAATAATTGGCATTGACTCGCTGGTCACTCTTTTGTCTAAAAAATAACCGGAATGCCACTAGTTATGTTCAAATAGAGTAATTCCGGTTATTTTTAGATTGTGCATAATTAATAAGATGATTGTGGATAATTAATAATTTGATGGTAAAATATTATTATAGGGTAGAAAATTATATTAGAATATGGAATTGTTATAGAATAATTTTTTTTCAACTCACCACCACCGAGGATTCCGTCGATCGTATAATCCTTTTTGCCATCATCGCCGGGTCTTCCACCACGCAGGAGTCTGCTGATGGAACTGACACTCGGAGGATCCGAAAAGTTTTCCTGCAAGAGGATAACGCGACACATTAAACTTTTGGGAGAATCATCGAGCCGAGAGAAAAAATGATTAATGATGTTTCTTGTGGCAATTTCGAAGCGCCACTGCTCAGGTAGCTTCGTTATTTACATATAGCTTTTGCCTGCAGTAGAAACCATTTTTTTTTCAAACCGGAAATGCTGGTTTTTTATTAAAAAAAAAAAATTGTATAAATGAATTGACGAGAAAATGATTTTTAATAATTTCAACGTAAAATATCGAAAGATTGCTTGTTAATTAATTTAGCACATTCGTGACTATAAAAATAAAAGATTTTTTGACCTCATGACATGGAAAAAATTTGATTGTCAATTTTTTAAAGATTTTAATAACTTTTTAGGTTGTCTGACGAATCGAGCAGATCGAACGACTCGGGCATCCTGTTATAGCTATAAATATAAATAATGCGAAAACAAAAACGTTTTTTTTTACATTCGTGGTATATTTTCCAATCAAGAGAATAATATTTCGAAATCTTCACGGCATAAAAAAGCCCACAAATCGTTGAATCGTAAAAGGAAGAATAATGATGATAAAAAAGAATAAAAAGAACGAGAAGAATTCTCGGTTGAAACTTTCGCCGGAAACGCCAGTGTAATTATATCTCTCCGCTCTGGCGTTCGTATATTTTGCACGAGAAGATTGATAAACGTGGATGGGTCCGAAGACTTTGAATGTTCATCAGTTTCGCAGGCAAAAATAATAATACGAAGAATAAGTGAAAAAATTTTATTCGTGGAATAAATTTTAGAATTTTAGACGCTCCCATCGATAAGTTATAATTTTTTCAGCCTCTGTAAAAAAATTTCCATCAGCTGTAATAATTTTTTCTCACCTTCCATACTATTAGAGAATCTGCGCGAATTATTTCGCGCTGATCCCACGTGCAGAAACTTTCTTTTCAGTGAAAAAAAAAAATAACTTGCAAAAAGTGACAGTTCTAAAAATCTCCATAGAAATATTTTTCCACTTCCATTCCACGCCATAAATATTATATTTTCCTCGTCATAGATATATATACATATATATATGTACTTAAAGTTCAAGCCATTCGAGTGATCGTGGGAGAGGAAAATCGTGATGATAAAAAAGAAAAGGAAAAAAATGTACAAGGAAGTGCAAGAATAGGACAAAAATGGAAATATCGTCGATCCTAGTGCACTTCTCGCTTATCGAAGTTTAAAACGTGGTTCGAGGAATCGAGAGACTCTCTCTCGTCTCTCGATCCGTTATCTCGTTTGGATCTCGGCGAGATCGAGCCCGCGGATCTCAGAAAAACAATAACGATCTCTGGCATGATGTCGAAAGCTGTACCTGTATATATATATATGTGTATATGCTATATGTATCTATATATATATATATATGAATCCCCACGAATACATCATATATATATTGGGATATGCACATGCACACACCCATAAGTGTATAATATTCCATGTGTGTGTGGATGCAAAAGTCCCAGGTCGGGGCGATGACAGGAAAAGAGAGATGGAGAAAAGAGCCTCGGGGGGCCCTCTTGAGGGGCCCGGGGAACGCCTCCTTCCAACATTAAATGCCGTATTAATGCCGGCCACGGTCTCTCGAACGCTTGCCTTGCCTCCACGCAACATCGTACGTGTTTTCGGTCAAGTTATATATATATATACATATATATATATATATACATGCGATACAGTATCCAGGAAGAAAGATGATATATATAGTTATACGAAAGACTCGCAAGGCGAGTCTGTGGTTCCTCTCGTCCTTTTTTCAGAATGCAATTTATCTCTTTATCAGAAGATCGACGAAGACACCGCGAGGCAGCAGGCCAGAGAAAGAGAGAGAGAGAGAGAGAGGGTCAGCAATCTCACTTTGCAATGAGCAATCTCGAATTTTGGATCTGCAATAATATATTCGACACTTGGCATTTAAATCTACAATCTGTCATATTTTTTTTTATCATTTTTAATCGTGGGACACTTTTTTATTCGCTCTCGTATTTGTAATTTCTTTATTTCTCCCTTTTAATTAATTAAATATTGCCACGGCTCGTTCGGAATTAAATGCAAATATATATATATGCGATTCCGATCAACATGTTATCGAGTCCTTTATTTTTCTTTCTTGGCATTTAAATCTACAATCTGTCATATTTTTTTTATCATTTTTAATCGTGGGACACTTTTTTATTCGCTCTCGTATATGTAATTTCATTATATCTCCCTTTTAATTAATTAAATATTGCCACGACTCTTAACGAATTAAATGCAAATATATATATGCGATTCCGATCAACATGTTATCGAGTCCTTTATTTTTCTTCTAAATATTGACCGTAAAAGCGTTGTACTTCCGATGAGATTGTGATTGATTGATAAGAGATATTGTTGAGAGCTGCATCGGTCTATATATATATGTACATATATATATATATATATATATATAGATATAAAGGGAGCGATATCTGATATGATCGATCACACAAGCACGAGTAAGAGAATTATAGTACAGGATTTATAAAGTCTCTCAAGCAGAAGAAACGTATATATATATATATATATATATATAGACGTGAATGAGTAGTGGGTGTTTTACCGGGCGGCAGAATCGTATTAGAGGACACGCGCCCGTGTGTCGCCCCAGGCTTTCTCATGCTGGTTTATATCTATAGTTTTGGTCCACCCGCCTCCCGCGCAATATTAAAAAGATCCATGCGGTGTGATCGCAGCCTGCGATACAACCACCGTTTATATATATATATATATATATATATATACATATATATAAACTATATAATATAAACTATAAACTATATATATATACATAGATATCTATATCTATAGATAATGTAGATACCAGTCATATGGGGTATTCAAGGTGAAACCTACAGGACCTTTTTATCATTTCTTATAGGATAAAAATAAAAGGAATTTTTTTTTCGAATCATTTCGAAATTTTCAAACATTTACGTAATTTTAGTCAAAGTCCTTTTGAGTTTTGAATTTTTTAAATTGAGACTAAAAGAGCTGTGAAAATTATCTATAACTTGAGATCGAATTTAATCGAGTCTGTATGAAATATATAAATAAAGTTGAGGATTTCTCGTCGATTTGGATTGGAACGCCCTGGATATATCGATCTCGATCTCGATATAGATATAGATATATATATATGGGGAGGATATCTGTATGCTTATAAAATACGACCAACATCTCAAACGACAACGAGACGTTATACGAGACTGCGAGTTTTGCAGGCGATCGTTCTAGTGGGGTTAATATCTAGCCGGAAGGAGCGAGAGGACTCGTTCGAAGGACTCACCGACGTCTCATCATCGTCTTATGTTCGTTCTCTCGGCTGCAAGATTGAAAATTGTCTTACTGGCTCTCTCTCTCTCTCTCTCTCTCTCTCTCTCTCTCTCTCTCTATCTCTTTCTTTCTCTCTCTCTCTCTCTCTCTCGTATATTATTGGTTACGAGGGAGGATATATAGCTCGAGGGGCCTACACACGCCAATCTATATACTTCTCGTCTTCGACATTTTGCAAACTGATTGTTGAAAAACCGAAAATTGCTATCCATGCAAAACAGCTCGATACAAATCTATTTGAATAATTTTTCTACTCATTTCACTGGTGGGTAAAAATAAATCGTCAACCCTTAAAAAATTAACGATATTAAAATTTGTCATATGACAATTGAGGCTTCAATGGCTTTTTTTTTCTTGTAAAATATTAATTATTCTTACCTTTAAAAGTTTATCCCGTATTTCCCATGAAAATATTCCGGGATTGTCACGTTTGAGCTCCTCGATTCTTGCCTCGACCTCGGGCGTCGCGACGCGTGGCTTGCTGCCTCCTATCACGCCCGGTCTTATCGAGCCCGTTTCTGAATATCTGTTGAGTATTTTTGAGACACAACCGTGCGATACTCTCAATTGTCTTGATATTACACATGGCCTGACACCAGCTGCTGCCATCTCGACGATCTTCAATCTTATGACATTTGGCAATGGTCGTCCATTTATAAAGACACCGCCAAGTTGATTCATTCGTCCTTGTCCTGTGTTAAAAATATTGAGAAATAAATTATCTCCTTTACCTCACGAAGTTGTGTCGTTAAAGTCGTAATCAATTAGTCATACTTATATATATATGTATATACATATATATTGTTTTTTTTATATAAGCTATAAAACTGATCGATAAATTATATTCATCTTGGAGAAAAATAATTTATAGTGCTCGACTGACAAATTCTCTGAATCAAATAAATCGCGACGAGAGCACAATTTAATTATTTAACTTCATAAACACACTACGAGTGTTCAAAATATAGTCTTGACAAGATGTCAATGTACCAATTAATTTACTGCTCAAGTCAATTTCGTAACAGGAATTAAATTTTTATTTGAAAAGTCGAAGAATCTGCTATTGAAAAATGCTCACGCACATAATGGAAATTTTCACAATCCAGTAAGATTCACCATAAATTAATGTTGAATCATATAAATGTTCGATAATAAAAATTGTAAATATTCTATTAAATTTAATCGAAGGTTACAAGATTAAAATGAAAACTCTAAAATTACTCAATGCTTTATATCTCGATCCAGAATTATCGAAAACAAAAAATTAATGTTGAATCATATAAATGTTCGATAATAAAAATTGTAAATATTCTATTAAATTTAATCGAAGGTTACAAGATTAAAATGAAAACTCTAAAATTATTCAATGCTTTATATCTCGTTCCAGAATTATCGAAAACAAAAAATTAATGTTGAATCATATAAATGTTCGATAATAAAAATTGTAAATATTCTATTAAATTTAATCGAACGTTACAAGATTAAAATGAAAACTCTAAAATTACTCAATGCTTTATATCTCGTTCCTGAATTATCGAAAACAAAAAATTAATGTTGTATCATATAAATGTTCGATAATAAAAATTGTAAATATTCTATTAAATTTAATCGAACGATACAAGATTAAAATGAAAACTCTAAAATTATTCAATGCTTTATATCTCGTTCCAGAATTATCGAAAACAAAAAATTAATGTTGAATCATATAAATGTTCGATAATAAAAATTGTAAATATTCTATTAAATTTAATCGAACGTTACAAGATTAAAATGAAAACTCTAAAATGACTCAATGCTTTTTATCTCGTTCCTGAATAATCGAAAATAAAAAAATAATGTTGAATCATATAAATGTTCGATAATAAAAATTGTAAATATTCTATTAAATTTAATCGAACGTTACAAGATTACAATGAAAACTCTAAAATGACTCAATGCTTTTTATCTCGTTCCTGAATAATCGAAAATAAAAAAATAATGTTGAATCATATAAATGTTCGATAATAAAAATTGTAAATATTCTATTAAATTTAATCGAACGTTACAAGATTACAATGAAAACTCTAAAATGACTCAATGCTTTTTATCTCGTTCCTGAATAATCGAAAATAAAAAAATAATGTTGAATCATATAAATGTTCGATAATAAAAATTGTAAATATTCTATTATATTTAATCGAACGTTACAAGATTAAAATGAAAACTCTAAAATTATTCAATGCTTTATATCTCGTTCCAGAATTATCGAAATCAAAAAATTAATGTTGAATCATATAAATGTTCGATAATAAAAATTGTAAATATTCTATTAAATTTAATCGAACGTTACAAGATTAAAATGAAAACTCTAAAATTACTGAATGCTTTATATCTCGTTCCTGAATTATCGAAAACAAAAAATTAATGTTGAATCATATAAATGTTCGATAATAAAAATTGTAAATATTCTATTAAATTTAATCGAACGTTACAAGATTAAAATGAAAACTCTAAAATTACTCAATGCTTTATATCTCGTTCCTGAATTATCGAAAACAAAAAACTTCAACATTCGAGTCATCTAAATAAGTTCAATTGAAACTTTTTCTATGCTTTTGACGAATGGATAATTAATTATTTTAAAAAGTTGATTAATGTGATCATTCATTGGTGCTCACTCATTTATTGGTCTTTCCAGCCTGTATTTGTGTGTGTGTGAGAGATAGAGAGAGAAGAGAGAGAGAGAGAGAACGAGAGATGAAAAAAAGAATCAAGGCGAAAGAGCCCCATAAACGGCGTAAAATTGGTGAAGTTGGTGTATGCTTATGGGGTAGGCGTGTTGGGTCATTCCCGCACGGCGGGTCCGCGTGTTACACACAAAACACACCACGTGCTTTCTCTCTCTCTCTCTCTCTCATCTCACGAGACTAACGAGTATAAAGTCCGGATGGTTAGTCGAATTATCCTCCCTTTCTACGTGACACTACTGCAAGCTTTTTTTTTTATATCATTCGAGACACCGCAAATCTTGGGTTTATTTTTTTTTTTACTCATCCTGGCATGCATGAAAACGCAGGCCAAGCTCGCTGCAGCATTATATGCTGATATAATTACTATGTTTATGCGATTTACGGAGAGGTCTGTTGGTCTTTCTACCAATGGCTCATCCACTACCCAATAATTACTGTAATCAACATTTCGAAAAGCTTCTCTCGAGTGTCTCGCTCAGTTCTCTTTTGTCCACTCCCGCATGAGCATATATGAAATTTTTACGTGCAGTACTTTGAAATTTTTTTTTTTTTTTAAGCGGCAAGAGATCCAAGGTCCAGTCAAAAATTATTCATACATTAAAAAAATCGTCTCGTCTGCAAAAATTGTTTTTCTCAATTTTTTTTTGTTTTTTTTCCCCCCCTTTCTTTTCGTAAATATGGAATAGCTGCACTATGCACCCGGAACGCATCGTGACATTTTTTCAGACATTTTTCATGACCAAGCTAAAAATTTGTTATTATCATAGAATTTTTTTTAGCAATTATTACAATTAAGATTTCGTCATAATGTTTTTGGACAAAATGAAAAATTCATTTTAAATATCAATAAGATTGAAAATACAAAATGATTATTGATAAATTTTGGGCAAACCTTGATATGGATATCCTCCGTAAATTGGACGCATTCCTCCGGCACCGTCCATCGCTCCAAAATTTTGATACTCCGTGATCGCCAGCACGACAATAATTTCCAACTTTCTCCTTTTCACTCACTAAAACTCAATTTTGTTTTTCGTTTTTCTCGTTCGAAATTAACGCACTTTGCACTAACACAATTACCGGGAACGTATCGTTTGCTATTTTTAAACTAGTTTTACCGAAGGAACGAAAAAAAAAAACTAAAAACTATTTTTCGTAGAAATCGATGAGAAAATGAAACAACACGAGAGTCCAGTCGAACCGGTCGAATCCACTGGGCGATTTGTCGCCGAGGCCGATCAGGATCGGCGAATCACAACAAGGATAAAAAGGATTAAAAAGAGAGAGAGAGAGAGAGAGAGAGTGAGAAGAAAAGAGAGAGAGAGAGACGTACCGAGAGGTAAAGAGTGAGAGAGACGTACAGAGAGGTAAAGAGTGAGAGAGACGTACAGAGAGGTAAAGAGTGAGAGAGAGGGAGAGAAAAACGAACGTCCACGAGACGTACAGACCGCGTGGCTTTCGTTCCGAGGAGTTTCGTAGCAATAACGTGATTGTCAGAGTCGTTGGTGAGCTGGAGGCTTTTTCTCTCTCGTTTTTGCCTTCCAAGCTCCGGGACGATCTTCTCGCACTCTCGTTGTCTTCTTTCCACGGGGGCCAGCAGGGCAACCGAGCAACCACGAGGGCCTGATGGGGCTTCGAGCACACCAAAGGGATACACTACTGGTAGAGTAGTTTCAGCTCGAAGGGGGCTGACGATTGTTTGAAAAAAATCTTCAGGGGCCACAAAAGTCTCTTAGGGGGCCCCAAGTTGGTACTGGTACGCCCTCGAACCATGTGGTTGGACGATGGTAAGCAACTTTTAAATGGGCGTATACTTGGTTGGTTTACGCCTACGTGCCACTCATATATTTAAGGGGGAACATTTGCGACCATATCAGACCACGACAGGAACACACATACGTCCATACTATCCACAAATATTTACTTGCGTGTATATATATATATATATACATATATATATGTACGTGAATAAATTTGTACATGTGTACAAATATATACGAGTATAAGTAAATATGTACTTTTCTATGTACATGCATCTGTATGGGCCATTCCCACAATAACTGCACCACTTGCCTAACCCTTTTTCCATTTAGTCCCATATTTTTTACACTTTTCATACTGGCGAGAAGTGTCGATTTTTTTTTACGATTTTTTTCTTCGTTGCGTTGAAGATTTGCGAATTTTGTTAAGCTAGAGAACTAGAGACACACATACGTCCATTATATCCACAAATATGTACATATATATATATATATATATATATATATATATATATATATATATATATATATATATTTGAAATAGGATTATGTACGTGAGTAAATTTGTACACGTGTACAAATATAAATATATAAATATGTACTTTTCTATGTACATGCATCTGTATGGACCATTCCCACAATAACTCGACCACTTGCCTAACCCTTTTCCATTTAGTCCTACATTTTTTACACTTTTTTGCGTTTATTGTAACAGCATAGAATTAAAAAAAAAAATCAAGTAAGCTCTGCCTGCATAAAAATGGATGTAATCCAAAAACGTCAGGGTCAGAGGTTATTCGAGTTTATATAAAATGCCCCATATGCAAAGGGCATGTTTTATTGTCCTGGTATATGAATAAGTTACATGGGAGAATATGGGACATTTGCCCTCGCTCTATGGCTCCAGCTCAAACGCACATTGGTACTCCATTTGTGAAAGTTACCTGCATGTGTATACGAGTATTTGCGTTTATTGTAACTCTCAAACAGCATAGAAATTGAAAAAAAAAATCAAGTAAGCTCTGCCAGCAAAAAAATGGATGTAACCCAAAAACGTCAGGGTCAGAGGTTATTCGAGTTTATATAAAATGCCCCATATGCAAAGGGCATGTTTTATTGTCCTGGTATATGAATAAGTTACATGGGAGAATATGGGACATTTGCCCTCGCTCTATGGCTCCAGCTCAAACGCACATTCGTACTCCATTTGTGAAAGTTACCTGCATGTGTATACGAGTATTTGCGTTTATTGTAACTCTCAAACAACATAGAAATTGAAAAAAAAAATCAAGTAAGCTCTGCCAGCAAAAAAAATGGATGTAATCCAAAAACGTCAGGGTCAGAGGTTATTCGAGTTTATATAAAATGCCCCATATGCAAAGGGCATGTTTTATTGTCCTGGTATATGAATAAGTTACATGGGAGAATATGGGACATTTGCCCTCGCTCTATGGCTCCAGCTCAAACGCACATTCGTACTCCATTTGTGAAAGTTACCTGCATGTGTATACGAGTATTTGCGTTTATTGTAACTCTCAAACAACATAGAAATTGAAAAAAAAAATCAAGTAAGCTCTGCCAGCAAAAAAAATGGATGTAATCCAAAAACGTCAGGGTCAGAGGTTATTCGAGTTTATATAAAATGCCCCATATGCAAAGGGCATGTTTTATTGTCCTGGTATATGAATAAGTTACATGGGAGAATATGGGACATTTGCCCTCGCTCTATGGCTCCAGCTCAAACGCACATTCGTACTCCATTTGTGAAAGTTACCTGCATGTGTATACGAGTATTTGCGTTTATTGTAACTCTCAAACAACATAGAAATTGAAAAAAAAAATCAAGTAAGCTCTGCCAGCAAAAAAAATGGATGTAATCCAAAAACGTCAGGGTCAGAGGTTATTCGAGTTTATATAAAATGCCCCATATGCAAAGGGCATGTTTTATTGTCCTGGTATATGAATAAGTTACATGGGAGAATGTGGGACATTTGCCCTCGGTCTATGGCTCCAGCTCAAACGCACATTGGTACTCCATTTGTGAAAGTTACCTGCATGTGTATACGAGTATTTGCGTTTATTGTAACTCTCAAACAACATAGAAATTGAAAAAAAAAATCAAGTAAGCTCTGCCAGCAAAAAAAATGGATGTAATCCAAAAACGTCAGGGTCAGAGGTTATTCGAGTTTATATAAAATGCCCCATATGCAAAGGGCATGTTTTATTGTCCTGGTATATGAATAAGTTACATGGGAGAATGTGGGACATTTGCCCTCGGTCTATGGCTCCAGCTCAAACGCACATTGGTACTCCATTTGTGAAAGTTACCTGCATGTGTATATGAGTATTTGCGTTTATTGCTATGAGTTACGACTGTATGCAGAGAAGTACTTAAAAGCCACGCTCAGCCTGTGACGGATGACGAGAGTAATTCGAGCTGGGCAGATGAGGAAAAGAGAGGGAGTGGAAAATGTAAAATAGAAATTGCAATTTTTCTTTTCTTTTTTTTCAAATTATCGCCAATTTTTTTGTTGGGGTCTTTTTCATTGTTTTCGTGATTCGTATTTATGATCTGACATCAGTAAAGTGGGGCGATTAGGAGGAAATAATTGAGTTGAAAAAATGAATGGGTGGAGTGTCCTAGCTGTATATTTATTAAGGGCGAGGGTTCGATGGACATTTGCCTGTCGTCGCGGGGGTGTTGATATACTGCATATATTCGATGGCTTATAGAGGTCAAAGGGCGTATCGATTGAGTCTGAAACAAACTTATACGCCTTTCTGGTGTTCATCGATATACATATATATCTTTTCACGTGATCTATTCAACCCATCCCAGGAGGCTTTTCATCATCGAGAGGATCCTTATTGATTATGCCTATCACAGCTGGTAAAATGTATATATATATATATATATCGATGAACACCAGAAAGGCGTATAAGTTTGTCTCAGACTCAATCTATACGCCCTTTTACCTCTGTAAGCTATATATATATATATATGATCATATACCTGAAGATTATTTACAGCTTTCACTGTGTCCGGAAGTAAAATCATGATACAGACATGATGGAAGGTAATAAATTCCACGTATAGAATCGTAAAATGAGTAAAAGACACCTCAGTAAAAAGTGTCTCGTCGCTAGTACCTGAAAATAAAAAAACACTATGCCACGCGATTTTAAGCCGTGACCGAATAGTTGTTAGAAAAAAGCTAAAAGAAAAATATTGTTTCATCGAAATTGCTCCATAACAGAGAATATAATTAATTTCCTCGAGACTTCCGGTTCTCCTAGAAAAAGTATTTTTCGATCATAAACTTCATCATCCCTCTCCATTCCGGTTATTTTAATAAAAACTGTTCGTTTGGCTGCTAATTTGTTCGATTTTTCAAGTAATTGGACAAAAAATTATTTTACCTTGAAAAAGGAACGAAAATCTTTACTTTAGTTGGCGATTTTCATCCCTTATTTAGTTTTTCTCTCTTCCGTCGGAAAGGAAAATGAAAATTGCGTGAAAAGTTAACGAGAGAGGCTCGTTGCAGCGAGGATAATCGTTGGGGCGAAAAGAATCGTCTTTTAGTGTATATACATATATATATATATATATATATATATATATATATATAAAGTTTTGTATAAAGCAAACTATACGAGACTTCTGAACGAGGAATATTTACAACGTTCACTCTGTCGCCTGGTGGAGTAAAATCATAATGTATGTATGATGGGATGTTATAAATTTTATGACGGTGTGTTGGCTCTCCCCACTCTCTTGCATAAAGCATACTATTGTATATATATATATAAATATATATATATTTACTAACAAATATAGAGGATTTGTGTGTGTGTGTGCGTTGGTGCGTGCACCGGTCGCAAACATCACAAGAGAGGCGCTACGCTCTGCGTGTCGCGAGCTAAGCTGATATAATACTGCAAGAAAGTTGTAAATCTTTTTGCCGCTTCGGAGAGGCTAAAGTTGTATGGGAGGACGGTAGCGTAGCGGAAGAGGACGAACGCGCGCGGTCAATGAGAGAGAGAGAAACACAAAAAAAATTGAGGAGTTAGAGAGAGAGAGAGAGAGAGAGAGAGAGGGGGGGGCGAGAGAGGGAGAGAAAGAGAGAGAGAGAGAGAGAGAGAGAGAGAGAGAGAGAGGGCGAGGGAGAGAGAGAGAGAGAGAGAGAGCAGGTCGAAAGAATGGAAGAAGTCGGTCCGAGGAAGCTGCGGGAGGTCATCTCGTTCGCACGGGACAATCATTTGGACACAGAAAGCCTCCATACTATGGTCTCATGGATCGCTAGATGAACGACGTTTGCGATACGCGATAACTGCAGCAAAAAACGTTCAGAGATGAAGGAGGGTAGATAAAAATTGATAAAAAGTTAGATAGGATAAAAGATTAAATAATTAACCACCAACTGAGCAGTTGAAACAGTTTTTACCCCTTTTTTCTGAAGGCTGATGAAAATTTTTGAATAATTAATCAATTGAGTTTTCATCAATCTTCTAAAACGTCTAAATTATCACAAAAGATCTAAACGTTTTATTTAAAGTCGTCCATTTTGATTTTAATACTCTACTCTACGCTATCGATTATCAATGAAGCAAAATTAAAATTTTCTAGATAGTTTAAGAGGCGTATGCGTTTCTAGGCATCATTCAGATAATACGTAAAAAAAAAAAATTTTACCTGGAAAGATAAGACAGTAGATGAGACGAGGGAAAGTCTCCGGAAGGCATGGAGGGAGAGAAGACGCTCCTTCTGCACGCAAACAATGAAAAGTCGCCGACGGTGGCTGCCTGCAAATATTGTACTGGTCCAGGTCGAGGTGAGGATTGGGAAAAGATTTACAATCCATAGTTTTTCTTGCTTCTGTTCTGCCGTTGTCAGAGTACCAAATTATATGTATATATATATATGTTCCACGTGTATAATTTTGTAATGGGTATTTTCTATATATCTAGTTTGCTCTCCAAAAGTGAACGACATAATACACAAGTTGTTGGAACTCGCTGTGAGGCCCCCCGAAGAAGAAACCCCGTGGTGAATCGTAAACTAAATTTCGCGTAAAGTTCAAATATAGATGATTTTTCACTACGTGACTCGTTTGGACTGCCTAAAATGTACTTAGAGGTACAGAAGCGCGTGGTGATACGCGAGATGGCCACCATTGCGGGGCTACCGCTGGAGAGTCCCGTTTTTTTTTCCTCTGGTCAGCTTGACCATGGTACCTTTTGCTCCATCTTTCAAGATTGTATGCCTGCATCTATAACTTTGGGGCACCTCGTCATAATCTTCTAGATTTTATGGCAATTTTTTTTTAGATGTGAAAAAATTGATATATAAAAAAAATTGAGTTTTTGTCTGTTTTAATTAGTTTCCTGGATTACCAGTCCGTTTTTTTTTCATTTCAAAGCAAGTAATTCGGAAATTTTTGGCCAAATGGTATTTACTTCAGTGGTCCAGTGAAAGCTCGTTTGATTTTTTTAAATATCATGCCGTCGTATTTTTTTTAACATCTTATTTAATCTGGCTGAAAAGTTAATTAAAAAAATTTCCTGCACGTGACGCGGCGTTACGAGCCGTTACGTCCCATTTTTTTTTATCTGGTCAGCTTGACCATGGTACCTTTTGCTCCATCTTTCAAGATTGTATGCCTGCATCTATAACTTTGTGGCACCTCGTCATCCAGACATAATCTTCTAGATTTAATGGCAATTTTTTTTTAGACGTGAAAAAATGTAGTTACAAAAAAAATGGAGTTTTTGTCTGTTTTAATTAGTTTCCTGGATTACCAGTCCGTTTTTTTTTTTCATTTCAAAGCAAGTAATTCGGTAATTTTTGGGCAAATGGTATTTACTTCAGTGGTCCAGTGAAAGCTCGTTTGATTTTTTTAAATATCATGCCGTCGTCTTTTTTTTTACATCTCATTTAATCTGGCTAAGAAATTAATTAAAAAATTGTCCTGCAAGTTACGAGCATCTACGTACGTCGCCTTTTTCTTACATCTAATCTAATATGGCTAAGAAATTAATTAAAAAAATTGTCCTGCAAGTTACGAGCATCTACGAACTCACAACACTAATAATTGAAAACCCCGAATAATTCACACTGAATTGATTTCATGTACTTTTGAAAAAAAAAAAAAAAATCGTCAATAAGGGCTGAATTATTATTCCAACTCGTCTCAAGGGTTTTGCACCTGCTTCCTTCTCAAGAATGTTGAGCAAAATAATTTCGATCTTTCGCACATCCCGCACTTTTAATATTATGCATACACATAATACACGTACAAAGTCAACGTGACGCGTCATGGCGCATAGTGCGCGGGTTCCGGAACACACGGCGTGTCATCCCCTCTGAAAGAAGTTTTGCAAAATCATTTTAGTTCCGTGGGTCTTTTTTTTTTCTCTATATAGCATACTCTCTCCCGGACATAACATATTATACAGCTTGGCCTCTTCTTCGAGACATTCTCGACTAAGTTTTCAGCACGTGACCCCGCGGGGAGACAATAAGCGGGACGAAGGGTCTCAATATTTCGGTCCTCAGGCATTTTTCATGCCATATATATATATATATATATTGTCCAGAAGATGGTAAATCCGCGTGACCATCGAGCGGTCCCCAGGATCCCAATAAGACTGGCCAAAGAAGGGTGAAACTCGCGAGTCAAGAAATCTCACATACAACCCAGAGAATAATGCACGTAAGAAAAAAAATAACTCTTATATATATAATTAAAGATTTTTTTTCACCTCATCCCAACATGAGAGATATCATGATAATTCGGGATAATGATATTTTTTTATGGATTTTCCCGACCTGACCTACCATATAATTATGCAACTGCTTAAGACACTTCAACTTAGTGGGTACGTTGCATTCTATATATATGTATATATATATGACATTAACGAAGAATGCGAGCAGCATAGGATCGAGAGGTTTCGAAAGGAGGATTGAAAAATGTTCAAATGATTGGAAAATATTTCGTGTATGCTTGAAAAGCTTTTTTTCGTATCTTTCCCTTGATGACGTGTGCCGGCTAAATAAGGACTACGAGGCTCTCCCATGAATTAAAATAAAATTAAATAAATAAAAAATATTCTCGGCCCAGTTTGCCCGCATTTTCTCTCTAGAGCATCTCGAACCTACTTGGAAAGTCCCCTCTTTTCACCCTTGTGCTCTCACTATATAAACGGCCGCATTAAAAATTCTAATGGACCCAAACGCCGCCCCGATTCTCACCTAGTTTAACATAACAACGACACATCGGCCATTACTCAAAACACGACCGCGACCGATCTCTTTCACTTTATTTTTCTTCTTTCCCTTTCCCTTCGTCTTAAAAAAAAAAAAAAAAAATAAGAATAAAAAAAAAATAATCGGCTTCTTCACAGGTTCTACAAAACTAGTCGAGTTTTTTTGCTCTTTTATACTGTTCAGATATATATATATACGGATTTTTTTTTTTTTTCGAGAGTCAGTGTGAGGTCTTCCAGCACTGGATAAAGTCTCTCTCTCTCTCGATCTCCTTCTACTCTCTTGCCGCCCCCGAAGCGTCTTTGACAACGATTGATGTCCAGTTATCGCTCATCAAGATTTATCGGGGACTTGGACTAATTGCCCCTTTTAATAGAATTTTTTAAATTTTTTATGAGATGCCCTCCACTTTGAGAAACGAGAAAAACAGACATTCTCGTGTGTGACTTTGTGTTCTGGATATGTCCAAGTGTGCTTTTTTTTTTTTTTCTCTTGATGCACCACATGAGATCTGACGATTTTTGTTACTCCTGATGAAATATTTATGCACATTAATATGATGAAAAAAAAAAATTCCTCATCATGTTTTCATTTATCTATTTATTATTTTTTCAATATATATATATATATATTTTTATTTATTTATTTCTTATTATTTTTATATTGATCTGAAAAGGGGGGGAATGAATAATTACCGCAATAATTCTCTATCCTCACACCTGAGTATTTATGCTTTTCGAAAATTCCTTGACGTTTAGTCATGAATCTCTCGGTTCTTCATCCATTTTTATTCCGCAGAGAGTAATTTTCCTTCTCGCTCTTTCTCTCTGTGGATCGAAGCTCTCAGCATGAAGCCTCGTGAAAATAAGAAAAATATTGCCATTATTTACGTAATTCTTGCTGCATTTCATCTATTGTTTGTTCTTTTGTTCCACGTAGCCAAACGCGACAAACACACACACACACACACACAGTTTCTCTCTGCTGCTGGTCTTTCGGAAAAGGTTTTTCTCGTAAAACCGCACGACAGAATGAGATACTTTTATTGTTTCGAGTATACAAGACACATTTACGTGTCTTGAGCATTATACAAAACGGTGGTTTTTCCTCCCAAGCCACAATGCAACCTCCTGGACTCTTCTCATCACACTGTACGTATCTCATTAGACTTTCAAATGTTTTCAAATATTCTTTTTCTCTGATTGCCTCATTGAGCCCCTTCGTGAACGAGCATCTCTTTTGCATAACTTTGGAACTGGACCAGAAACTGATGTGGGATGCTGTGAAAAGTGGGGGGGGGGGGAGCCACCCGTGTTCATACTCAAGTAGCTCAAAGAATATAATGTCGATTTATAATGTATGGACCATTTCGTGCCATCTCGACCAGTTTCTAATTATTTTTCAATGAACAATTTGACATAATTTGTCAAACTAAAAAAAAAAAATTTTTACATTTCTTGATTTCACTCGTGTTATTTTTTTTAAACAATTTATTATCACCTAAGCACATTTTGAAGAAAATATTATTTCCAAAAAATATGGATAAAATTATTTCAAGCAGGAAAATGACTGGATAACGTTAATCTGAGACTAAATTTTTTAGATAAAATAAATATTATAATTTATAAAAATTATAAATAAATAAATTTTGACTGAAAAAAATTATAATAAATAATTAGAGTGGTAGAGTTGACATGAAATGCCTCGTATATAGGTATTTGAAGCTGGATCAAGTCAGTGTAGCTGTTAATATGCGGTCGGTATAGTTTTGGAGAAATTATGCTAAATTTTCAATTTGCCTTGTTTGACGCCCGCAGAGCATCGTTGTTTCGTTTTCTCTCTTTCTTTCTTTCATTTTTTCACCTCTCTCTCATAGACGAGTTACAAAATTTAGTATGCATTTTGGAGACTATTCGTGACTCTCTCGTGCACACTATCGTCGAGGGTCACCTGTGCATTAATAATTTGACCGGGTTTTTCGTCCATTGTCGTATATGACAAAAGTCAGAATGGTACACAGTCCACCTTCATTCTGTCAAATTTTGGTTTCTCTTTAAATCCAACAAAAACATTTATGACGTAGATCTCAATCTTTCTTTTTACAATTTTTCAACAATTAAGGGAATATATGAATATTTAAAAATCTTGAAAGATTTCTTCGTGGAATTCAAGATCAATGGTCAGTGGTCGAAATCGTTATCAATAATCGTAGACTTGGTACAAAAAAAAATATTCTGTGGATAAAAAAAAAACCTTGTAGTTTTTCTCCACTGACATTGAGTTAACCCAATTATTTTTTTAATTTGATTATGAATTTAAAAATCAAATTTTTGTTCATTGCTTGTTGCTTTGGGCATTTTGGATTCTCTTCAAATCCAACAAAAACATTTATGACGTAGATCTCAATTTTTCTTTTTACAATTTTTCAACAATTAAGGGAATGTGTGAATATTTAAAAATCTTGAAAGATTTCTTCGTGGAATTCAAGATCAATGGTCAGTGGTCGAAATCGTTATCAATAATCGTAGACTTGGTACAAAGAAAAATATTCTGTGAATCAAAAAAAAAAAAACTTTGTAGTTTTTCTCCACTGACAATGAGTTAACCCAATTATTTTTTTCTATTTGATTATGAATTTAAAAATCAAATTTTTGTTCATTGCTGGTTGTTTTGGTCATTGAGTCATTTTTCCCGGCCCTTTTCAGTGGTTTAAAAATTAAATCGGGGATTCCCAGGACGAAAACCCATATAGATATATACATATCGAGATATATATATATATATATATATATACCGCTATCGTAACGTCGTAACAGTTGTTCACAAAATGAGATTTTTACGCGTTAAGGGAACCGAGAGAGAGGAGTAGGCTCATTTCGTAAATCCGAAGCGTCACATAATTTACGTGAAATTTGGCAATGAGCTCTCTCTGCTGGGCCAGTCGCGAGCATCGAAGAGGGAGAGAGAGAGCGAGAGCGCGAAGCACGGCGAGCCAAAAGAGCGGCACCTTTGAAGGAATTAGTCTTATTGGGCACAAAATTGGAACAGAGGCCTTCTGACCCTGCGCATAGAGGCCCCCGTGTAGGATACATGTATATATATATATACATATATATATGTATATATATATATACATATATATATATATATATATATATATATATATATATCCTGCATTGGGCTCTATATGTATATATATAGCAAAAGAAGGCCCGTGAGTCTCCGCCAGCGGAGCGAGCACAGAGCTTTCTCGCTTCTCTCGTGTGCGCTTCGTGCTCTTTGCATCTTTCTCTCTCTCTCTCTCTCTCTCTCTCTCTCTCTCTCTCTCTCTCTCTCTCTCTCTCTCTCTCTCTCTCTCTCTCTCCTTCTCTCTCTCCTTCTCTCTCTCTCCTTCTCTCTCTCCTTCTCTCTCTCTCTCTCTCTCTCTCTCTCTCTCTCTCTCTCTCTCTCTCCCTCTCTCCCTCTCTCTCTCTCTCTCTCTAGCTTTTACTGATTCTTTCCCGCGTCTATACCATAACGAGCTGAATTATGTTCATACCCCTGTGCATAGTCAGAGGCCCCTCATAGTTTGCGAACCCACGCAGCAAAGAAAGCCCCCACACGAAGTTTTTCCTCTCGCGCGGCATTTCTGACCGAGGTGAAAATTTCATCTGCGGCCGGAAAAAAAAAAGTAAAAGTCACACAGCAGTAATAAGTTATACATAAAATATCCTGTTGGGAGGTCGACGCAATTTTTTAGCGTCAAACTTTTTGATTTTTTTTTCGTCAATTTTCTGTTTTTCCAATAATAATTCATTCATTACGATAAAAAAAACAAAAATTGTACCTTAATTTTTGGCAACTCTCATATACGGATGAAACAAAATTGGATTGCAATTTTGGCAATTTTTGGTAAATTTTCCAAAAACGAACTGTCGATCTGTCAGTACAATTTTGTGGCATCCGCTCAATATAAATATATATATATATATATATATATATATATATATAGTTTGGCGAGTCGTATTTACAGGCGCGAAAGAGTTTTGAGCTACACACAGCACACGGTGATATAACCGGAAGGGGAAAGTTTTCTCGATGAGATTTGCAAGTACGTAATGGGTATTGGCTCTGTGCGTAACTTACTTCGCGTAAGATATGTAGTGACCTTTGACATCCAGACGTTGGAGATCTTTTCTCTCTATATGGCAATAGCAGCTCGTGTGCAACAGCAGCAGTCGGCAAGCACGCACACACATACACACACACACAAAAAAAAAAAAAAATATATATATATATATATATATATATATATATATATACATTATTGGTGGCAAAAGACCGATGATCTTCTCTCTCGTGGCTCTCTCCAAAGGCAATTGCAATACATGCCCGATGCATCCGCAACTCCTTCCCGGCATTCTCATACGCGACTCGCATATATGCACCAACTCAGCAAAACGTATTATCATCGTTTTGTACTTCACAGTATTACTTTCGACTCGGCTATTCCTTGTCTTTTATTTCAATAGGAAATTACGCACGTACACTTGTGTACAAAATGTAAAAAATAAATAAACGCATTGATGGCTCAATGCCACAAGGGCGTACAGATCGGTGTATAAGCACAGCCAATCCATTCTTCTAGATTTGCATAATCGATACATATATATATATATATATATATATATATATATATACGTATATATATAAACAAACTCTATGTATATATAAAGGTAACGCGGATAATGCAGTCTCGGATCGAACCGACAAAGGAGTTTATTTAAATAACTCGAGCGGGTCACCGTTTGGTGTGACATACATACATATATATATATATATATATATATATATATATATATATTGATGATCTAAATCCAGAAGGGCATATGAGCTATTCTATTGCACCAGCTCATATGCCTTTATGGCATTAAGCAACCGATATGTATAATAGGTTTCCAACGGTCTACTCCAAAACTCATGTACGTGCGAGCGATATTATTTGAGCGCTGAACGCTGGCGCTCACTTTACTCGCGTGAGCTATATATATATATATATATATATATGAGCACGCGGTTGAAGGGGCGCGAATCGTCTCGCGGCTCGTTTATGCATTATGGGGGTCTCTTTCTCTCTTTATGCGTTTGGTCACACAAGCCGGACAAAAACGAATCGCGATTGAACAGTTTAAATAATAAATTATCAGTGACAGGTATATATAGTCAAGAATATTTTACTTCATATATTATATTATCCCAAAATGATAACATTTTGGAATTTCCGAGTCAGATTTTCCTCCCTAATTCGATTATAATTATTCGAATTTTTTCACCAATTACAGAAGAAAAAATCCTTCGAATCCTTCGATCCTTCGATCATTTAGTATGAAGCTAAAATTGATAAATAAACCGAGAATTATAAGTCAATAAATAATTTCGAGATTAATTGGAAATTTGTGATTTTATTTTATTAATTATTTTTCGGGTCTTTTTTTCTCTGGTTCCTTTAAAGTTTCGTTAAATTCTGGTCGTAGGTCAAATTCAAAGAGTTATGAATTTTTTAATCACTATATATATATATAGTGATTAAAAAATATATATATATACAAAGTTAATTCACCCTATAATTGCTCGCCGATATCGATAAAGTCTTTATTATTCCGATTGAGCTCGCATTAATTCACAGAGGCGATGAACAGTTCAATTATAAAAAGGTATTTGTGAGGGACAATGCATGTTCGTATTTCATATTTATTTACAGTGACATATGGGACAAGTTCTCTTATCACGTAATAAACGCTACAGAAAGATTTATTTAGAATGTAACAATGGACATTTATCAAGTGCTCGTATATAGCGTTTTATATATTTCAGAGGGCTGCGTATATTTAAATTATTGTGATAATTTTTCGATACTCGTCAGGTACCCTAAAAAATTCCCCTTAAAATCAACATTACCCATTTTACCCTGAGTGTTGACGAGCGGGATAAAATTACGTTAATCCCAAATTAATATAAATTATTCCAACGATCGATAGTAGCACCCGAGCGCCATTTGTATTATAATTTTTTGACCTTTTAGCCGCTTAGCAATTTTTCGTAAAATCAATGTTGATGATTTCGATGATAATAAGTAGGGAAAATATTGCCTCTCGCGTCATAATGATCAGGTGAGAATCAGCATTTCGACAAAACGCTGATGCTATAGGAGATCTTGTCGCGCCCACGCTGCCAGTCTTAACCCACTAAAATCGCGTTTGAGCACAGCCGAGAGCTATAAAGAGGCTGAGAGCTTGCTAAAAGTTGGCATCAGCAGAACAGTCGAGAATCACATATATACGAGTGTAGAATAGAAAATGAGAGAGACATGGCTTGAGAAGATCGGGCAAAGAGGAAGTCTAATGAAAGGCACGCGCAGTGTCTGACGGCTCGGCGTGAGAATAAAATAATTAGCCCGGAGAGCCGCGGTTCGCTCTTGTAGTGGGTGAAAAAAAAAAATTAAAAAAAAAAAAAAAACATAGTCAGGCCTCTCTTGGAGAACGAAAGGAGAATGCGAGAGTGAAAAAGGTGGAGAATTGAACGAGAAGGAAGAAGCCCCGAGCGGGAGACAAAAGAGGTCTTCGCGAGGAAAGCCCTCTGGGATTTCATCGGCACAGGACTCTCTCTTGGACGAGTGTTGGCCATGTATGAGAGAGAGAGAGAGAGAGAGAAGGAGAGAGAGAGAGAGAGAGAGAAGGGAGAGCGAGTGCCGAATATTTTGCTTTGAGCTCGCAAAGGGAACGAAAAAACAAAAGGGAAAAAAGGGAGACGTGGCGAAGGACGAAGAGTTGCAAGAGAGGGAGATCGATGTATCAGAGAGGTAAGGAGAGAGTGAGAGCGAAGAAGAGAGAAAGTGAGATGAGAATCGAGAGGAACGAGACGAGCTGGTGAACTAGCGAGAACGACGAGGAGACTGCGTGGCGAGAGATCGAAACAAGAGAAGAGCGAATGAATAGACATATATTAAAGAAGCTAGAGAGAAAAAGAGACAGAGGAAAGAGAAAGGGGAAAGGGTGTAAAAAAAGTAACGCAAAGAAGCCGAGAGAAGAGAGAGAGAGAGAGAGAGAGAGAGAGAGAGAGAGAGAGAGAGAGAGAGAGAGAGAGAGAGAGAGAGAGAGAGAGAGAGAGAGAGAGAGAGAGAGAGAGAGAGAGAGAGAGAGAGAGAGAGAGAGAGAGAGAGAGAGAGAGAGAGAGAGAGAGAGAGAGAGAGGAGAGGAGAGAGAGAGAGAGAGAGAGAGAGAGAGAGAGAGAGAGAGAGAGATGAAAAGATGAAGGGAAAAAGAGGGAGAGAAAGATGCAAAAAAAGAGAGGAAAGAGAAAACACGCACGAGAGAGAATTCTCTCTCTACCAGGTGCATCGTAAAGCCTTAGAATGATGCTCCAATAAATCCCGCTGAAAAATTGCGAACCCTCGGGGTTCGCTAAAGTCCTTCGGGCAAGCGCGGATCTCCACATCTCGCGCTTCCTCTAATATAATGGAGTGAATTCTCTTTCTGGCTCTCGAGTTCAGCCCGACTAAGGCCACGATATTCCTCCTCCTCCTCCTCCTCCTCCCCCCCCCCCCCCCCACCTCATCCCTACTTAGCCCCGAGTTCATGCTATACCGGTGACTTTAATGCTTTTTCGAGGAGGAGGAAATACTCGCAGAGAAGCGCGCGCGCCCGCCATTCAAGTCGATCCTTTCTTGCGAACCTTAAAAAATTTTGCGATATATGCGACGTTGAGTTGTGCGAGGGATGACCTAATAGAGGTCATCTTGCAGCTTCCGTGGAATGAATTTGCGCGGGAGGACGATCGAAAGGATTTTTGAAAATTGAGCTGAATTTTTTTTTCGCGCCAAATAAATGGCTCCCAAAATTTCACGATTTCATTATGGAATTCACGATTTTTTTAATGTTAAAAAAAAAAAAGATTTATGAATGATGAATGATTGAAAAAGTATTTGAAATAGAAAAAGCAGCCTTGCCTCATATTGAGGCATCAAGCCGATACCGGAAGTCGTATATATGAATCTCGGAAGTATGAAAAACGGAGCTTCTCTCTCTCTCTCTCTCTCTCTCTCTCCTTCTACAACACTTGCGGACGACGTCTACGATTTAATTATTATAATTCGTAAGAACCGAGAAATCCATCAATTCATCTGGTCGACGAGTTGAGCGGTATGGCTTTTGCAAAGACCGAGCAATATCGCGGCATCGACACCGAAACATTCGCGGCAACGGTCAGTGAACAAAGAAAAAGCCGCCGTCCTCCCACCTCTTTAAAAACATATACATATATATATATATATATATATATATACATATATAGTGTAAAAGGTGTGTATAAAATCACGTCAGTCTGTACATCGATTTTAAATCGTAACTGCAACAAATCAAAATGGCGTACTCGACATCGTTTTAAATGTTAAAGTATTCGAAATACGCCCTTCTGATTTTAATAATATTGATGTGTGTGTGTGTGTGTGTGTGTGTGTGTGTATAAATATATACTCGCTGCCAACCGAATATGCTCACTTGGCTCGTTTTATACGCTTTTGCAAGTGAGAATTCTCCTAGACGTAAAACGTAAGACGTATTATAATGCGTTCTGTGTTGGGTGCTGGAAAGCTTTCTGCTGGACTCCAGGCCACTGAGGAACGCAGCAAAAGACTCGTAATATCGTTGAATTCATGAGCCGATTTGTTTTCGTCAGTCACACTCGACAATACCTTATAAATATATATATATATATGTATATATATATATATCGAGAGACGCCGCAGCGTCTCGACGCCAAGTAATAATTCTATGAGCGAAACTTCTGTTAAATATTGACGAGAAGAGGTGGGGATAATTTTATATATTGATCACCAAGCCAGTTTTTCAAATAAATAAATTTTTCAAATTTGTGTGAAACTTTCAGTTTTCTTTTTCATCAGTGCCTTTTGTTACTGTATTGTGAATTTTCTGGTTCAACGTTGGACAAAAATTTCTGGACAAAAATTAGTGGAAAAATTGATGACATTTGTAATGCATGTTTTGAAAAATTTATAAATGTCGAAACTGCAAGGCTTCTATGCTATAATGCAAAATTTATAATTTTTTTTTCATCATGTCCAGATAGAGTGAATTTTTTTTTATAAATAATTTACCATTATATTTTTAAAATTAATAAACAAATGAAACTCTCAAGGAGCACTAATCGGGCTTTATTTAATTTGTTAAAAATCTCTCTTGAACGAAAAATAAAAATGTATAAAATTTTTACGTGAGGCAAGTTAACTTATTCAAAGTTTCATTGTCTTTGAATTGAATAAATTAATTTTTCTCAATACAGCGCATCCTGCAGACACCTCGTGGCTAAAAAAAAAACACCCAACGTCACATCTCTAGCTATTTTTTCTCTCAAAATCTCGCACGTATTTTATTACCGCACAAACCAACACCGAAAAAGTGTCTCGCGCAACGTTCTTTGATCCTTTATGCACACGAGCCAGTTCGTTCTCTTAATAGTTCGTTTTTGATGAAAGAAAAAAATTCAAACTTCAATCGCAAAAGAAATTCTACCATATACACGTGAGATCCTAGATCTCCGACGTAGCTTTTATATATATACATATATATATAAGCTACGACGGAGATCTTGGATATATATATATATATATATATATAAAGATCGCTATAGCGAAGCGAGAGAGCAAGCCAAGAGATTTCGTCACAGTTCGTCTACTCTCTGTGAACGCGGATTGGATCCGGCCCGGTGTGTGGTGTCGCTCTAGCTCTATACGCTCGCGACTTGGTTCCTATTTACCGATTATGCGGCGTGTCCTCCCTTTGCGCTGGGGCTGCGATCGTTCTCCATCCTGATGCTCTTTCCTTACTTCCTTGGCCTTAAGATTTTTTTTTTTTGCTGTATATATATATGGATGGGATTATTGGGCGCGCGCTGTAGAGTTCACCACATAAACTTCACTATACATATATATATATAGCTATTTTTTTTTGAACGTCTGGAGAACCGGCAAAAGGACATTGAACGGCGTGCATGTTCTCTCGCTACCGATTTGGTAATTCGAGTATTTTTCGTAGTAGGTCTCGCCAAGCCAGCTGAGGGTCGAGGGCGTTGCGAATCTATTGATAGTCAAAGGTCGTGTGGGCTGTCCTTTATATATGTATATATACAAAATATGTGTGTATAAATTTATGTATTTGTGCGGGAGAAACGAGGGGATGACGAGTCTTGTGGGGTTGAACGAAAAGGACGCGGAGAGCGACAGGACGATGATTGTCCTGTTGGGACCACCGCGAGAAACGCCGCGCCTCGTTTGATTCTTTCGATCCTTCAACTTTTCATTTTTTTTTTTTTTTCTTTTTCTTCCGCCTCTCTAACTTCTTGGGAGTTCTTCCAAAATGTCCCGATGATCGAGGAGTATCGAGGACAAAAAAAATCAAAATCGCTATCATGGGAATTCTCCGATATATTATTTTTCACGTTTATTACAACGTTGCAATTTTCGACGACACCTACGAGTGCAGCCTCGAGACTGGCCCATTCAGAGATGAGAATCGACGATAGAGTCCCACGAGACGGACACACCGCATAGGGAATCCTTTTTGTAAGATGAAGAACACTCTGATCCTGTCCAGCATCCACTCTCTCCTCGAACCTAAAATAACTTTCTCGTCTTTTTCCAGATAGTTTTTATTTACATGGAAGAGAGGATTTTCCAGGTTAAATTGCTTTGAGAGTTTATGATATTTTTGTAAATTGGTGAATTTATATTTTATTGTTGAGATCACTTTATGCCACTTTGGTAAGAATACAAGCAAACTGAGCCCTTAAAAGACACTTTGGAATATCGATTTTGTGTCAACTCTTCGAAATTGTTTTTATTAGATGTTAAATTATTTTTTGAATTAATAATTCAATTTTTACGCAAGATCTTCGTAAATTATTTTCTTTCTCGGAATTTTACTTTTTAAAACATTCGAAGAAATCGCACAAAGTGTAAAATATTCTGGAAAATCAATTATTCCTTTGATCAAAAATGTATTTGGAACAAAAATCTAACATGGTAATGGTGTGAGTTAAGGATATTTGAAAAATTGCACAGGTAAAAAAAAAATTGTTCTCACAGAATAGTTCGGGATTCAGGGACCATGAAGATTAAAATCGTTTCGTTGCCGCGGAGTGAAAAAATGTGCGAAAAGTGAGAGAAAACGATATAATCGAACTTCTTCGAGTCCATGTAAAGGCGCAAAAGGACCCCCCGGTAAGATAATGCACGCTCTATCTTTTTCTCCATCTTTCTCTCTCCTGCGAGAGAAAATAAGGATGGTTCTTATATTTATACTTGTATATATACCTCTCTTGAAAGACGAGACTTATAGGCCGTTTCTTAAGCGCATGGATAAGCCGCGAAGCTGACACTAACCCCGTTAACCGTTAACCCCGAAAATTCTCTCGTCGTGACTTTTTAAACCGTTGTTTATTTACCGCATCCCCCCCTTAAGCTTCTTTTCCTCGAGGCAAGAGAGTACTCTCACTTTCTATCTCATTCTAGACCCGTATATTTTTCACTGGATGAGGAAATTTTTTTTCTGATCGTTATTGAAAACCACCAATAATATCAAGTCTACATATAAGTAAAAAACATGCAAAAAGGAACATCGACCTTTAAACGAAGAAAAATAGATCTAGCTTACTCGAATTAACTCCAAATGATTTAACTGAATTTTGAACTTGAATTAAAATTTTCATCAATTTTCTAAAATTTGATAGTAATAATTTTTTTTTGAGTTAAAAAATCTACTTAATTCAACTCAATTTTGGGAGTGAATTGGAACTTTTTTTTATTTTCTAAAATGTATTTGGTTTTAAATAATTAATCATATTCAACTTACGTTAATTTGATTTAATAAAAGGATCTTGTTTTTGACTCGTTAATATGAATTTAACAAATGAATAAAATGCACTTGTCGATAATTAAATTATCATCTTATTTGAAGTAAATATCTAAAATTTGATAAAAATAGTTTTCGTTTGAGTCAAAAAATTTAATTAATTCAATTCAATTTTGGGAGTGAATTGGAACTTTTTTTTATTTTCTAAAATGTATTTGGTTTTAAATAATTAATTATATTCAACTTACGTTAATTTGATTTAATAAAACGATCTTGTTTTTGACTCGTCAATATGAATTAAACAAATTAATAAAATGCACTTGTCGATGATTCAATTATCATCTTATTTGAAGTAAATATCTAAAATTTGATAAAAATAGTTTTCGTTTGAGTCAAAAAATTTAATTAATTCAATTCAATTTTGGGAGTGAATTGGAACTTTTTTTTATTTTCTAAAATGTATTTGGTTTTAAATAATTAATTATATTCAACTTACGTTAATTTGATTTAATAAAACGATCTTGTTTTTGACTCGTCAATATGAATTAAACAAATTAATAAAATGCACTTGTCGATGATTCAATTATCATCTTATTTGAAGTAAATTTCTAAAAATTGATAAAAATAGTTTTCGTTTGAGTCAAAAAATTTAATTAATTCAATTCAATTTTGGGAGTGAATCGGAACTTTTTTTAATTTAAAAAAATGTATTTGGTTTTAAATAATTAATTATATTCAACTTACGTTAATTTGATTTAATAAAACGATCTTGTTTTTGACTCGTTAATATGAACTGATCAAATGAATAAAATACACTTGTCGATAATTAAATTATCATCTTATTTGAAGTATGAATGCACGATAATGTCCATGAATAAAACGTGTAACTAAATAGCTCAAAAAACCAGCAGACGTTTCACTCTCTCTTTCTCTCTCTTGTGGCACCAAATTTTCACATTCTCATCGCTTATTATTTGTAATCGACGTAATAAGGAATGTCGAATTCGCGTGTCCACGACTACATCATCGCCCCTAACAGATCGAAACTAATCCCCCGCGGGTAGATCGTCTTCAGAGCTTAACTAAAGCAACAAACAAGGGACGTTATGGTGTGTCTGCGTGGCGTATCCATTTTCGTTCAAGACCATATCTATATGTTTACACTATATATATATATATATATATATATATGTATACCTATAGACCATTTTTTTAGGCATCGAGCCTGAAGTTTTCGACTGAGCAGGTACGTCGAGTTGGTAGATTAGAAGCATTTTCATCGCGTGAGCGTTAAAATTCTCGTTCGGTTTTCGCGCTCGTTCTCTCATTTTCGATGGGCTTCGTTAAGAAAAGAGGAAATTGAGGGAAAAAAAAAAAAGTTTCCCCGTGACTCGACCCATGCAGCGGCTTCGGAACTAGAAACGACAAAACAGCAACCCTCCGATTTAGCTGTGCTCGCTATATTATATTCTGAGTTTCTTCCTCTTTCTCCCTCTCTCTCCCTCTCGCTCTCTCTCTCTCTCTCTTGCTACGGTATGTTTTGCACGCTTAAATTACGTTAGTACGCTCAGCATACCTTTGCAAAACTCTTGAACAACGAACCATCACAAATAACGTTATGTATATACATATATATGGTGATGTATTTTGGATTTAGAATGAGAAAACGAGACAAGAGAGCCGAGAGATCGATGAGCTCGCGCTAAACAACGAGAGAAAACGCGCCAAAGGCACGAGAAAATTCTACGCTTTCGTTACACATCGTTTAGAATTTTGACGCTTATGTATATATATATATATGAACACTCGAATATTGTGACGGTCTTCGAGGTTTTGAGAGGCGATGAAAGAGTTAGAAAGTTTATTATTTTTGTCCGAAAGATAAACTGGATATTTGGAAAAAAAGTTATGAAAATTCAAAGCTAGCAATCATTCGATCTAATAAAAAATAATAAAATCTTAAAATTTGTTGATTCAAAAACGATAATTATTAAACAATATTCAATATTTTTTTATTTATTTTTATAAACGACTCAATCTTGCCAAACTTTTTCAGTGTACAAAAAAATTTTTTTAAAATGCTAAGAAGAGTCCCAGTGACCCTTATACTAGTTTAGGGGTGTGATGGTGAAAATTCTACTATAAATATATCTATATATGTTTAATCGTTGCTCTGGGCAAGCAGGACAAGTGTCCAGCGACGCTACGGGGCGAGGACAAAATTATTTTCAAATCATCCCTACCTACTGTCACCACAATGGACACAATTTTGACAAGAATCGAAGCTAATCTTCGACCCCCCAGGGCGTTTATGCTCGGAAAAAGTGAGTTTTAAGCGGAGATGACAACTTTTCTCGCTGGTCCTCACGACCTTTAGCACAGTTTTCGTACTCTCGCTTGACTGCACGAGTGAGAAAAACCCTTTTTCCGGGCTCGTAATCCCGGACCTGCAAGACAGACTCGAGCCAAAGTGAGAGAGAGAGAGAGAGAGAGAGATATCGAGTGGACCGCCCACTTGGTGTTTTCACATTTTCTGCGTCAATCCTATCGTCCTAGTCCGATTTCCAGGATCTTCTTTAACCAGGATTTTCATCCCCAATACACACACATATATATATATATATATATATATACATATATATAGATACATACATACATATATATATATGTATTAAAAGCTGACGTGTTCAGCACGAGCGAGAGATCCAGGGTCTCACAATATTTGACGAGCTTTTACGCGCCAGGAAACTCGCCAAAGATGATCTCGATGATCCGTGTCTCTCCTTGCTTTCCTCTTCAATCCGCAAAAGATCGCGTTTTTGTTTCACAGATTTTGTCGCGACGGGACACAACGAGATTAGCGCTTTCGTCGACTTCTGTGTATAACTTTTAGAAGCTATTTTTCCTGCCAGTATATATATATATATATATATATATATATATATATATATATATATATATATACACAATGTCAGTATATATATAATGAGGACACTGGGTATATTCGTTGATGTGGGTCACAGAGCCGCCAAAGATCCTGAAAAAGCATCTCGATGACTTTTCAAGACTGAAATGGATCGGAAACTTTTGACAAGTTCTAAATCTTTTAGTCTCGCAGCGAGAAGATATAATCTTCCATAGTGACTTTTGCGTGGTGACTAAAGTTTCATGACAGGAATATCCAAGAGGATTTTACAAAATAAGCGGCTCTCTCGATGAAATCCATGAAAATTCGATTACTCAAACAAGAAATGTTTGAAAACTTATTTTCTGTTTCGATCATTTTCAGAATTTTATTGATGAGAAATTGGCAAATGATTTTTATTCCACTTGTCGTTATTTCCGGTTAATGAAATTGCGGGACGATTTGTCATTCACGTCTCTCGTTGTATTGTATATTTATATTCATATAAATATCCGCGGCTAACTCGGGACAGGATTTGGGTAACATTAGACAAGCAAAATGGGCGCAGAACACGAGGGGAAAGATCGAAGAGCAGAGTCTTTTGAGCAGAACTAAGTTCCTAACGCGTGATGACATGCCTACTTATGGCGTATGTGCCGCGAGAACGATATTCAACAGCGTGTGCTTTACGCTTTTGCTCTTCGAGTTACTGTATATATATATATATATATATATATATATATATATATATATATATATATACTCTGTATGATATTTTACCAGCAGCACAAATCCAATAGAAACGCGGTGTGGACAATTTGATTAGGTCAATTATGCGGTCCCAGGTCGAATCTTGACGTGAAATTAGATTTGATACGTCGTTTTCGTTACCCAAGAACCAAACAATATTCTATCTCAATATAAATACAATGGCAGACAATTCTCAATGAAGCCCATTAATATTTTATGAATACATCAAATGAATTTCGATTCTAATTACAGGAATTATAATTTTTCGTTACTTCTAAACAGAAACGCTTCATTAAAAAAAAATTAGAAATAATTTCTTCAATTTAAGGAGTTATCATTTTTTTTTAAATATTCTGATCCAAAATAATTGAGAATATTTTTTTAAGGTTATAGAAAAGCTGCTATTAGCGACATTAATAGAAGTTTTATTCATTTTTAGCTCTTACATCAGATTTTGGCTCAGTTTTTTGAAAAATAATTTTTCTACACCAGATGACTAATTGTCATCAATGATGAAATAATAATTTCATAAAATCGGTAAAGCTGAAGGAGCTTTGACCAACTTCATACATTATGGTGTCTCCCATATGCGAGCCAAAAATCTAGAAGCTTCTCCACAATAATTTCGAGCTTCTAAATACTTGGAAACAAACGAGTTTTCACGCATTTAATCATCGAGAAAATCAATGATTTAAGTTCCAAGATTCTTTCTAACCTGGAAGAGAGTCCTGGTGAATGATAAAAATTGCGCAGGGGTCGTTCTTATCGCAATGAGTCAATTGGGTGATCAAGCACAGTGAAATTAGATTTGATACGTCGTTTTCGTTACCCAAGAACCAAACAATATTCTATCTAAATATAAATACAATGGCAGACAATTCTCAATGAAGCCCATTAATATTTTATGAATACATCAAATGAATTTCGCTTCAAATTACAGGAATTATAATTTTTCGTTACTTCCTGCGCAAGGGTCGTTCTTATCGCAATGAGTCAATAAATTGGGTAATCAAGCACAGAGAGACGAACGGATTCCCTTTAACGCTTCAAAAGTCAGAAAAGTCTACATGAGAATGTTTTTTTTTCTTTTTACAAAAATCACAGCTGGGTGGTTAGGACGAATTTCTATTCGCTGCCATATTTCCAACCGAGTGAAGCTTCTACCAACATTGAAATTCGGTGCGGGGGTAACCAGGCTGATGATGAATGAACCATCTTTTTTTTTCCATGATGGTTCTCTCAATGTATGTGTGTTCTTATGGCCATAGCTCGGCGTGTTCACCATCGTTGATGCTCTTGTACGCGTTTCACGGGCTTCGTTTCTTCTCAACGCTTTGCTGCATTTATATACCGGCGGAATCGAGCGCGCGGCTGCAGTGGCAGCTGGGACCGCCGCCCTGATTGGACGCGCATCACGCCGCGTTTGTTGATCTTTTGCAAAGCGATACGCATATATACGAAAGCTTCTCGGCTATATAGTACAGTATTAAATGTATGTGTGTATGGATGTATAAATGGGGACCAGGACGGGATCCGGTACCCCCTCCGACCGGGTCTCTCGTACTTTTTCTATGTTCACCCAACCATTCTCTTATATATATATATATATATATAGATTGTACGTCGCCTAGGATAACTCAGAGTATGAGCTACGTTGAGTTTAAGGGATCCAAGGGGGAAGTTTCGGGAACGAGAGCCGAGTTTCATCCCCCTTGTCTCCCCCTTTGACACCCGGCATCGAAAATGGAAGGAAAGGAAGTAACTAAAATGAGGGGTTGATTCGTTTCACCCTCGATGATTCTTCCATAGGTGTAAACTTTAGGATTCTGCCATTTTGTGCTGGATCTGATTCAATGGGACGCCGTTTATTAATCCTCGTTATACAAACGAGGCGAATTTGATAAACGAATTTGAATGATTTTTTCGAAAATTAATTGAACGCTTTTCTCTCACGATTGTGAAGATTTTTAACGGTTATGGAAATTGATTTAATATATTTGATATAATGTGATCGAAAATTTGTATAAATTTTTTTAACAAATTCTTTAGTGGATTGAGATAAATGATCAAAATGGAAATGTCTGTGAAATAATTTTTCATTTAATAAAAAAAAAATTACAGAATTAACCTACAGTCAGTTTAGTACTTTTCGAGCTATATGATTTTCTAGAAAATCATTCAAGCATTTGGGTGGATTGAACTTTCAAAAATCTCTACTAAGGGGACCAAAATTTTTTTTTTTCGTCAGTCGATAACTCTACAGTTGGAATATAATCAAGAATCATTTCGCTATCGTCACTTAGCGATTGAACGTGTTTTGTCCCATCATTAAATTCGCAACACCGGAGGTCTCGCTTGTTCCACGATATGCATTTCCCATAATCGTGACCCCCTTCTACAACCTGGGAGAAACCAGCAGCGAAGCTTTTGCTCACAGTTAGTCTCATGCCACCCCTGAGGCAAAGATTTGCACGGTTTTCATTGGCTCGGTTAAGTTTGATTAATCTGTTCGCTTTTGTATATAAATGGCTATATATATATATATATATATCATGTCCTCGTGCCTGCACGTATCACCGTTTGTAACGGTCGGTCTGCACGAGTCTTTCCGATTGGCCGAAAAGCGCATATATATACATGTCAGTGACACGAGGGGATTTTATCGCCATTAGGGGTAGCAAAAACGACGATCCTCGTGATTTTTTTTGAACTGGTTTTTCTTTCAATATTTAATATGAATAGAAATTTTTATTCGATTTATAGCAAACGTTTTCGTATCTCGGAGGATTTTTTTGATTTTTTTTTTTTATAATAATAAAAATCCTATGAAAAATTAAAAGTCTCGTTTATTAAATCGTCTATTTCATTTATTTAAATCCTCAAAAATTCCCATGAATATTATTGCTGTTGAGTAAAATTGAAGAAAATATAGTTCTATTTTTGGTTAAATAATAAATTTCTCATTTGAGGCTTCGAGGAAAGTCGTGTGAGGTAAAACAAATATCGGTAAACAAATCGGGTGCTTGTGTTAAGCGTGCCTGTCGGCCTTTTCGAACATGGATTGACGATCGGGACTTTGTATATCTATATATATATAGTCTATATAGTATATATGGGGTAGTCAAACGCCTCCCCTAAATTTCTGTCACACACTCACAGGACATGGGGTGCGGCATGGAATCTGGGAGGCCGTCACGCCTATCAGCTTTGCCATTGCCGATACATCTGTCGTGAGTTTTGCGTTGAGGTTAGCACGGGCGATTCCGAGGAAGCTCGAAATATATATATATATTTATATATATATATACATACATATATATATTTTTTTACTATACCCATAAGTATCCATTCAGATATCACTTATGGGAAATTAGAAAGAAAGGAAAAAACAATAATATACAAACTCACAAAATTTGTATAAAAACTCCTAAAATCGGGCAGGAAATCACCGCAAAGAAATAAAATGAATATTTATATCGCGAGTAAAAAGACAAAAAAAAATATATATGTGTATATATACATATATATATTTTACTATATCCATAAGTATCCATTCAGATATCACTTATGGGAAATTAGAAAGAAAGGAAAAAACAATAATATACAAACTCACAAAATTTGTATAAAAACTTCTGAAATCGGGCAGGAAATCACCGCAATGAAAAAAAAAGAATATTTATATCGCGAGTAAAAAGACAATTTTTTTTTGCGCCTCCAAGACTTCCTGGAGTTTTGTGGAATATAATATTTATCATGATGTTAATAATAATAATAATAATAATTGAAGACTTGCTCAGGATCCAAAACTCGACCAGAAAGTCACCAAACAATTGACATGATTATTTTATCGCGAGTTAAAGAGACGCCAATTTTGTCTCGCTTCGGTCCCCCTGGAATCTCCCGGATGCTGGTATATATAGATATATGTGTGTGTGTGTGTGTGTATAAGGGTGAAAAAAGGACCCCACATATCGACCTTTCTACGTTCGCGATGATTCGCCATTGAACGTTTCCCTCCGCCCATTTACCAACCCCCATAGTACAGATTCGATCTTTTTCATCTTCTCGCGAGCGGCTCCTTTGAGACTCACTTTGCTTTTCTCACCCTCAAAGTTGCTCCCCACCCTCGATACTTTAACGCTTCTTTTCCGACCAATCTGTTGGCCTCTTTTCTCAAGAGCTTTGCCGGGGTGCTTTTGAGATATATAATTTTTTTTTTTTTTTAACGGGTGATGCGGTAGGTCAAGGCCCCACACGAATGAAAATTTTTAGAATCATCGAACTCTCCTCTTTTTCTCGAGATCGTGAGAATTCTAAAAAATTTGTAAATTCTCTTCTCATTTTTTTTTCTTTATGATTGATTTCCGGTTATATTCACACATACAATTCAACAGATATTAATATTCGAATGGTCAAAAAAAAAAATTATTTTGTGGGAAAAAGCTCAATATCGCAATTCCCCTAAAATTTCGGCGGTCATATTTTTTTTTTTTTCTAATAGAATAGAATTTTATCGAGTTGCTTTCACAAATTTTCCACACATCGTCTACGGACAATTTTACAAATAAATGTCACGTTTTTTAATGCCGCTTCAAATTCCACCTGAGAGTCCGCACAGCGATAGAATTTTAAAAAATGCAATGTAATTATTAAACGAGAGATCGAAAATTTATAATATATTTTTTTTTCAGCACATTTCGAGTAAACTTTTAAAAATTCTTCACGTAACTTTTTTTTTTTGGCATCGTTTTTTTTCAAACAAAAAAAAATGTAATCGCAATCCGATCGCTCTTGTGCTTTGTTTTGCTGAAAGTTTTAACGTAGTAGTCGATCGGAAAAAGGCGAGTAAAGACAAACGTGAAAGTGAGGCGAGTGAGGACTTTTGTGTGGCGGGGCACGAGGCCGCTAAAGGCATCAGAAAGAGGGAAAGAGATAGATACAGAGAGAGAGAGAGAGAGAGAGAAATAAATAAATAGAGAGAGAGAGAAAAAGAAATAGAAAGAGAGAGAAAAAGAAATAGAGAGAGAGAGAGAGAGAGAGAGAGAGAGAGAGAGAGAGAGAGAGAGAGAGAGAGAGAGAGAGAGAGAGAGAGCTTTGAAAGGCCAAGAGTGAGAAAGGATCTTTTACCGACCACCTACCATGGATACACAATGGGTCACAAATGCGTGGCGACAGCGATGGCAGATATACGGCAGGCTGATTGCTCTCGTCGTTGTCGTTTGTGAACCCGACAACGACACGACACATACGATTGTCGGTCTTGGGGGCTGAGAAAAACATATTTTTTTTTTCTTTTTTTTTTTTTGAACTCTTCTCAAATGACGTCGACAAGAACGAGACACAACGAGAGTTCTCCAGGGTTGATATTCTTTACTCTCATTTTATAAATGTTTTTTAAAAATTATTCCTCCATCTTATACGCATTTTTCTTTTTTTTTTTTTGTCTATATCACCATTCGGTACAGCTGGTGAGTTCCCGTCGACATTTTGCGGGGGCAAAAGTTTTCGAAACCGAAAGAAAAAAACCGAAGAAATTTCGCGACTTGCCAAGCTGAACTTGTTGCGTTATGCTGTTTCTTACCTTCGAGATGATTGTACGAGAGCTTCGAAATATCAGGGGCATGTCAGTATCCACTTTTAACGAGCCACACCTCGATTGTATGCAATTTATCATGTTCTTCTGAACCCTCGAGTTGTTTTTTATTATTTATAAAAGCAAATAATTAAATTTATCGAATTTCAATTAATTTTATTACAGTAGAATAATTTTTATTTTTTTTTTCGTATAAAATAAAATTTGTCATACAATTATGTAATTTATGACTCGGAAAAAAAAAATTTGAGTTGCATCAAATTATTGCTTTTTTATCGATTCATTTGAAAAATCAATTAATTCAGAGGCTGGAAAGGATATAGAAGGAAAAATGGGAAAAATAATCAAATTCAAGAATAATTATCGTTTATTGCGTAACGATTAATAATACAGAATCGAACATATATATATATATATATATATATATGTATATATAATATAATATCTCAAGTCGCAGCGAATAAAACGTTTGCGTGCACCATTTACGAGGGAAAAAAGGGAACATTGTTTTTATATATTTACAATATTATAATGACTGGCCAATTAAATAGACAGAGATTATGAATAATCACAACGAAATATACAATAACGACTACGAGTGTTTTTTTTTTCTTGTTGTTTCATCATTTTAAATATTCTAAAAAGTTCTGTATATTATTTACAAGAAATTAAGTTGTTTCTTTTCTTAAAATTACATAGGTATATAATTATATGTGCAAATTTTTCTCGATATGTTCTGGGCTCGATATATAAATGCTATTTATATTAAGCAATTAAGGCAATATAAGGCATTGAACATCAAGGCGTTATTATTATAAAGGCATCGAAAAAATTTCGAATCACTGGGTCGAGAGTTTGTCAATGACGACAAATGTGTCGATCTCAATTGGAAAAAATTAATAACAAAAATTTAACTAGAGGATCAAAAATCATCCATCACAATGAAAAACTATTTTTTTTTATCAGTTAAATAACAAAAAAAAATGTTTATCTTATTTGGAAAATATTGTGTTTTTTTTTGTTTTTTTTTTTGGAAAAGATAATTCTACGCTAAAATTTGTTGATTTTAATTTTTATTCGGCTCAGTGCATTCTACCACAGACCTGAGAATCGATTCCACCCAGATAGGGATAACCGCTTTTGGCTTCGCTCGGACTGTGAGGCGTTACGTGATGTCCCATCCCCGTTGAGGATATTCCGGACGTGGCGCCTTGTACCATGCAAGCGCTCATATTCGATCCCGTTGGGCTTGAACTTCCGCCGATTCCACCAAGATTGATGTTGCTCGACGAGAGGTTCGAGGCGATATTTGTGCTCCCGTAATGTGACGCGTTAAAAAGTCTGCAAAATACGACAAAAAAAAAAAAACAAAACATTGAAAAATTAAATAAAATTGAAATATTATTTTATAAAAAATTATAAATTTATCTTATTGTTATTATTATGATTCTAATCACTCAACTTATTTTTCTACAATTCATTCTAAACACTTTTTACGATAAAAATATATTTAAATGAAAATTGAAAATTAGCCATAAATTATTGTGTATGATCGATGAATAATTATTTTAAACCACGAAGAATTTTCTGCTTAAAATTCTGCGTATGCAATTATTTTTCAAATTAAAATTTTTGGCTGACATATACGCGGCGGGTAAACATTTTTTTTAAGTCTCGGACAAATATTCCTCTTTGGCATATGGAAAGGGTTAAAAATCTAGAATATAATATATGCCCGAGGCGAAGAAGGGGTTAAACGAGGTGACCTAAATTGCCGTGTTCCCTTTCCCCCATTAAATAAATAAGAAGAAGAGAAAAAAAAAAAAAAATTCACGCTAACATTTCAAAGTAACCGCCAGGCAATTCGACGGGGACATTTCGGTCATTTTACTTGGCAATAATAATCAAAGCGGTTTTTGCTCGTGCTAGGGCGTTCGTTTGCAAACCGATACCCCATATATATATATATATATAGTTCTCAATAGATCTCGAGCCGCTCTCCCCCTCACATATATATACATATATATATATATATATATGCATTTTGCTTGTGCGGGTGCTGTTGCAGTCGGCACGGAAATCGGTTAAGGCGTGTCGGACACCCCCTTCTCAACACGCTGGTCAGAAGCACGCCGGAGACCCTTTGACCATTCTAGAGAGAGAGAGAGAGAGAGAGAGAGAAAGCCCCGCTGCGTGGAACAGTTAAGAGCTCTAAATCGTAATGTGCTGCTGCATGTTGCTTTTGCTCCCTGACTCTCGCGATCGCCTGAGAGCTTTCTTTCAGTCCATATACATATATATATATATATATATATATATATATATATATATATATATATATATATATATATATGCCAGTAAAGCATATTTTACCTATTCTGTGCTCTGACAGCATCGACTCGACTGTTATAATTTCGCTCCGAAACAATAAAAACTTACAGCGTAATAATTTTCAATTTCTGCTGAAGAATTTAGCTCGAACGATTCCGTAAAATGAAAAGACAAGAAAATAGCTCAAGCTTGAAGTTTTTACATCGAAACTTTTGTTTAAATAAAATTTTAACAATATTTATTTGAACTTTATACCGAGTTTAATTCAGAATGAAATACAGAGAGGATGGGAGAATAATTGAAAAATAAATTTGCTCGCATAATTTAAAGGGTAAAAAATTATTCGATATTTAGATCACGTCATGGCACTTTGCCTCCTTCCATATCTTATATTTCATTCCGTATTGCAAAAGACAGCGTAAACTGTGTATTTTATAAAAAAAAAAGGTATAAATGTGCAATCGAGATTATCATTATACAATCCACGGAGTAAAAGTTCCAAGAGGAAAGAGTGGGGCAAGTTCTATAGGACCCGAAGTAAAGATCCCGTGGAGGCCCCCGGGGTGCATAGTGGATTATTAGCCGGTAGCGTTTCATTACGGGCCCAGGAGCAACATAATTGCGGACCACACCGATGTTGTGCTCATCTCTTCGGCGCGGGGCCCGTCGGCTCGCCCCACTTCGTGAATATCGCGGGGTTGTCTTCTCTCTCCCTCTCACTTTCTCCCTCCCTCCCTCCCTCCCTACCTCCCTCCCTACCGCTCTATCTCTCTCTCTCTCTCTGCCTCTCTCTCTCTCTCTGCCTCTCTCTCTCTCTCTCTCTCTCTCTCTCTCTCTCTCTCTCTCTCTCTCTCTCTCTCTCTCTCTCTCTCTCTCTCTCTCTCTCTCTCTCTCTCTCTCTCTCTCTCTCTCTCTCTCTCTCTCTCTCTCTCTCTCTCTCTCCCTCTCTCTCTCTCTCTCTCTCTCCCCACTCCTCCAACTAGGGCCCATAGTGAACGGCGTTTGTTCAACGCGAGTCAAGAAAATTTACCCTCTTTCTCACAATACTCAACTTTTCTCAATCATTTTACTGTGGGACTACCTTCTGTCTGTTTATTATTTTTTAACTGTATATATTAATTGTTTTTTTTTTTTTCAATTTTTTCTTCATATATTTTTATACTTTTTATACGACATGAGTGCAGCATGAGTTGGAGAAATAAATGTTGACTTTCGTTCTATCCATTTATTGTCTCATTCTCGCCAGCCTGTCATTACTTTTTGCAATGGCCAAATTAATTGTTAGAAATCATATATATATATATAGAAGGGATGTATATATAGTAGAGAGGGAAGATGAGGAAAGATGAAATGAAAAAGTGAGCTGAGAGAGTAGGACATATATATATATATATGTCTTAAATTAACTCTATAATGTAAAGCTGACCGTCTTAAGACAATTGCTGCAATGGGCCTGTCATTTTCAGCATGCGCACTCGACATGTATACGATATTTTATATATATTAATTCTATTCTGTATTATATATATATATATATATATATATATATATATGTATATATATGTATATATATGTATATATATATATGTATATAGCTGCATAGTATATATACAAGGGCGCGGAAATCGTTCTTGCAATTTTAAACGACCGAAGAGGCAATGCAACTCGAGACTCTACGAAGAGCGATGCGGCCCCATGGGGGGTCCACCTTATGTTCTTCGATATATTTTTCTCTCTCTCTCTTTTCTTCTTTTTCCATCTCTTCCTTCCCTCTTGAGAACTGATCTTTGCTATTCTCGCCCTCGGGACTCGGTGAGAAAATGAATTTGCGCGACGTCAATGATACCGAGGAGATATCCAACGACTTAATTATCAGTCGTTCTTCTGATATTCATTCCGTTTTATCTCTCTCGTTCGTATAGCTCACGATCACTATTTTTTTTTTTTTTTTTTAATTTATGAATATTGAACTATATGCAATTTGAGTGTAGAGAGATAAAAATAAATTTATTTCATTTATAGACAAACTAATAAATTAAATCAATTTTTTTTTCCTTCATTTAATAATTTCGAATTTTAATAAGAAAAAAAAATTAATATATAAAAAAATGAGACTCACCCATAGTTTTCGGGTGTTGCTCTCGGCCATTGTTGCTGAGCCGCGTAATAATTGTCACCAGGATAATTGTAATGCTGTGGATAAGCTGTCGTCGTCGAAGCAGCTGCCGAAACTCCCGTTTGACCGTAGCTCTGATAACTGTCAGCATTGGTGCCACCATAGTGCTGATTTTGAAAGGATTGCAGGCTCATAGTACTGAACGCGTTTAACTGCTGACTGTTCAATTGTTTGCGTAGCCTCGCCCGTCTATTGCTGAACCAAACTTGAACTCTCGCTTCAGTCAATTTCGTTCTGTGACGAGTAAAGAATGAAAATATAATAAATAAATAAATATATGCAATAAAAACAATTTGGCTAATGTAGAAAATTTTCTTAATTTATTATTATTTTTTAATTCGGATAATTTAATTTTTTAAAAATTTCTTAATATTTTCTAAATTCGAACAAATCATTGACAGATTATTCGATCGATCGAGATCACGTACTTTTGAGCTAGTTCTTCTCTGGTATAGACGTCAGGATACTGAGTGCGATGAAATGCAGCCTCCAATTGTTCCAACTGTTCGCCAGTAAAAGTTGTACGAGATCTGCGCTGTTTTCTCTTGAGCGCGTAACCTGGCTCGCTATCGGTATCGGAATCGTCACCACCGCTACCAACACTACCACCTGCGAGGTTAACAAAAAAAAAGGAAACGAAAAAATTGATCAATCTCGATGACAAAAAAAATTAAATTCTCCCATGTCCTACGTGAGACATATTCTCAAATTTTTTTATTTCATTCAAGCTATTTTTTCCACCTAAATATTAAATAATTATAAAAAAAAATTGTCTTCGATTCAAAATAAATTTTATTATATTTTAATAAATTGTTGAAAAATCTGTCCCATAAAAACAAGAATATTTATTTGAATTAAAAAAAATACGTTTGCTAAAATTTGGCCAAAATTATTCCATTTAAAATAAATCTTTTGCTTAGTTCTCTCAAAAAAAAAAAAAAATCAACAAACATCTGTTGGACAAGCGTTTAAATTCTCATCTCTCGTTGCCAACGACGACAGGATCATCGAGGCTGGTAACACGTCGTGAAAATACACATGGCTAATGGCTCGGTCTAATAGACGGTGTCCATTCTCCACGACATTTCATGGAGACGCATAATCGAGACATACGCGTACACACTGACGCGTTACGATGGCGAAATGGATGAGAGAGGCACATTCCTCTTAATAGTTGGGCTACGTATACGTGCTTGTATGTATAAAGCAACGGACACGGTCCATGCACAAGTGCAGCCCTAATACATACGTGTATATATATATCTCTACATCTATATATATATACTTATATATACATATATATACTTATATATATATATATATACTATATGCAGCTCTCACACTGAAGAATTTCAGTCGTTGAGCTCTTGAAGTGAACGGGCAGCGCACGTGCTAGACGTCAAGATACCGAAGGGATAGGAAGCGAAAAAAAAAAAAAAGAGAGAGAGAGAGGAAAAGAGATAGAGAGTTTGCCCGCCCACAGTTCACACGCCCGAGTCAGCAACCCACCATTAAATCCCTCTCGTGATTACAGCTGTGCATGGGGCTAACCTATACTAAACTAAAACACCGGAGAAATTAGGGTCCGCTCTGGCGCGCTCTATCTCGCCAACAGGAATTAAGTTCTTTGACATGTCCTGTCCCACCTAATTTTTTTATTTTATCTCTTCGAGAGCTGCTCTCTTCCTCCTCACATCTATTATCATCCCTCTGTACTGATAAGATATTTTTTTTTACCGATTTTCCTACCGTTTCTCGGATCTGAAGAAAATTAAAGGACGAATTTTTCAAGCGATTTTAAGAATCGTTTGAAAAAATCTCAAGTGATCATTTAACCCTTTATTTACCTGTGGAAAGTTCACGGGGTGAAGCATGTACTCGATTCAGAATGGAGTTTGTTCTAAATAAAAAAAATCAATTGAATAAAATTTAATTAGATAATTTCCAATTTTTTATTTTACCTCTTCGAGAGCTGCTCTCTTCCTCCTCACATCTATTATCATCTCTCTGTACTGATAAGATTTTTTTTTTTACCGATTTTCCTACCGTTTCTTGGATCTGAAGAAAATTAAAGGACGAATTTTTCAAGCGATTTTAAGAATCGTTTGAAAAAATCTCAAGTGATCATTTAACCCTTTATTTACCTGTGGAAAGTTCACGGGGTGAAGCATGTATTCGATTCAGAATGGAGTTTGTTCTAAATAAAAAAATTCAATTGAATAAAATTTAATTAGATAATTTCCAATTTTTTATTTTATCTCTTCGAGAGCTGCTTTCTTCCTCCTCACATCTATTATCATCTCTCTTTACTGACAAGATATTTTTTTACCGATTTTCCTACCGTTTCTTGGATCTGAAGAAAATTAAAGGACGAATTTTTCAAGCGATTTTAAGAATCGTTTGAAAAAATCTCAAGTGATCATTTAACCCTTTATTTACCTGTGGAAAGTTCACGGGGTGAAGCATGTATTCGATTCAGAATGGAGTTTGTTCTAAATAAAAAAATTCAATTGAATAAAATTTAATTAGATAATTTCCAATTTTTTATTTTACCTCTTCGAGAGCTGCTCTCTTCCTCGTCACATCTATTATCATCTCTCTTTACTGATAAGATATTTTTTTTTACCGATTTTCCTACCGTTTCTCGGATTTGAAGAATAAAATTTAAATTCAATTGAATAAAATTTAATTAGATAATTTCCAAATTATCCGCAATTTCTGCCAATTCAAATTTAAATTCGATCGATAAAAATTTGCATGACGTATAGAATTTATTTTAGGGAAAAATTTTTTTCTTTTCGTTCACACAACTTTGATGAATGATGAGAGAAAAAAAAGTCTGTTGAAATTTTTCTCATTTTTCAAATTAATTTCATTCGCAAGTGCCTCCTATTGATTCGCCTGAATCAATAGGAGAAGATCCAAAAAATATGAGCGATTTTACAGTAGTTTTGTGCACACAAAGGGGAAGAGAATAACATCAAAATAAAAGGTAAAACATTATCGAGAAGAAAAGTGGAGCTACTCTTGGGCTCTTTCACGTTTGTCGGTTGAGCGCGAGATTAAAGGCTACAGAGGCCGCTTCTTCTTGCAAAGTCGTAAATCCTTTAGCGACCCGCAGATTTTCGAAGAGTTTGAGTGTAATACACTGCACGATTTTTACCGTTACAGAAAATATCTTATATATATTGTAAGGCGCAATAAAAATTATATATATATATATCCACCACAGTGAAATCACTTTTTCCCATAAGCCAACATACATATTCGTCTTCCGGCTTTCTCCCTTTTTCCAAAAATGTTCGTGGAAGTCTGTACAATCACTAAATATCCGCGATCGTTCGATAAAAAGCTGGGACGAAAAATAATAATGAGGAAGGACACAATAAAATTGTTTTAAAATTTAATAAAAACAATTCAATCAAACTTAAATTGTCATAATCCTTAAAAAAATTATTTTTGACTTTACATAAATTGTATACACATCTCAATTGCTACAAACCTCAAATTTACTAAACTCCTCACATCTTGCTCTCTGTCTATTTCTCACGAATCTAATTCGCTAAACGAGCATGTGTCTAAATCAATAGGGGGCGAGGATACAATTTGTGCATATATATATATATGTATATATAGAGACATGCCAGCTAAAGGGAGATGAAAGTTTCTTGGCGATTGAGGTTTATATATATATATATATATATATATAAGAATGTTCATATGCTCGGTTGGCGAGAAGAAGATCGGTAAAGGCTCGGGCGCTGACTGCGACCGCGCTGAGCTTGGCGGTTCGCCAGATTAGAGGCAACACACAACATCGGAGCACCCTGCAGGAGGAGCTGCACCAGGTTTAACAGAGACCACACGCCGCGGTATATTGCTCAGGCGCACGCTCACCTTTCGCCATATATTACTATATTTATTTTACTTCATCCAGTTCAACGGCAAAGCAAAGTGTACACCTGTAATACCCCTCGTGTACTTTTCCACTTCTATAGCTACAGACATTTTATTCGAGCCTCTGCGCAAAATGTATCTAAAATTTCACTGAGATCTGTCCGGAAGTAGCAAAAATAATTTTTCAAAAAATATCAAACTCGATAAATAATTATAATTCTATCTAATTATTTATTGAAGATTCATTCTACGTTAATTGTGGCTCATATAAAAATTTGTAGTTTAATTTAAATGGAGGAGAATTAAAAAAAAATAATTGCATTCTTATTGACTCTTTTATCCAAATTTGCAGAGAATGGCTAAACGATTTTTTAAATACAGCTAAACTTTATTGATCAATTGGTAATTACAATTCATAAGTTTCATGCGAGATTAAGTCATAAAAATTATAATTGAGTTTTAAAAGTTTTGAAAAATTACGTTTTATCGATTTTTTCCGGCAATTTAAAAAAAAAAAGCACATCAGTTTGTCATGTTAACGAGTACATATTCTTCCAGTACACGACGGACATTTTATTCGCGAATAATCATATTATGTATGTAGGAAGAGCAAAGGAGAGAAAAAAAAGGGCCCATCTTTGCTAATACTTTATCGACGATTGCCTCGTATATGTGTATTACTACATACATTAAGGGCTCTAATCAAATTGGAATCTTTCACATATACATATATATATATTTAAAAAAAAAAAAAATATATATATATATATAGACGCTGTAGCCTGGCCGAGAGATAATAAACCGTCGGACGCACGTCCACGCGCTCTACGGGGAGCCTAATATATTTCATCGTGGCCGCGAACTCTTGCACACCTTTACGTGTCATGTAATAAATAAAAGCGAGGGATTCCCTTTAAGTTGGCCGCTTCACTCATGTATAGATATATTTATGTATATATAGATGAGTATATATATATATATATTAGCTATCCTGAATTTCTGAAGGCCTCGATCCTCAAAATTATTTTGAACCAGGTCAAAGAGCTTGCCGATTTGATACAGGCAAATTTTATTCGAATTAGAGAACCGAATTTCGTAATTTTTGCATTCTCGAATAAAAATTCGTTCATCCCAAACTAATATATAAATTTTTTTGATAGCAAAAGCGATATATGTGAAAAATGACGAATATATTTGTAACTTACCGAGAATTCCATCGATGGAATGATTGCGTCGTGGATCGTCACAGGGTCTGGTCTGATTGTTAACTGGACCACGAAGTAGTCTCGATATACTCGATACCGAGGGTGCCGATGTCTTGTCACAAACACCATCCTGCTGGCAGAACCACGATGGACCAATTAGTATAATTATACTCGAGAGGAGACAAATTTTTGTATAAAAATTTGAATAATTTTACCCCTTTAACATATTTTTTTATCGTGTATGAAAATGATAAATTATTGTCGTTTTAATGGTAGAAATAAATTTTATTATAATTGTTGCAAAGTTGATTTAAATAAAATTAATTTTAGTCCTCATACTGAATTATCCATTAATGAACTGACGTGAAAAGTGTAATTTAGATAATTGAAAAATAAAATAAATTTAATCGATAAAAGGGTTGATATGACTCTGGGATTACTTTATCAACAAACCTTTATCAATTTGTCCCTTATCTCCCAGCTAAATATGCCAGGATTTTGTCTCTTGAGATCTTCGATTCTGGCCTCGACCTCGGGGGTCGCGACACGTGGTTTGCTGCCCCCTATCACACCCGGTCTTATAGAGCCAGTCTCTTGATAACGATTTAATATTTTTGAGACACAACCGTGCGAAACTCTCAACTGTCGCGATATTACGCAAGGTCTGACACCCGAGGCGGCCATCTCGACAATCTGACGACGCGTGTGGTTTGGTAATGGACGTCCGTTTATGAAAACACCGCCAAGCTGATTCACACGACCCTGTCCTGTAATGAGAAAAAAAAAGTCATTTTTTTCTTTTCTCGTGACAAATTCAACTGAAATTAAAGAAAATTTATTTCATCAGCTAGAAAATTATCCGATTTTTTTTTAAATAAATTTTATTGCCAACAAACTTTGTGAGCTGATTTTTTGACTCACGATAACAAAGTGTCTATCTGTTATCATTTGAGATATTCTTTTTCCTTATAAATTCTCGAATTCGAGCTTCATTTCGGATGGTCGAAGGTGAAATCTTAAGCGTTATCAAGTTCCCGTTAGAGAGAGAGAGAGAGAGAGAGAGATATTAGTAAGTACAAATTAAGAAAATACGTCACAATTTAGATTCTAATAAATTTTGTCCGATACATAACAAATTCTTGCACGATTAGTATTAATTATCATTCAACTCGCATGAATTTTAATTATATGAGGAATTCTCCGCATATATAGCGCACAATTTGAGCATTGACATTTCTCAATATTTTTTTTCGTCATATACTGAAAGAAATATTCAAAAATTTCTACTCATCCATTTTCAAATCCCATCAGAAACATTGAATTGTGTTCTTTGCTCACATTCTCTTTGCGGAGAATCATCCTTACATATCTGAATCGACTTTGCTCGGTTTTGGAGAAAAAAAAAAAATGACCGCGCAGTGAAAAAAAAAAATAACAAATTTTAAATGCTACAGAGAGAACAGCCTGAAATTTGTCTCCTCGACACGCAAAGTGCCGCTCATGAAATGCGGCTCATCCTAATTACCGTTAATGAGCCCTTCTTAATTAACTTAATTATAATTCACGAAGTCAAAGCAAATGTCATATATGCAGATTCCGAGGCAAATATAAGTGAGCTCTTTGCTTAAAGCGAGAGCGAACCTCGCGTGAGCTCACGAGATGGATGGACAGACGGACCGACATCATATACGAGCCGTCCTACAGGAGTTACGGCCATGCATTTTTTTCTCCTAGCCGTAAACTCTCTTTTCTCTCTCTCTCTCTCTCTCTCTCTCTCTATTTCTTTTTCTCTGTCTCTCTCTATTTCTTTTTCTCTCTCTCTCTCTCTCTCTCTCTCTCTCTCTCTCTCTCTCTCTCTCTCTCTCTCTCTCTCTCTTTTTCTTCTTTGACCACTATGACTACACTAATACTAAACCAAGTAAAACTACCGATGCTTTTTCATTCTCTTCTTCATGCGCAAGATGCATCGTGTGTACTGAATTAGCTCTCATACGGCCTTAAAACGCATTTTAACCTCAGGTCTCAGGTGTTTCACGAAAGAGAGGGGACAATAAGAAGTCATGTTGGAAAATAGTAATTCCTCTTTTATGCATATTTACATAATCCTGGTACGTCTGAAGTGCGACTGGCGCGAAGGAATTTTTTTTCTTCTTTCTTTTATTAAGTACTGAAAGTTTTTTATTCCCTGGCAGAGAGGAGACTCTGTACCTTCAGGTGCCTCTCGTATTTTTCAAAAGAATGTTTAATTTTTTTTTTCTTAATATCCCAGGGGACCTATTTTTAGATAAGATAAGAATAAAAATTGGAGGGGGAAAAAAAATCTGAATTAAACGAAAATTTGTCGGATTAAAATAAAATTCGTTCCTCCTGTCTGCCAATTTAGTCAGCGTAATAAATTTTATTTCAGTCGAATAAATTGTGTCTGATTGAAATAAAATTTATTTAACGTTAATAAATTCATCGATTTTTTTTCTACTCACGATTTTTCTCTCCAGCGAGAGTTCAGCGAGAGGCGGGCAAAATGGAGGCAAACCTATCGCGCGCAATGATTCAAATTTTACGATTTTCGCGGTATGATTGAAAGCGATAAGAGCCAAGATAGAGGAGTGGGAGGAGAGAGCGAACTATCGTGCAATAATTGCCTCTGCTACATAAAAAAAAAAAAAAAATTAAAAAAAAAATTGACGCGTGCATTCGAATTTTTATCAGACGTGGGGCACACGCGCCAGCTCGACAAAATTCATGACATACACACTTATAAAACTCGCGCCATTTTATAGTTCCACATATGTGCATAACAACTGGACGTTTTAAATTGTGTGTTAATGGCAGCCTCGCAAAATTTTAATATCCCCATCTTAGCGATAAGGGAGGCAAAATTACAGCCAAAAGACCCCATCAAATCCTCGGAAAGAGGGAGAGATATTGACTGGCTGTATACATATTAATTTATTCTTCGGGCCACAAAAAAAAAAAAAAAAACAAAAAACAAAAGAGTTTCAAGCGTTTTCTCTGCAATCTCGAGATCGAACGATACGATGACTCGATTTACTCCGATAATACGTCGAGAGGGTGCAAATCATTATTATCTTTTTTTTTTTACATTAACATGAACCTCCTTCCAGGAAAATTCGAGCTAGTGCATTTTATATTCAGATTTGTCGGATAACTCTTTCGATTTTATCATTTTTTAGATGAAAAAAAAATAAATGTATATATATATATATATATATATATAGAGAGAGACGTAGTAGAACATATAGTGGGGCGGTGCGGACACGCGTGAGTATTATACTTACACATAATTTTGCTTATATATTACATATATGTGTATGTAGGTAGGAAGAAAAAAATAATATAGAGGAGCTCGTGCTCAAGACGAGGAGAAAAACACGAGTGAGGACGCGAGCTCGAGTTCTGTAGAATATCATGAACATAATGTACATGTATATATACATGTAGACACACACACACATATATATATATATATATATATATATATATATATATATATATATATATATATAGACACACAGAAGAGACTGCTTGAAGCTCGGACACCTCGGGTATGACGTCAGTCAGGCCGCGGGGCCCGCCGGGATTACAGGTAAGATCAAAAGGCGCCGACCGACGCCGTTGCACACACTTGGTGGAGTGCGCGCGCGAGACTTCTCCTCTGAGGCATCGGAGGCTCTCGTACACTTTACCTGTATATGTTCCCGTTCTCGAATGAACAGAGAGAGAGAGAGAGAGAGACCTCACGCTTTGCTCCGGGGACCCCAAAGTCGACCCAAAGCGAAATCGCCTGGCCCACGAGTTTCGTTATTACCTTTGGACGAGAAACAGCTTCATATTTCTGATATTCATTACTGTTGGATTTTTCAAAAATATATTCAATTGAATGAATATTATTGCACTTTTATTTTTTTTGTAAAATTTGAAATTTCTTTGCGGGTGGAAATTTTAATGATTAAACTTTGGAAGTAAAATGTGGTGATTCTTAGTTTAACGATAGTAAAATTATAGACGTATGGCTGAAAAATTAGCTTGAATCAAATCAAACTTTATAATAAAATCTTACGTGTATTTAAATTTTTTACTTGCATGGAATGAAAAAACGTTTATTTCTTGCAATTACAGCAAAGTACTATTTTCTTATTATTATTATCAAAGGTTTCTTTACTCTTTGTTAATTTGATAATTATCGAAATTACAAAACGGGTCAAGAAAGAGCGTATAGGGCATGGCTAGTTCGAAATGAGAATAATAAATATAATATGGGCAAAGAGATCAAAAATAAAATCTACGTTTATTTTTATTTTTTTAATACAATCTGCACTTGCATGGAATAAAAAAACGTTTATTTCTTGCAATTACAGCAAAGTACTATTTTCTTATTATTATTATCAAAGGTTTCTTTACTCTTTGGTAATTTGATAATTATCGAAATTACAAAACGGGTCAAGAAAGAGCGTATAGGGCATGGCTAGTGCGAAATGAGAATAATAAATATAATATGGGCAAAGAGACGAAAAATGAAAAATAAAATCTACGTTTATTTAATTTTTTTAAATACAATCTACACTTGCATGGAATGAAAAAATGTTTATTTCTTGCAATTACAGCAAAGTACTATTTTCTTATTATTATTATCAAAGGTTTATTTACTCTTTGTTAATTTGATAATTATCGAAATTACAAAACGGGTCAAGAAAGAGCGTATTGGCTAGTGGGAAATGAGAATAATAAATATAATATGGGCAAAGAGACGAAAAATGAAAAATAAAATCTACGTTTATTTAATTTTTTTAAATACAATCTACACTTGCATGGAATGAAAAAATGTTTATTTCTTGCAATTACAGCAAAGTACTATTTTCTTATTATTATTATCAAAGGTTTATTTACTCTTTGTTAATTTGATAATTATCGAAATTACAAAACGGGTCAAGAAAGAGCGTATTGGCTAGTGGGAAATGAGAATAATAAATATAATATGGGCAAAGAGACGAAAAAGTTTGGCATGAGATAAAAATAAGCGTCGATGCGTTAAACGCCTTTGGAGAAAATATTATTAGCTATAAGAAACATTTGCACGAGCTACTTGAACCTGTGCATAACTATTACACATATGGATATGTTCATTTATACAGCGAGCTATTTTATTACCCGGACTCGACGCACTGCGGGACGATAAAATAAATTTATATACGCAACAAAGCTAAATGGCGTTCCGCAGAGAGAAGCGAAACGATAATAACGTTACTGTATATTAACTAATTAACGCGATATCGATGAGTTTAATCGACAGTTGGCGTAAAATCAGCGACATAATTTGTGTAACAAACGTTGATTTAATTTTTTTTTATTTTTTTTTTAAATATTATTTATCGTTTCAAATATCCATGAAAAATGACAAACGACTGAAGAACATACATGCGAGACAGAAGCTTATACTGGCCGTCGCGTCTTGTTCATCCATTAAATAACTCAACGCGTGTACTACATATACGTGTGTATATAATTATGGGGTTTCTCGAACGTACCTGAAATTATTAACCACGGCGAGGTTAAATTTACAAGCGACGAAGAAGTGTCTCGATATTTTTTTTAAAGGCTCATGAAAACGTTGCCCTCCGTCTACAATTATTATGTACGCCGATAGTATAAGCGTATATATATATATATATACATAGCGTCTCTCTCCCTGGCCCACAATCCTGTATACCAAAATCTGATGGATATATGAGGGACTTTTATACAAGGGAATCAACGGACCACCCGTGCAACTACGGTAAATTTTATATATATATATATATACATATGTGTGTGTTTATCTATGTATATATATATATATATTGGGGTGCAAGAGACGCAGCTGAGGGCGCGCGCGCAACCGCAAGAGGAGGATGAACTGCATTAAAATGAGCCGAGGAAATAATTTAGAGTATGAATTATTGATTACGGGCAATTGATTGTGAGCGATCAGGTTAATACCCATGATCAAGGCGATATGTGACATGATATGAAGCATCCCCTCTCCCGTAACCCCTTTGAACACCCTCTGATTTAAATTTGCCTCGATCGAGGGAGCCTCTCTTTTCTCTCTCACTCACGTGTATCGCGAGAGAGTTTCACATTGAAAAAGACGATTCCTGTAGCCTCGAGGGAATCTTCGTGCTGCTTGTACTTATGGCCCAGATATGCAGTATATCCGGACAGGGCGTGTACATGGTATAAATATACACGTTTTTCAATCTCGTGCGAGAAGACTGTGAGGATATAATATTGTTCACGGAAAATCATCGTCTCGAGCGATCAAATATTTTCCAGTTAATCAATTAGGTCGTGAAATTTCGTCGCACCCAATATCGCAAATTTGCTGACTCGCGAATTATGAAAAATTGCTGAAATGATAAGGGAACAGTCGAGATATAATTAACTAGACGGTAATTTAATCGGAACGTCCAAGTCGATTGCATTAAAAAAAAAAAACATCGTCTCGAGCGATCAAATATTTTCCAGTTCATCAATTAGGTCGCGAAATTTCGTCGCACCCAATATCGCAAATTTGATGATTCCCGAATTATGAAAAATTACTGAAATGACAAGGGAACAGTCGGGATATAATTAACTAGATGGTAATTTAATCGGAACGTCCCAGTAGATTGCATTAAAAAAAAAAACATCATCTCGAGCGATCAAATATTTTCCAGTTCATCAATTAGGTCGCGAAATTTCGTCGCACCCAATAACGCAAATTTGATGATTCCCGAATTATGAAAAATTACTGAAATGACAAGGGAACAGTCGGGATATAATTAACGAGATGGTAATTTAATCGGAACGTCCCACTAGATTGCATTTTTGAAAAATTGATTTTTAATAAGGAAGATATTTTATTGAAATGATCCCTAGTTGTAAGATAAAAATAAAGAAGATCGAGAAGTTCGTGCGAGAAGACTGAGGATATAATTTTGTTCACGGAAAATTATCATCTCGAGCGATGAAATATTTTCCAGTTAATCAATTAGGTCGTGAAATTTCGTCGCACCCAATATCGCAAATTTGCTGATTCGGAAATTATAAAAAAATGCTGAAATGATAAGGGAACAGTCGGGATATAATTAACTAGATGGTAATTTAATCGGAAGGTCCCAGTAGATTGCATTTTTGAAAAATTGATTTTTAATAAGGAAGATATATCATCTAAATGATCTCTATAGTTGTAAGATAGAAACAAAGAAGTTTCTTCCCAATTCTAATTCTTCGAAATAAAAAATTAGATCTATTACTTTTATCTCTTATCAAAGAAAACTTGCAAATAGAAAATTGTTCGGTAGGAAAACCATCGATTTGAACCGGTCTTCTTGATCGTCTCGATCTGTCGAGTATATGGATGTGGACGCTCGTGCGGTCTGTCCGGCGCGTAATGAGACGTTCCATGTGCATCACCGACGATCATTCAACATTTCCTTGATCGACTCTTCATATACACGTCATATACATACCAAGAGATCTGTATATATATATATATATATATATATATATATATATATAGCGAGAGAAGGATCATGAGGGAATGCATTGCACAGTACTCGCTCAGTGTTCCGATGTATATACTTGTTATATATATACGGTGTAAGTTCTACGGTCTCGATCTCTTGCGAAGGCTTCAATCAACGCGCGCCGTCGCCCCGGGCTGATCCGATATCAGACATTAGAGTTTGTACCCTGCACGTCGGAAACTTGTCCGGACTCTGATCCACCGCTGCCCACCAGCGCACCGGAATCTATATATATATATAGCTACCACCTATATTACAAGGAAACATTCCCAACTGTCCAGCCCCGATTTCGATAATCTTGCTATATATTGTAAGCGTCAAAAATCTAAGATACACGTAATTTTTCTTTATCGCCAATTTTATATATTTAGGGGATGAAACGAACCTCGGAATAAAAAAAAATCCACTAAAGCTTTTATTTAATAAGTAACGATTTCGATAAAACTTGGTACGAATGGAATCGGCGTGGGGAGGTTACATAAGGAATAACATTTGACCCCCTCGAGGAGGTGAACTACTCCCAAGTAATCATTTTTTTTTTATCAATAGTAAACAATTCGCCTAATTGAAATTCGGTTTATGCCACACGTTGATGTTGACAAAAAATATAATTCAAGTGTTTTTTCATTTAATAAAAAAATACCACATACATATATAGTTAGAAGAGGGGGAACATATTGATATTATTTTAAAAAATGACCCAAACGATTTCAATAAAATTCAATAAAATTAATTAAATATATTTCGTGCAAGCTCGACACGTAAGCAAGAACATCGATAGTGTAGCGCCCCCTGAGGATAAGATGCTGCACTATCAAATAATATTACTTACGAGTTGCCCTCATGCGAAATATATTTGCATCCCTTAAATAGTCTCAGAGGCTCCATGGGCCCCATTCCAATGAAAAAAATCTTTACTAATATTGTTATTACTTTCAACACGATAATTATAATTGAAAATATTAATATGCAATGCAGAAAAGCTACCGAATATTTTTTAATTATTCGAAAAAGTCTGTCTAATTTTTTTACACCAATTATTTATTATTTTTTAAGAAAATTCTTTTGAATGAACTATCGACCTTTTATTGTTGGATGTTTATTTGATATCAAACAATACAATGACGCGTAAGTTCTAGTGCAATACGTAATTGTAATACAAATAGTATACACGTAAAATATATAATACGTCATTAGGGGGAGTCGTTAAGGGTTAGTTGCAAGATTGAAAGGAAAATGTTTCGAAATGGAATGGACCGGAATCAGCCAAGAGGCTGTTGATACTGTTATGATGGTCCTTCGTTTATGGCTCACCATTATGATTTTACGATGGGACTTATACATAATTTAAGGCCTTGGGACCATTTGGCACGAAGACCTCTGTGGGCCTCTCTTGACTAACGATTGACAACCAGCGGCTATGACCGATTGCTCTCGGGGAAAATCTCCCTCCCCCCCTTGGTATATTTCCCCTTCTCAAAATTTTATTTCCATACGAAAAGGGTAATGGGGTCTTATTGGGTACAGAAAATCGAGTGCCCAAGCACGCAACAAATCTGTGTACAAAAGTTGCACTCGTAATAACTCGAGCACGAACGAAGAGTCGAACGATAATCAACCCTGAACGGGCAAGTATTTTGGATATTTTCGTAAATTATTCACTCCAAGAAAACTGCCGGTGCAATAATTCTTGTGGAAACTAGAAAAGTTCTTCAGGACTTGAACCGGAAGTGCGAGCTAGATGATTTATGGAGACACCCGCATCATCCATGTCACTTTGAATCAAACACTTTATAGCTTGATGATAAATGACTCGATATATACATGTATATATATATATATAAATTCGATCTAGATCGAACTGTTTCTATATTTAATGATAATCCAAGTCTTACCTTGAAAGGGGTATCCAGTGAAGTAGGGAGCCATATTGATAGTGCTGACAGCCATCGGGATTTTTCCTTCCGTCTCGCTCTGAGACAACGAGATGAAGATGGACAGAAATTCCCAAAGGCGCAAGAATAAAAATTGACGGAGGCCGAAAAAACAAACCACTTTTCGATTTGTCCCAAAATTATTATTATCACTTCGCGATGACACTGATTTGACGAACCGTTTAATGCTGATAAATAATATGACGACGTGTTGCCCGACGGTAAATGCAAAGGAATATCAATGAACAAGTTGGAAAAGAAATCGAAAAAAAATGTGATCTGATGTGTTTTATAAAGAATGAAAAGCGAGGACCTGTTGTGCTCTCGAGATCTCGACTCCAACTGTCGAGCTAACTTCAGAAGTGGTGGGAAGACTCTGGTAGGCTTACACTCCGTCCTGTTCCGTTGCTGGTGCTGTTGCTGTTCCTGGTGTTCGTTGTAATATCCATGACGAGAGGGCCACCGGCGCGTTTGAAGGCAAAGCCAGCCGAGGTCTCACAAACGGGGCCTGAATAAGCCCCTTAAAAGACGAAGGTGCAATAGAGAAAAAAGATCAAGACAGGCTCCGCCTTCTTCGTGGACGGACCCAGCGAAGAAAGTTTCCGTGGCAACCGACCATCCTTCCAAATAACAAATTCTGCATTGGACGAATGGTTGGTAGGGGCTAACTTGTTCCATCAGAGGTGGTCACTCTCGAGACTCCGCCTGCCTTCGAGTTTTAACATCAGCTTGAGACATTTCTCCACCTACGTTCCATATTTTAACTCTTTCTCTCTGTCTCTATCTACCTTCTCGAACTCGTGACACCCACGCATATGTGACTTTTCTGGTCTCCTACATGTTGTCGCATACTCTGAACCCTCCTCATGAACTTTGCTCTCTTATCGTTTAGCTTTTTTTTTCTTCTTGTTATCGTTCACCCAGTCGACTTTTCTTCTTATCGGCGTTGGTCACAGAAACGTTTCGCATTACTCGCGTAGGGTAGTAAAATATTTCTGGTCATTTTAGTCCGAGGGTTTAGTCAGTTCCCAAAGCGTTGAAAAGATTATCAATATTAGGAAGAATCTCTCGATAATTAATGTGATAATTCTTTTAAATTATACCATGGTAAAAATAACCAAAATAATGGTTGAGATTTAGATTATCATTTATACGTTTAGTGGAAGTCCTCATATTACGAAAGAATGCAAAAACTTCATTTATCCTTGCACCATTTTTTTTTGTTTTTTTTTTTACCATGAAGCGTTTGGCGAGGGAACAGCTCATTAGATTTCAGAAATTTAACCATACAGATGAGATTCCCCGTAGCGACCGACACAGAGCCCGACTAACAGGCGTGTAATCACTCGTCATGCCATTACTGATCGTCCCTCCACGTGTATTGGGCGCACATCAGCTGAATTCTAAGCTAGAACGGTGAATGCAACGATGACGAAGACACTGATGACTCGTTTAAATGAGCATTGCAGACTTCCCCCTCTCTCTGGATGACATTGGACGTAATCCATGATAGCATGCGTGAATTAGACACACACTTCAGACTGTATTACCTCTCATAAATGATTGGCCATTTAATTATTTCGTTGAGGGATTATGAAGCCAGCGAAACATTTTTCTGTAGCATGAGATATGCTCGCTCATTACGTCTGAAAGATAATGGGAAAACAGCATAAGTTTTTCAGTCCTTGCAAAAAAGTTTTTTGAGAACATCCTTGAACAAACTTTTGAGGAATTTATTGGACGAATTTATTCGAATTTATTGGATCAGCCGAGAGTCCCAAAAATTTAACAAACTAAAGTGGAGACCCTAAATTTTCATGACCTTTGTCTCATTTCCAGAATTTCAAGGAGAGCTTGGAGCGTTTATCGAATTCATCGAATATTGCGATTGATTGTGGAAAATTTTCTTGTTCCTCTAGGTGGCGTGGCTATCGCGATATTATGAAACTTTTGTGTCAAAAGATTATTATAGTTGTCAATGATAAATGTACCCACACTTATTGTTTCATCACGAACCATCTTCTGCCATCTTTCAGATCTCCGTCAAATCTAAACGATCTCTACACGAGTGCCTGTTCGAGCTTATGGGTAATGGGTATTTTTTCAGGAGAACGTGGCCATATATATATATATATATATGTATAGCATAAATATAAGCTGGTGGTGGGTAAATACATTGCAATAGCACGTGTCGTGATTGTAGTTTATGGGGAGCTGATTGCAGTAGCGTGGGACGGGTGTGGGGACCCATATCGCCCCCGTCTCAATTGCTGGTGTACTTTTGCATTTAAGACCCGTGATCTAGACGACGTCATCGTCGTCGTCGTCGTCGTCGTCGGGACTGCACCAACTCGCACTCCATATGTGCATATAAAATGTTTGTGGCGTATATATGTACTTGATACTATATAATACGATACGTATACATATATATATATATATATATATGTATCCATTCCCCACGTCAGTGTTTCATTTCGTAATCATTAAGATATGCATTATCCCATAATGACGAGGTGCCGGGCGGTTCATACCGTGACTGATCAGGCACTCTAACTCTGCCTGACTCCGTTGCAACTTCTGCCTCTTGGCTTCGCTCAATTCGAAAGCTTATATACTATATATAATACTGTCCCTTGTAGTGGTAGTCGTAGTAGTAGTGGTAGTAGTTGTAGTAGTTGTAGTAGTATCCTGTAAGGTAACGCGCATAAATTCGCTTCAAAACGCCCCTGCGTATGCCTAACCGCATTCTTGCGAGGTCGAGACTCGACACCCGATGAGACCCAATGATGGATTATTTTAATTCAACAGCTTGATTCATTTTTATGATTTAATTGAAACTTTTCCTGGTTACAGACAGTAAATATTCGATTGGTTGAGAAATATAAATATTTTTTTCATGCATTCTTATATGTATATGATGATTATTATGGAATTGAACTCGAGCATTGCACAGGATGCGATTGCTATATATTTGCTCTTTGACAATTTGGTGAGGTAATTTTGATTGTAAAAAAAAATAAATGGTACTTTTCGGAAAAATGGCATCAGTGTAATGAAAATTTTCTTTACTTCGCTCTCATGTGAGTTCTTAAGTAAAAAAATGAGGACAATGGAGTATCGTGACGACCTGAGAAAGAGTTCCCACCATGTGTAATGTATTGTAGGCGATGGGCGAGTTTCCAACTATCACAATGGTAGTTCGTGTGACACAAGAAGTAAACAGATGTCTCAATCATTTCTCGGGCAGGCTTTTTCAAAATGGACGGGTACAATTTTTACAACACTCGCGTATATACATTTATATTTGTGTATTTCTGTTGGGGGTAATTCGAGCTACAGTTTAATGTGGAGCTTCGAGAAAAATCTCCCGCTGCTCAGATGATCAATCGGCCTGGACCAGACTGACGTTTACGAATGGTCGTACACATGCTGATTCTCTCGCGTGCCTTGGTGAGAAAAATGAAGAGAAAAAAAAGTACGTATATTTCTTGACCAGTCAGGTGAATTGACATAGATAAAGAGGTAAAGATCGATGCTGGTAGAAATGGGGAGAGAGAGAGAGAGAGAGAGAGAGAGAGAGAGAGGGGGGGGGGGGGGGGTAGACAGAGAGAGAGAGAGAGAGAGAGAGAAAGAGAGAGAGAGAGAGAGAGAGAGAGAGAGGGTGGGGGCAAAAAGACTTTGGTCGATTTCATCTATAAACGCATTCCCATTGGAAGCCATTGTTGTGTCTCGGGCTTGAGCATTGCCCAAGGGATATTTAGACGGCCACCAGAAAGTCTGTGGTAAATTTTCAATGAACACGCTAACTGTCGACCAACGACACAGTTGAATTGTTGCATTGAGAAATAGTAGGAGGGAATTGTATCCCTGGGCGTGAAGTGCCACGCGTTCCCTCAGGACTCACGAACCACCTAATTGTTTCCCATTGACCCCTTTCGCGTCTTGCGTTCGCAATTGAGAAGAAACGAGGAAATAAGACGATGAAGAGCGAACACGAAGAGAGAAAGATGGAGAGAAATAATAAATGAAAAGTGAGTGAAACGATAGGCGTGTTTTGGTGATTCTCCCGACGGGATTCTTGCTCACGACGTTAAGAAATTTTCACATTGCCAATATAACTATTACTCATGCATTGTGACGTATTTTGACAAGTCAGTTAGACATGACAGTGGCGAGAGTTTACCCTCCTACGAGATCCGAGGTATGACGATCCGGACAATTTGCTCGCGAGAAGATGAGAGAGAATCGCGGCTGTCCAGACGAGAAGTGATGGGCGTCAATTTTTCCTACGAACGTAACTCCCTGCCTCGACGTACGCGGATATATACGTATGATTAATTTTTCTCCCAACGGATGCTGTGAGAGCTTTGACTGCTGTGGAGGAGGGATATGCGTTTTTGTGCTGTCAGTCAGTCTGGCAAATCCCCAGACGGTTTTTAATCTATTGGACTATTCCATTGTCGTATTTGGACTATTTGTGCAGGGAGGTCACAGGACCAACTGGGCTGCCTTTTTGCCCAGGTGCCTCTAGGCCATAAAATATTTATTTATCACTAGATATACGACCATCAATACTTTGAGTCACTCGCATAAGTACTCAAACTATATGGCGCACGTCCTAATTTTATGTAGAATTTTCAGTCTCGGTTTTTTGGTAAATTCCTCACAAGAAAAAGGTCAACCTGTGACCTAGCTGTGACCTCGGTCCCTGGAGGGTTTAACTTATTTTTTAAAAGGGTCCCAAAGCATCAAAAACACCCCTGTAATGTGATAAAGTTAAATGTTTCAATGATTGAACACCCTTTGGTTCGCTGAGTCAACGAAAAATAATGTTCTACTTACAAAGATCGATATTCATCTTTGCATTATCAAGATAAGATGATGATAAGCTAAGGTGGTGATTAAAAAAAAAAAAAGCTGTTCTCGTATTATATTCACTATGAAGAATATCATATATAGATTATAGGAACGGAAGACTCGTATCGGCAAAGCAGGATGTGAACCATTAAAATAACAACTCCCGAGTGAGGTGATAGATAGGTTGCATGCCAATCGTTCCTGTTGGCAAGGCCCATTAAAGTGCGTGGGCCCTCCGACGAATGGGCTCACATTTACACCTGAGCTTCACGTCGAGAGCCAAGGCGCGATCCATTTATGCTGTTGCTGTATTCTCTCTACTCGATAGCAGAAAAGAGGACGAGTGAGCGATGTTGTGTGTGTGTGTGAGAGGGGGGGGGGGGAGAGAGAGAGAGAGAGAGAGAGAGAGAGAGAGAGAGAGAGAGAGAGAGAGAGAGAGAGAGAGAGAGAGAGAGAGAGAGAGAGAGAGAGAGAGAGAGAGAGAGAGAGAGAGAGAGAGAGAGAGAGGCAGAGAGAGAGGCAGAGAGAGAGAGAGAGAGAGAGAGAGAATCACGTGAGCCACACCATTTACTCTCGCAGAGGGCCCAACTTGGCCCGCAGTTAATTGCCAGCATTTAATGAGCACTCTTTGACGTGCCGCATACCGCCTCATAGGTGCACCGGTCATAAGAGGTGTACACCCGGTTTGCTAGTCCATATGGACTATATCCGTAACTCGTTCTCCTCATCTATATCAGAAAATGAAAGAGAAAATGAGAGAAATGAGATTTCTGAGGTACGTATCTTTATTTCAATAGACCGTAACCAGTTTTACATCATTTAACGAAAGAATTCGAGAATGAAAAAAGTAAACTTGGTGGTATAAAATTCACAGACTTCCAGGATTCTTAGTAACACAAAAAAAAAAAAATTAAATTGCGGTACTTTCATATGATTTATTACGTACGGAATATTGCTCCTTGAGAAGGAGCAACAGCTTTTCAGGACGTGCATGTCGAGCACAGTTTTGAGGTTTTTGAAAAAAACGAAATGGCAAAAAGAAAGGAGAGCTGCCAGGGTTTCCAGGCAAATCCATGAGATTTATGGTAATTGGATGTAATTAAATGGAAGGATAAATCCTCTCTTTGGTGGTATTAAGCTCTATCCATCCTGATGTAGTTAAACAGGACATCTAGCACAAAGTGTATCAGAGAAATCTTTAATCGAATGAATAAGAAATAGTATATACGTTATTAGAACATCCTGCGTTTGCTCGATGGACGTAAGAAAAGAAAAGCAACAACCACCGGGAGAAAAAAAAACACCCTTGGAATATCTGCCCCTCTGGAGCGTTTTGAAATCTGCAGCGTTTTGAACTCTGCAGCGTTTTGAACTCTGCAGCGTTTTGAACTCTGCAGCGTTTTGAACTCTGCAGCGTTTTGAACTCTGCAGCGTTTTGAACTCTGCAGCGTTTTGAACTCTGCAGCGTTTTGAACTCTGCAGCGTTTTGAACTCTGCAGCATTTTGAACTCTGCAGCGTTTTGAACTCTGCAGCGTTTTGAACTCTGCGGCGTTTTGAACTCTGCAGCGTTTTAAAATCTGCAGCGTTTTGAACTCTGCAGCGTTTTGAACTCTGCAGCGTTTTGAACTCTGCAGCATTTTGAACTCTGCAGCATTTTGAACTCTGCAGCGTTTTGAACTCTGCAGCGTTTTGAACTCTGCAGCGTTTTGAACTCTGCAGCGTTTTGAACTCTGCAGCATTTTGAACTCTGCAGCGTTTTGAACTCTGCAGCGTTTTGAACTCTGCAGCGTTTTGAACTCTGCAGTGTTTTGAACTCTGCAGCATTTTGAACTCTGCAGCATTTTGAACTCTGCAGCGTTTTGAACTCTGCAGCGTTTTGAACTCTGCAGCGTTTTTGAACTCTACAGCGTTTTGCTTTGTATATTTCATTTGACGCGGAAGATCGTTTGTGCATACAGAAAAGTATGAATTAAGAAAGGCCGGGGGTGATATAGGCAGTTAAAAGTCCACATGTGTTAGAGAACAACTATGAGAGAGTTGGCAACCATTCGTATATGTTCATTAGTCCATATGGTACGACGACCAATGTCCACCTCTCTCAATTTTTTCCCACAATCCTACTCATCCTGTCATTACTTCAGCTCGCAACGTAGCTCATGGACCACACGCAAGATAGAAGAGTAATTCATGAAGCGTTTGAACGTTCCTTGGGCCGGGGTTAAACGCATATACTCGGCAAGTACCGCTCTATCTTGGCTTTCTCGTATATAATATAATATATATGTATATAATATAATATATATGTATATACATATATATATGTATGTATACATGTATATATAGGGTATATAGTCGTGCAGGACCGCACGGAAGGTTGCTGACTTCCATGACCATTTTGCCAACAATCAAACCATTGACAATCGCGGTCACTAAATCAAGATGGCGGTGGCTTTTGTCGGCCGGCATCAAAATGGCCGCTTTGATCTGTCAAGCCTTTGTGTGAATGCCGACCCTATATTGTCGAGACGAAGGATTTGAGTGGCTTCGAACACGAAACCGACAATAATGGTGACAAAGGGAGGGGTTGAGGAGGAGAACGGGCGACACGGGCGAGGTAAATTCGAGCACAACACAAAAAAATGCCACCCTGGTTGACCATTTTTTCTCCTTCTTTACTCTCGATATTACTCCAGGCAGCGGGAGGTGATTTGCTGGATATGTTAACAGAGGAGGGTTGATATGTCGAGTATTTTTAAATCGAGAAGCAGCAATCATTCCTCCTTTTTTTAGTGTTTGGGAGGAGCATGTGCTATAAAGGGATGGGCAGGAAATTGCAGAGATTTTTCGAGATATACCAATGGAATTGGTCATGCAATATAACCGGAAGTCAGGGATTATTCGTTTGGTCAACAAATCGCGATTGACCGGAAGGGAGAATTGCGCAAAAAATTGATTAGTTGCGCCTGTTAACAGGGTGGGAAAAAGTGAAATTGCCTTTGGGTCTGGATAATCTGTTTGCCCGATGATAATCAGTTAGTCACAACGAAACTAAACTATCCATATCCCTAAGCTGGGAATCGGACTTGAGTGATTTTTTGTGACAACTTTGGCTATTGCAGTAACACGACATCTATCGTTCACACACAAAATGGGCCCAAACATGTTTGCAGGGACGACATTTTGCAGCTGATGGTATTATCGTACGGTATGCGGCTGGTCTATGTTTGTATCGTCAGTTGGTTAAGAGGTACTCGCTCTGATCGATGGTACAGGCCCAGGGGTCAATGCACTGTTAGAGATTATTAAATTCACCAAGAGTCGACAATAAATATATTTTTTTCCACTTTTTGGAGCATTCTAAGAGTATACACGCAGCAAGCATAATTTTTATCCCTTTATAAATAATAAAACACATTAAAATTATTGAATTCTTTATTAAAATAATACACCGATTAATTATTATTTATAAGGCCCAAAAATGCGTCCATGTTGGGTTCGCCACAGACGCACCCAATGCCATCTGCCGTGTATATCGTGAACCAGCCTAGTATTATTTTGTCTAGTAACTTTTCGCCCATATGAACTTTAGCGGATAAAGCACTTAAGACCATGTATTACCTTCTGTCGGTAACAAGAGTGCGTACCAAGAAAAACAAATCTCCTAAAACAATTGATCTTTCGGACAAATGAAGAGAGCCACGAACAACGTATAACGATTCTGCAGTTCGTGGATCTCTTCGTTTGTCCAAAAGATCAACCATTTACGAGAATTTTGATACCGGAGTAAAAGTAGCTTTCTCTCTCGAATTCACGATGGCTTATGCAAAATCTGATTTACCAACGGAGCGATAAGCCTTAAGCTGATGTGTCATACTGGCAGATGGTAGCGAATAAGATATTGAAAAACTTACTTTTTCCAAGTTTGAAGAGCAGAATACTGGCGTAAGAATATTTATTACAGAGAATCGTGAATGTAGCAATTCCGGAGTTTATTCGGTCGGCCCATCATAGGTCGGTTAATGAAGAACTCTGTTTGATCAATTGACGGGTACCACACAAGTATTTTGTGGACTACTTATAATAGCAAGAAAAAGGCCCATAGGTAATTGATGGTTTGTTGGAATCGTTTCCAATACTTAAAGTATCGTAGATCGGTACTCTTACTTACCAGCTCTGTCGGTACATATTATCGACAGAGTACTGTACTGATGAAGTTCCAGATTCTTATTTGAGAGCATGTCAATGGTTTTGGCGAACTCCGATGGGGTCGGCATAGTATTGAACGGGGCGCACGCAACGAGTTATCATCCGTGCGCGCCACCGTTAGATGGCACTATACGCTATCGGCGATTCGACAGACAAACCATTAGCGATCTTCGACTTTTATCTTTCTTTACAATGTTTCTGACTTCCCAGAAATATATATTGTAAAGAAAGATATGAGGCCCAATAGTCACAGACGACGAAAAAAATTATCTCAAAAATATGTCTGACCAACTGAGTGATACAGAACATGATTCGTTTCTATGTAGTTCACCATGAAAGCGCCATCTATGCAGTCCCTTGCAGTTCAATACATATATTTGTGGAATTATACGAATTTTTAAAATTCTGCATTTCTGCTCACGCCCTACATGGTCTATTAATTAATTTTAATTAGTTTAAAATTATTTCTATCAATGACAAATCATTTTTTTTGTGTCAAATAATTTTTATTATTATCAAATACTTTTTACTATCTTAGGTAAAATTCGATAAAAAATCAATGCAATCGACATACAAAATTTGAACTTAATGCTCAACCATCGCATTCAGTGCTTGAAAGGTCAGGAATGTAGCAGTAAAAAAAGAACAGTAATTTCACGAAAAATCAAATATTTTATTTAATAGTAACGCATATAATTTCATTCTTACGTCTATCACAGGCATATCACGGGTGAATATTAAAAGAAGATGAACATATATAATAAATATCATATATATATATATATAAAATATAACATGCTGAAATTATTTTTTAAAAAGAAGCGAATGGTACTAAAGTATTTTAAGAAAACAATTTTACTTTCTAGCGTAGCGATGAATGGTGATAATTATATCGTGCAAAAAAAAAATGAAGGCATGATGCAGTTCGTGCTTACATTATATAACAATTTTCTAGATGGATCTGAAAATGTATATACGGTATTTAAAGCCATGTACCAAAATATTTAACGGTATCGTATAAAATCTATTCGTAAAAATATTTCTTAATTTTAGAATCCTTAACGTTACGTATCGATCTTAAACAAATCGATTAATCTGATTATTACTCGAACTGGAAACTTTTTTTTTTCGAGTTTTAACGATATTTTCCATACAAAAATACTCTCCGTCTCGTCGTTGCACTTGGAATTCATACAAAAATCACATTTAAAGTTTCATATGGGTAGTACGTAAATATATAATGATAAACCTACGTGGATACGTAAATGTAACGTAACATATGTAAATACGTAAATGTAACGTAACATATGTAAATATATATATAATAATAATATATAATGATAATAATTCTCGTAAATTGACATCTTAACGGGATTTTTATATTGTATTTCTCGAAACAACTACCAAGGCCTCCACATTGGATCGCCCTCATCCACCCCTTCAACATCAATTTCTTCCTCATCATCCCCACCGACAAGACGACCATCGATCTTGAAATTTTTCGTTTCTGATATTTTCGCAGTTACCGAGGATTTTATTTTTATTTCTTCGCACGATAAATTAAAATTCGATTGTCCACGTGTGTGTACCTCGTGATTAAGGGTCTCGTAAATTCGGACAGAAATTGAGGCGATATTCGGTGCGCCATTTTGATTCTCGGATGATTCAGATATGACGGAATATGACGATGAATCGATCGGTGATTCGGTCTCGCGAGAATCCAACGATATTTCCATGGGTAATTTTGACATGGAAGATTCGGAAAAATGGCCATTTCTCTCGAGAATTGAAGGTGAAAATTCAATTTTAGGCGTAACGGCATTTGTTGGTCGCGTTGTTTGTAAACCGGAAGCAAGATGGCGCGCTAAACGCTCGCCAGATTCACCGGGAAGTGCAGCGAGATATCGGCAAGCCTCGGCAGCGCAATGGCCAAATCCAGATTGCCATCGATTCTCGGCTGTGCTGGTATCGTCACTCGGCGATGGCAATGACGATAATCCGGAGGGTCTAGATGCGTGCAATCTCTGCAAATGTCTCACCGTCAATTCGAGAATATCAGCTTTCTCTAATTTGCTTATATTTTCACCTTCGGTCTGAAAAATATTAATTAAAAAAAAATATATTTATCATTCATAACGTATTATTTATTTTATTATACGTGTTAACAATAATTTATAGCATCGTCAATTAATAACTATATAGATTAAAATTATTTCATATATTCATTAATTGATAAAATGTTTGAGAAAGGATTAAAAAATTCATCTACAGTTGATCAATTACCGATCATCTTTTTTTCATTCGGACTATGACAGAAGACTCGATAAAGCAGTTAATTAAATAACAATCGAGAGTTCTGCACGCACCGCGAGAGGGCAATGCCGATCGATTGATCCGTCGATACTTTTTATCAATGTTTTATTTATAATTAAGATGATCGTTACGACGTTTAAAATTAAACTGAGCCAGGCGATCAATGTTTAGAATCGAAGGTTCGTTCTTGATTTAGAACTTTCGTTCGAACTGACCGTGGCACTCGATACTCTGGCATAGCATTTCGCATACCTCACGCGACTCGTGCCACGAACGTTCAATGATTCATGTTCGTCGGCTATTAATTTCCACGACATTCATGTCTTCGTCGCGTCAAAACTTCATTTTTTTTTTCAATTAAATCCAAAGCAATTTAATTTAGCGATGAGTATAATTATCTTGTGTCAATTGATATTCGTTTAAAAATCATTTGCTAATTAATACATCATATAATTGGTCCCTAAATGATTTCTATATCAATATATAAAACTCCCAAATATTTACCACAATTTAATTATAAATTTTTTCACGGATTAAAAAAAAAATATTTCCTAATTTTTTCCAAATTCTATTCCAGTTTAGCTTCCAAGTGCTTCTAATTTTTCGGACAAAAGGTATTAAAAAAAAACGGTTTATAGATGCTAAATAATGCTCTATGGTCACCTTTGTAATTAATTTTATATAATTCATCCAAAAATCATTTGAATATCAAAGCAAAAATGTCCATAATAAATTTTCAATGAAAGAAAAAAAAGATTTCCCTAATTCCTTTTCCTCACCTTTTTCTCAAGTGATATTTCAGGTAATGGAAATTCCGCGATTTATACGTTTTCCCCCTTTTTCGGGGATAAAGGGTGCAAAGAAACATAATTTTACCGATTTCAAACGTATTTTTTAAATTGCGATCAATCTATTTTTCGCCAAGACTCTCCAGGCCTCGGAGCATATAAAACGCATGACCAAACGCGCGCGTCCAAAGTCGCCAAACTTGATGAATTTTTTACATTGTGTTATCCAAAAAGCATTTGAATATCAAAGCAAAAATGTCCATAATAAATTTTCAATGAAAGAAAAAAAAGATTTCCCTAATTCCTTTTCCTCACCTTTTTCTCAAGTGATATTTCAGGTAATGAAAATTCCGCGATTTATACGTTTTCCCCCTTTTTCGGGGATAAAGGGTGCAAAGAATCATAATTTTACCGATTTCAAACGTATTTTTTTAAATTGCGATCAATCTATTTTTCGCCAAGACTCTCCAGGCCTCGGAGCATATAAAACGAATGACCACCCGCGCGCGTCCAAAGTCACGAAACTTGATGAATTTCTTACATTGTGTTTATATTCTTATCCAACGAAATTGAATCTCTTGCACGGTCCAGTTGTCTCGGGAGCCACGAGAGATTATATAGATATATATATATATAGAGTCGGCGATCCCGAGCAATTGCCTCTGGCGATTCGATCGTTGGGTGTATAAGGAGGACAAAACTCGTAGATCCTCCTGCGGTTCTCAGGGATCGTTACGGTTCGTGCGCAACCGAGGCGCAAATAACGCGCTTTTTTACTCAATCGCGCAATCCTTTCGCGATGTTTTTCTATACATATATATATATATATATATATATATATATATTTTTTTCTTTTGTACACGGAGCTTCACCGCCGAAAAAATATCCTGCTCATTCTGCAGTAGATTTTGTATTCGCGATCGGCACGAAGAGATCACGGTGTGACCAATTTGGTTTACAAATCACGTAAAATCGGAACTTTAAGCGCGTCGTTGGTTAAACTGACGGTGCAAATTGTATGCTCAGATGGGCGCGAGTCAATATTGACATTAAATATTTCAAGATCACTTAGGAAAAAATGAGGATTTCAAACAATTGAAGTTGCGGTGATTTTAATAATAATCAAACTGTTAATTCAATCCGTTAATTAAATGGCCTAAAAATCGATTAATTTCGCACAATTAATATTCCGCATTAATAAAATTCTCCGAACATTTTTTTAATTATAGAATTTTGTTAAAAAAAAAAAACATTTTTAGGAAATAATACGTGCTGGCCACGTCTATATGAGAACAAAATTGATTTAAAAAAAGTAACCAAACCATTTAACCAAAAGAATTTTTAAATGACGTTTAATTTTTTCTCGTCAATAAAAAGTTTCGTAAATAAATGAAAAAATACTTTTTTTTGCTGATAAATGGGTTCGGGGTAGTAAAGGGTTGATAATGAACAATTAAACTTGAATGTTTAATCGCATACGGAATGAATGAGTCAAATGTCACTACGAATTAATATCTATATATATACGCAAATAATTGTTTGTCATATCATTTCGTGGCAATTTCGTTGGGCAAGCCCGTCGGTCGTCGAGACAGAATCTTTTGGTACGTTGTCAAAATCGACGTATCATCACTTTGATATATCAGCTTTGAGAGGGTGAAGATTAACATGTTGACATGTCAACATTTTATACGTACCTCAAGGGCATCGACCATGAGATCTTTTAATTCGTCCAAGCAACGATTGATACGAGCTCGTCTCTTTCGCTCCAACAGTGGCTTAGTTATCTGACAATTAAAAATAAATTAAATCATGTATCGAATATTTGTCAAATATTTATGAAAATTTATATGGTAATCGTCGACCAACCCGTTCGTCCAAAAAATATAAGAGTATCGATACGAGCCACGTCAAAATATTCAGTTAAATGTTTTTAATTAAACAATTGAGAAATAATATTTTTTAATCGATTATATTTTTTCATTGATATCTTGATATCTCTGAAATTCTATCGATTTAGCTCACCTTCTTATACTGATAAGTCCTGGAAACTGGATGTGGATAATCGTACGACATCATTGCACGTTGTTATTTTTTTCATAAAAATTATAATAATAAAATGAAATAATAATATAATTGGGAAAAAAATTAATAATTAATCAATAATCTTTGTATACGTATCGATGCACATGTTAAACTGTGTCAATGTCATTGGAGTGAGAGTTGCAAATTTGCCAATTGACAGTTCAAGATTGATTGACATTAGTCTATATATATATATATAATACGAGCGGGTGCTCTCGGTGGAGTCCCTACGCCAACTGACTCGTTGCTCCGGCAGCCATTCCGGCAGACCCTCCCCTCGTTCTCTCTCTGCACTTCAAAACCCTCCGCTAAAGCTACTTTACCATTTTATTCTCTTCGGTTTAGTTGTGTGTGCTACGTTGGCCCGTCTACATAGCGAGACTCTCTCTCTCTCTCTCTCTCCCTCTCTCTCTCTCTCATTCTCCTTGTTCTCTCGTTTTCCCTCTCTCACTCGTTCCCCCCAAATACCGTGGGTGGGATTACTATACTTTACTACTAGATTCCAGAACGAAGAAAGAGGGAGGGAAAAAGCAAAGTGTGGTTTGATCACTAGGGGTAAAAATTGGAAACACCAGTACTGCTGGTTTTAAATACCTCAGATTAAAATCAGTTCGCCCACGTCCACCCTGTACAAATGCCATACTCTTGGAAAATCCAGAAACTGTATCTATATATATATTCTCAAACATATACAAACGATCTTTCGTATCCAAAGTTTGAAAAATATTAAAAACTTCATTAATCAATTACCAGCATTTCGTTCATTTGCTCCAAATGAGCTGGTTTTTCATTATGTTTAATAATTATTTGCTTGTTTTCAATAGTCCAAAAAATAATAATTCCTCCGAAGCTTCTCCTGTATAAATGCTCTGCACAAATTAGTTCTTCGAAAACTCACAAAATATTCGTAAATATTTTTTAACGTAGACGTAGACCTATAGACGAGCTTTATATGCGAACTTGAATAAATAAAAATAAAAAAATTCTTCATTTAATTTTCATAGCTCGAAGCATTAATTGCAGTTTGAATTTATTAATAAAAAATCTTTGTTTACATTTAAATATATTTTAAATTTATTTTTATCGTCTACATTTTCTATGCAATAAGATTATAAAATAGTAAATAGGAGGGGGAATATGAAAGACCGTCACACCCTTTGATTGTAATGCACAAGAGTGTCATATAAAGGACAGAAATCTCTGTGGCACTCAACATGCATCTCTGGTTAATATACCGAGTCAAGAGGAGGATTCTTGTCGTTATAATAGTAACGTAGACGTTGAAATTTAGACGAGCTTTATTCTATGCGAACTTGAATAAATAAAAATAAAAAAATTCTTTATTTAATTTTCATAGCTCGAAGCATTAATTGTAGTTTGAATTTATTAATAAAAAATCTTTGTTTACATTTAAATATATTTAAAATTTATCTTTATCGTCTACATTTCCTATGCAATAAGGCTGTAGAATAGTAAATAGGAGGGGGAATATGAAAGAACGTCACACCCTTTGATTGTAATGCACAAGAGTGTCATATAAAGGACAGAAATCTCTGTGGCACTCAACATGCATCTCCGGTTAATATACCGAGTCAAGAGGAGGACTCTTGTCACTTGGCTATCAAATTTTCGGCTGCACATCGTACACACTCTTAATTCTCATCTGCGACAAAGAGAAAGAGAGAGATATGAGCGAGTGAGAGAAGAGGATAAGTGCACAAGTTTCGTTCCATTAACGTTATCGTTCTTCTTATACAATCATTCAACGCTGATATATGAACTACTAACTGACGGCCTATTGTAAATTAAACACACATTTATATATATATATGTGCACACTTCAACATGAATGAAATTTAGTTAAGATGAATCAATTTTTTTTAACGATTTGAAATTTTTCATAGTTCTCGTTGTGATCTGGCCAAATAATTCATTCAATTGCAACAATTTTTCTTTTAATAACAAATAATTTATTTATCCAAATCATTTTTTTCCATTCTAATAATAATCTTGTTGACATTTTGTTTGTTTTAATTTCGTTTCTCTCTAAATGTGAATTTCCGAATTACACTCGTTTGTCAGCTGCGCTGAGTCTTTCTCGATTCAGCGAAGAAAAAAAAGGGAATAAAAGAGAGCGAGAGAGGAAAAAAATGATTTCGATCTTCCTTTTTCTGCTGTTGCTTCAGAGCAGCTCTCAAAAAGTTCCTGATTATTTCTCCAGCAGACCGGGACGCGGTGCATTACCCACACACACTGACACACACAAACATATACACGAGTGAAATATACTTCACTCATTCGTCCGACACGATTCGATAATCACGTATATGGCAATTTCGGTAATGGGGGAAATTAGACCCGTCGTATAAGTATATTATACCCTTTTTTATCCCTTCTCTCTTTTCCCCGTTTCAAAATGAGCTCGCAATTATTTTCGTTTCCTTTTTTTTTTCTTTGCCCCTTTCCCTCGGTACTCGATAAATTTCTCAGGATTTCACGTTCGAACTTTTCACATAAATTATCATTTCACGTCAATTTGCATGAAAGATCTCAATATTCTCAATCGTTCATGGGGCAAATTTTTTTCTCACGGATAACGCTCTTGTTTAATTTTATTTTCATTTTTACTCTTGTTTTATTTTTTTTATTTTTATTATTATTATTTTTTTTAATATCAATGCACACCACGAATCGGGGCTCGCGTTCGCTGTATATATAAATTTCAGCGGGAGAGTCGAAAGAGTCCCACAGGTCTCGCGTGACATATCAACGGCTATATACACGCGGAGTCTTGAGACTCGCCTATAAGAATGAATAAGAAAGAGAGAGAGAGAGAGCGAGAGAGAGAGAGAGAGAGAGAGAGAGAGAGAGAGAGAGAGAGAGAGAGAGAGAGAGATGTGGCGACGAATGAGAGCGGATTACCAGGAAGAAAAACAATAATTAGTGATGTCATCGAGTGGCGGGCTAAATTCGAGCTTATCGCACGAGCCTTTGCCGCGCACGTCTTATCGCGACACAGACTTTCCAGTCATACATACATATATATATAAGGCAACCCAACATACACCAACACATATATAAATATATACATATATATTTATATATATAAAAATATATATATATATATATATATATATATGTATTTCCGCTTGATATTCTTGAATATGTGTCTATACGAGTGGAGCGTGCGAATGTTTACGAATCATGTCTCGCGATGATCCACGAGAACGTGAATACCACGCATCACCTTTGCCTCGTAGTATATACTTATTATATAAACATGTATGTCTATATATACGTGTGTGTGTGTGTTTGAGAGATGCAGAAAGCTGAAAGGCGTCAATGAGAGTGGCCAACGTACGCATGAATGACGATGTCACGTCATCTTCTCCTTCTCTCTCTCTCACTCTCTCTCTCTCTCTTTCTCCTCTCGTGTCAAGTCCCAAGATAAGAATTGCGTGGGGACGATCTTTAGAACGCTCTCTTTGACGTTTGCGAGCCGCGCACGATCGTCCAAACAATATCTTTTTTTTCCTCTTATTCTTCTTCTTCGTCTTATTCTTCACGATATATTGTATATCCATGACGTTCCGTTGAGGTGTAAATTGACGAAGGAAATAACTATGTATACGTATAGAATGATTAAATCTTCTCGCAGGTTAAAAAAAAAAAAAAAAAAAAAACCGTCACCAATACGGGGTTGATGTTCTGGCAAGGTTAAACTCTGAACAATTCAACGAGAAGTAATTGTTTTTTTATTCTATTGTAATTTTTTTCAGCCAATTTTAAACCAGGATATCATATATTTGAATTCAATGAACTTTTCATGGAAAAAAAGAATCCTTTTTTTTTGATAATTAGCAGAGTGGATTTACCGATCGCGGCCATTTTCTGTGTTTATATCAATGTGCAAGATTATCGATTCGTCCTTTCATTCACACGATTTTATCTGAAGTTAAAATTCTTTATCCTTTGGATATTATGATGGACAAAAATTGATCAAAGATGGCCGAAAACCGAAGCCAGCCCTGCGCGTATCACTGACGCTGAAAAGTAACCTCAGTGATAACAAAAGCATAAATTGGAGTCTCGATAAAGAAAATGGAAGAAAACGAGTTCGAATATGAGTAAACGGAGGTGGGAGGCCCGAAGTCTCGGTATACAATTAAAAAGAAAAGACAGAACATAAAGAAGAAGTAGAAGAAGACTACGAAGACGCAACAGGATGAAACCACAGCAGCCTACAGCGAGGTCGAAGAGGGGGGGAGGAGGAAAAAACACCGAGAAAACGAGAGAACAAAAACAAAATGAGAGGATAAAAAAAAGCACGCGGTTTGTGTTCGCGGCTCGAGCTCCTCTCGAGGACGTGTGCTAGTCGCGTGTGGGGCTCGCGCCTCATTCTCTGTCTCGTTCTCGCTCGCTTGCTACTCGCTGCTATATGCGATATAGTATACGCATGTAGAATATATATATATCTCGGGGCCCCTCGCAGTGGCGTCGGGCCCCCGCGCTACGATCATTTCCTCTCTCGCTCTTCTGGTCCCGTGCCGGCTGAAGGGCCCGTGTGGGACGCGATGCCTCGCCTCGTTCTCACGGTAGCCTCTTCGAAGGGGCCCTCTGCTTCCTCCGTTCGTACGTTTCAACTTCTACTATACTATATAACCAACACCACTCTGCTATTATGACTATACACATTGAGCGGTTCGAGCTGCTGCTGTTGCTTCTGGCGTGACGCGCGATGATATTTTTTTTTTTTCTTTCCCTCTTTGTTGCGCACACGCATACACGCGTGCTCACATTGAGATCCTCTCGCGTGCGTTCTCTTTCGCCCCGAGAGCTTGCGCTTGCTTTGCTCGCTTCTCTCGTTCAATAGACGGGGCCCCACGCGGGGCACGCAGTGCGCGACAGTCACGCGCACGATCGGGACTCTCTGACTATCCCCTCCACTCTCGCTCTCTCTCTCGCCCCTTCTCGCTCCCTCTCTCTCTCTCTCTGAGCCCCTTCTCTCGAGGGCTTTGCGCTCTAGCTCCAATCGGCGCGCTTCTCGGGCCCTTTTACACCGGCGTATGAAAACGTTTATGGTAAGGAGTAAGGACAGAGAGGAACCAACGAGGCCCCATTCTTTTTCTTCTGCCACGCTTAACCTTCTCGCTATAATCGATCACTCATTCGCGAATCATAAAGCCTTTCCTTATCGATCACTCACACGTTGCGTAACCATTCTACGTTTATAGCTATAAAGATACGTGTGCGCGTGTTATTTTATACCTAATATACGATTAAAAATATTATGCTGATGACGTGCTCTATATCAAGATTTCGCGGAATATTCGTCCGCTTTCGTTCTCCCATTCTGTTTTAGATCATTTACTTGGGTCGTTTATCGTGATCCGATATGCAAATTTACGTGCTGCGATCGATGATACTTGTGTGAAAGAAACTCGTGTATTCGCTACGTGAATTTATAGTCAAGTGACGCCACTTGTAGACAATTTTTATGCTACTTCCATTCACGAAATTCATCAATGGCTAAAAGAGAATTGTTTAATGTTTTTTATAAAATGATAAGGGAATATCGAGGTCAAAAAAAAAAAATTCATAATAATTGGCAAATCATTGATACAATCTGTGACAAAGAATTAGAGCTCACAAAATTAATATGCTGATTTTATACAATACATAAAATCATTCACTAGCATAAACCAGCTTATCTCTGTCTTATTTTACTCTCGCAGGTTGGATTAGTACCGAAACTTGCCACTGTCATCGCTGACTTTCAACCATTCCCATTTTTTGTCTCTCACACCTGTAACAAATATTAAATTGTGCTTTGAGCTTACATGGAATGATAGGAAATTCTGACAAATGTCACTTTCTTATCAGACATTTCGAGGATTTCTCACGAGTGTTTGGATGATTTAAAAAAAATGTAGACGAACGAAGTGCTCTCGAGTATACAAGGGACGAAAAGTATAAATGCGTGTATGTTGAAAATTGGCCCGTCGAGAGAGACACGATGAAAAACGCGCAGCGTGTGAATCACTTCCGCGATGCGAAGAAACCACTTTACAACCGAAACATTTGGTCGGTGTAATGTTCATTTATATATATATATGTATATGGGCGTCGTGTTGCGGGAACTGAATGAAAAGTGTATATAGTCAGCTCAGCCACACGCAAAATTTCAATTTCCGGTCCATTAACACGGTAAAAGGCAACGTAGCTGGGACTCATTCGGTTGTTCGACACACCGCATCGACGGACAACTGCGTGGCTCTTTGCTTGCACGAAAAAAAAAATGTATTCACCAGAGAACTCGATGACTTTTGTAGTATTTTCGTATATATATATATATATATAAATATCAGTATAGGGTACGCTGCGTTTATTTATGAATATCATATTATAGGAAATCAGAGGCACTGAATGGAGGACAGTTGGTTGCATAATAGTCGAGGATTTTATGAATGGAAATTCTCGCGTTCAGTCACGAGGCCGCGAACGCGCCTCTCATTTTGTTGGCCGAGCGCAATAACGGGCAAACAGCAGCAGGCCACAACGCAGTTCTCTCCCTGAAAAATGATTCACGACATACAGATATCATGCCGGATACACAAACCCTTAAAAAAAAAAAAACAAAAAAAATCTTTATACATATGAAAATAATGCGCGTTTGTGAATTTTAACCACAGTGGCATTTAGTCTCAAATTTATTATTCACTTTCCGGTATTATCGTTTCATTTGATACAAACACGCGTGTATTAAAACCGTGTGAATCCGAGCCTCGTGTGTCCAGAAGAATTATGCATTCACCCTGTCCATTGTCCGACAATTGATTTATACGAACTAGAGCAGAGCGCGCGATCTCGATTGAATTTCAATTTACCATATTTCATGGAACCGGAAAAAAAAAAATTCCATTTCCTTTACGCGACTATGCACGAGCTCATTTGCATAATAATGATGAAAAAATTGAAATAAAAGACTGTACGACGAAATATATAACGCAGTGTGACAATTTCTCTCTTGACCGAATGCGCGCACCTGTTCACTTGAATTTATATACACGATTCTCGAGATTGCATCGGGCAAACCGGGATAAATATATGTATATAAATATATATATATATACCTGTATATAAAATTCGTTTAAATTCTCTTAAAACGATTTATCTCTCTCTCTATCTCGCGAGATGGCTCAAAAGAAACGTCCCGATTTCGCGCGTGTGCAACACAAGCAGCATCAAACTGATGAAAATTCCAATGTGAGCCTCGCTCCGTATATACACATGCACGCTATATACGCAGCCGGTGTGTAAAGAGCACACGAGAGAAGACACGTGCGCGTATCCGGCGGTGAATTAACTTTTGAAATCCGTACGTCCGGTTATCAACGTTGCTCGTCGAATTGCTCGAGTCGCTTTTTGCGACTGCGAACGTTTATATATGGCGACTAAAGTTGCTTGGGATGTTGGGATGAAGCATATATATATATATATATATATGTACATAGTCCACGCTATATTATCCGGGGAGCTGAGCGAGAGCATGCGATGCACTATATATATATATATATATATATATATATATATATATATATATATATATATATATATATAGTGCATATATGTATATATATGTATAAATTTACCGGGGGGGCCAGGTCGCGATCACGCAATGGATATCTGTCGGATGGTTTTCTCGTATTCGACGCGCCGCTTAAAATCACGTCAGTCCCAAGTGCAACTGCAACCGCACACACACACACATGAGCCGGAGTAGAAATGGAAGCATAAGCCGCGGGGCACTTCATCTACATATAATTGGCCTTATGTTTTCAAACCAAGGCGCACCTCTCGGTATATCCTCGCGTATATATATGCTCATTGGACTATTTTTATTTTTATTTATATTTCAAAAAATATATATATATATATATATATCACAAAACGCTCCTGGTTGTTCGATTCCTTATGTAATTTATGCTCCCTTACTTTACCCAAGGCGTATAGTAGATTTATATATATAAATATATATGTGTGTGTGTGTGTGTGTGTAAGTGGCGTTATATTGCATTTAAATAGAAGAATGTATAGATGATAATTATAGTATCAATGTGTGTATTCGCCACGTAGAATAAAATTTTATTACCAGTGTCATGACAAAGTCGTTCGTTGGAGAGCAACGCATATGGGAGATTGAGTGCAAGTCACAAAGAGGAGTTGTGAAGATCGAGGACAATGAGAGAACTGCGTAAGATTGCCCGGTGTCTGACTATATAGACGAATGGTCGACTTGTTCCACTAGCGGAACGTGCCCTGGCTCTCTCTCTCTTTTCTTCTCTCTCTCTCTCTCTCTCTCTCTCTCTCGTTTTCTGTCTCTCTCAATGGGTGGCTTATGGCTATTAGGCTGTAACTACTGGCGTCACGAGTCACTCTGTGACACACGTGAGAGCGGCAGTGATATTACAGTACCGATATTCTAATGAGAAAGTGGGGCAATATGAAACAGTCGATCTTACAATTTTTTATTAAAAAAAAAACCCAACACAAGGACGCAAGACATGTAGAATTTAATTAAGTACTAATTAAAATCAGCATTTTATTGAATTTAATTCCCCCTCCACCTCATCAAGCGAAAAAATATATTTACTCAAAACTTTTTGCACAATTGCCTCCATTTTTAAATTCACCAAATTACAATAATCTCTTCAATCAATATCAGCACAACTAATTAAAATAAAAAAAATAAAAAACACCATTGAATTCTATAAAACTCCGTGTTGTTCCATCAACATTGTTCCATAATGCCCCACTTTGTCCCCTTCCTCTTCTCGTAAGCACGCGCAATTGTAGATTGAGCGTGTGTGGGCGGTGTCGGAGCGATTGGAGCGCGAAACAAGAAGGTTTCTATTATATATATATATAATAAACGTATATATATATATGTGTATATATATATAATACACGTATTAGCGCACCAGATTCACATCGGTCATTTTGCGATGGCCTATAAGCAGGGCGTGCGCGTTCTCCCTCTCTCTCTCTCTCTCTCTCTCTCTCTCCCTTCTGCATTACGGAGCATTACATCGTTAAAGCTCCGCAAGAGTTACGCGGGTAGCGGAACGCGCGCGCCTCCTCTATATGCACGCGGGGACTTCCGGGGCTTCGTGCAACACGTCGCGAGAGAGCCAAGCGCTCTTTCGTTCCCACGAGACACGCTTGAGCATTCACATCCCCGCGCGTTTCTCTCCACAGCCCCATCAGCTTGCACCTTCCGACAGAGAGTGCAATATGTGTGTGTGTGTGTGTGTGTGTATGTCTGTGGGTGTGTGTGTGTTCAATGGAGAAGCGCGCTCTCGATTATACCCATAGGGTCGAATTTGCTTCACCACATATATATATTTTTTTTTTCCTACCACCACCACATCAAACATTAGAGCAAAAGCCAGACACCGTCACGGATACTGACGTCCAACGAGCATGGCTCGTCCCGCGGTGCTCTGGCCGTGCCCCCGTGCACACACACAGATATATATATATATATATATATTTATATATACACACACACACACACACACACACATATATATATATATATATATATACATATATACACACATATATATATATATGAGCGCGCGGACCCGCAGGAAGCGTGGCAGACACGTGGTCAAACATAGTGGCATTGCGCTCGCGCGCGCGACTCGAGTGCCCAACAACAAGAGACGAGAGTCCCATATAGGTAGTCTGAGTCGCGAGAAATTTCAACTCTTACTAATTACCGACCACTTAAAGCCAAGCGAGCCATTAATTCGCGAAGAAGATTTCATTTACGAACGTTAACGATCGGCCATTTCGGGGGACAAAACAGGAAGTGACAAGGATGAGTTGCAACAAAGCGAGGACTCATCAGCAGCATATAATGTACTTTGTAAGTCATTGATTTATGGATTTTTATTGTTTGACAGATCTTTAGCACCAGCTGCCAATGACGTTTGCTTTTATATTTTATATCAATGCGAGAGGATCATTATATTTGGCTTTTGAATATTTTTTTTTTATTGGATTTTAGCCCCTTCAGATGATATTTTGGTGGTATTCGTAATCAGCATGAAATTTCCCATCGAATAAGCTCTGAAAAAAGCGTAAAAATTGTTTTTTTTTTTTTTCGAATTTTTGAGCTCTTCGCTGAAAACTTGAAAATTACGAAATTTCAAATGGTCATAACTTTGGTACTTCTGGGCCGATTTAGGCCGATAAGCAGAGTTTTGGAAACGCTAAGAGTAGACTTAGAGATAGCCCTTTCAATCATTCCGATATCTTTGTTATCATAGCCGCTAGAGCACTCTGAAAATTGCCAAAATTGGGTCGTAAGGGAAAGGAGTGCAAAATTTGGCAATAATTGGGCGTTCAACTTTAAAAATCTGTAAAAATTATAAAAAGAATCGTAGCCTGACGAATCTAAGGCCAATTTTAAGCGAACGCGATTACGAATGAAATGAGCACAGACTGCAATCGCAGTTTCATTAACAATTAACGTTACAGTCATTTTAGTTAAAAATACTTTTTTTTTGCCAAAAAGGGGGAAAAAAATAATTGTTGTATTTTTTTTATTTTTATTTTATATCGATGATTCTCCCTGATTACGAATTTACCAGTCATCTTTAATAAATCTCACAATTTTCCATGAAGAATCCCTAAATTATGAAAAAAAAAAAAAAATCACTTTAAATCGCTCACTCAATTTAATTTTTATATTGAATTCGTGGTGTTAGTAAAAACGACCTATCGACAAGATAACAAACGGATGAACGAATTGTGTCGAACGAGACCCTAAAGCGTGGCAGACGCGTGGTCAGGTAGTCCCAAAAATAGCGTTGCATACAACCCACCGAGTCACTTTTTTTGATGATTTTATATCGATGATTTTTTCTCTCCGATTACGAATTTACCAGTCATTTTTAATAAATCTCACAATTTTCCATGAAGAATCCCTAAATTATGAAAAAAAAAAAAATTCACTTTAAATCGTTCACTCAATTTAATTTTTATGTTGAATTCGTGGTGTTAGTAAAAACGACCTATCGACAAGATAACAAACGGATGAACGAATTGTGTCGAACGAGACCCTAAAGCGTGGCAGACGCGTGGTCAGGTAGTCCCAAAAATAGCGTTGCATACAACCCGCCGAGCCACTGCAAGGGCTCGTCTACAAATCAAGAGGATCCTTCGTATCTTTTTTTTCTTCCTTCTCCTGCAGACGGTTAGCACGACTGGGCGAATGAAAAAAAAAAAAAAAAAACGTTCCCACGAGTATTCACGGCTGAAAACGCGGAGATCGTGTCCGTCGCGTGGCTTCGTCCTCTCGCTTTGACTGAAGAAACTGGACCAGGTGGTCGATCCGTTCGAAGGATTCTATATATATATATATAGATCCTTTGGATTTTTTTTTCCTCTTTGCAAGACGAATTCATACCGTGAGATATTTCCCATGAATATCAAAAGATCTGGTCCAGGCGTGCGTTGGTCACGATCCTTCACCCCCTCGACCCTTCCCCCGCACAAATACATCGCTTAAATTATGGACTAATCGACTCTACAAAAAAATCATCGAGATCAGCGATGATTTTGCTTCAATTCTCTCATCGAGCAAAAATTCTCTGTTCGTTCTTCCCTGTGAAAAAAAAAAAAAATTATCATATATCCTATTGAAATAAACCTGCGAATGTTTTTTTCTTTTTCATCCGAGAATGTTGACGCGTCATCGCTAACCAAAATTGGTATGAATCTCCGCAGGTATATAAACGAGAAATTAATCGTCTCGTCGATAAGAAAAGTTGAGAGAACGAAAATAGAGATATTTTTGCGAGAATTCTCAGCAAAGAAGATGCTCTGTGGTATGTGTGACGTAATTTCGAAGCGAGGAATGTTGAGATTTCGTGATTCCCAGCGTGATTGAATAAATTAATCGTAAATTTGCATTATATTAATCGTGATGGTAGTAAAAGTGGCTTGTGGTGTTATCGATATTTTCTATATATATATATATACATATATATTTATAGAATGGAAGAGATACGCCCCGGCGCCAACAGCGAGTTCTTTTTTCACTCGTCTTCGAGCGAGCTACCGTATTAACGTAAAACAGGTTGCCGATCGTGCCTCATCTGCAACGTTCCCTTTTTTTTTGTTATCTCCATTTTATTTTTTTCCTTCTCTCTCTGCCTGTCAAATTTATTTAATTTCTTTTGGAGCGAGAAGACCCATGGATGAAGGGTCGAATCCTTCACCGCGTCCGTTATAAAGGGCTCGAATGAAGAAAACGACGCAACGTTTGGTGGCAGAGGGTAGAAGCAAAGCGTGGGAAGGTCACGCTCAAAGTTCCCGCGTCTAGGGGTTGGGGGGCGCGTTGGGGCCACAAGTCGCGCGAATCCTTGTAAGGAACCGTTTCTCTGTACTTCCTGAAGATGGTGTCTCGCACCTGACGTCTTTACCGTGAGAAAGTCGTCGTGTTACGCGAGAGGGATTCGTTTTTTTTTTTGCTTCCATTTTTTTTTTTATACTCTTAGCATTGGGTGATGTGAGGGCGTGCACACACAGAGGGGTTGATGGTTCATGCACCGTCCTCTTAAAAATTTCTCCGTGGGTCTTTATGTGTGAGTGAGTGTGTCTGTGTGTCTGTGTGTGTAAGCTTTGGTGAGATGCAACTCGGATTACACATTGGAACAGGTATAACGACCGTGTGTGCATTTTAACCGCCACGCGAGCAGCACACTTGCCACGTAGGAACGATCTTAGTACGTTATACATATATATATAGATATATACCTCATAGTATAATTTATATGCATATAGATATATGTTATAGAGGGTATGGTCGTATGATAGCAGTCTCGTTGGCCGATGTCGTGAGATTGAGGGGGAGCAAAAGTTCATTTTTCTTCTATTGTATATACCGACGCGCATCACCATTCACTCCCCTTTTCTTGTTTCTCTTATTCTTCTTCTTTTCAATTTTATTTCTTTCTTTGTACTTTGGTTGATACATATATATTTTTTTTTTTACATTCATCGAAAGATGAATGAAACAACAAAGCACAAAAAAAGGCCCAGAAATGTCTCGATGATTGTGTAAAATTTATATACGTAAAAATGTTATCACAAGTTCGAGCAAATTTAAGCTGTTTCGCGAAGCTTCCAGTTTGCTATATGTGTAAAAAGTTATAGACTTTTTTTTTTTTTTTTCCAACGATTTACAATTTTTAACAATTTTTCATTTGATTGAATAAAAATTACAATTTTTATTACATTTCGTCGGACCGAATGAACTCATTTTATTCCACAAACAAATTTTGCAATTTTCTATTTTCTCTGTTGCTTTAACGTCACTTCTTTTGTTCTCTCACGTATATGCGAAATTAGCTCAAAACGTCGTCGATCCGAATTCCAGGTCACACAAGTCACGCAACTATATTGAAAAAAAAAAAAAAAAAAAAAGGCCTGAGAACTCAGGTGGGCTCTCTCGTGTACTGTCATTTGAAGTTATCGTCCATCGAGGGCCGTGCCATCAGCAGCATCGTACGATGTTTCCACCGCAAATTGCAGGTAACGTTAGATTAATGTCCTCGCCATTACATCGAGTTTGGGCTCATTGAAATAAAAAACGAAAAAAAAAAAGAAAAAGAAGATGACGAAAATTCAAACACGTTGGTAGTACCTTGAAAAAGGGTGAGGTAGAGCAAAAGGGAGTACATGGACACCTGCAGTGGCAAATTGAAGATGACCCACTATTGGTGCGATAATGATGATATGTTTGCGTATGTCGAAGAATACGGAGCGAGCTGCGGGCTCGCAGGGCCCACCGAAGATGTTCAGTTAGCCCTCAATTGGCAGGTGTGGCGATATAAAATAATAATAAATTATATCCTCGATCGAAACGGTTTTTTTTCACATACGAAAAATTATTTAAGCCCTGAAAAGCAACGAAAATTTTTAGCAACTAATTTTACCGTGACAAAATGTCATTTTTCCATTATTAAATAATTGCATTAATTACATTACTTAATTAATTGATTTTTAATAAAAATGTTGCATATATGCGCCTTTGTAGCTGAACACATGTTGCCAAAAAAGATAATCGAGGAACGTTAAAGAGCCTCATTCACGATGTAGCCTTTCGCGATTTCGGTCGTCTGCACCAAATGACAAATTGGAATAAATAAAATGAAATAAAATACAAAATTCAAAAAAAAAAAAATGTTAAAATTTCTCTCACGTAAGCTGCAATTTTTCAAGCAAATAAAATTTCCAAATTCCAAAAAGCCTGTGATTTTTCTCAATGAGAGAAATTAAAAGAAAAAACAATACGAATTTCGATTAAATATATAATGCACATATCGACGGGAACATGCGGTGGCAAAATAACCTGCAATTCTTTGAGAAATTATTGCATGGTAGAGGAAGAAGAAGAAGAAGAAAACAACGAGGACGAAGATCCTTTATTTATATACGAAGAAATTACAGCGTTTCTCATATCGTCACGACCGCAAATTCAACCGCAGCAAGAGTCCAATGAGAACGTTGTAATCGAGTCGAAACTGCCACTCAGATCGAGTCTCTTTTATCACGTATCGCCATACATTAAATTTCAACTGACGACCCCAAATGGCATGGAGTTTCCGCCGGAATTGACGAATGGTCTTAAATGGAAATTGACACCAATAACACCAAAAATCATACAAAAAATCGCAATCAACACGGGCTATAAATTGATCGATGACTCGAACGATTGGTGTGGTTGTTGGGGTGAGGCAATGTTTGCATTTAGATTCAAGTCGATTAAAAATTTTCAAAAATTCAATCATTTTCCCGGTGCCCACGAGATTGGTCACAAGGATCGTTTATGTCGAAACATAAAAAGACTCGTTGCTATACACGGTAGAACATTTTTTAATTTTATCCCCGATACGTACATCGTGCCTGAAGATTTACCAAAATTACGATCCGAGTGGTTTAAGGGCAGACGGAACAAATGGATCGTTAAACCGGCAGCTTCATCCCGTGGTCGTGGAATTTATTTGATTCATGACTTGACCGAAATTCCACAAATTTTAGACAACAGCACAATGATCGTGCAACAATATTTGTCTCGTCCAAAGCTCATTCATGGATCGAAATTTGATCTGCGTCTTTACGCTCTGGTGACGAGTTTCGATCCTCTGAGAATTTATTTTTATCGCGAGGGTCTGGTACGTTTTGCCTGTGACAATTATCGGAACAGTTCATCAACTCTTGACAACCACTTTATGCACCTGACAAACTACAGTGTCAACAGAGCTTGCTCTCGTTACGAGTGCAACGACATCGGCCTCGAGTCTCCCAAGGGCCACAAGTGGTCTCTCAGTTGTCTCTGGTCGTACTTGAATAATCAGGGAGTCGACACAGCTGGGGTGTTGAAAAAAATTCATGATCTTATAATAAAAACGATTATTTCGTGCGAGTCGACAATTAATTCATTCACGAGGGTTTATCTTTCCTCAACATACAGTTGTTACGAGCTCTTGGGGTTTGATGTGCTGCTCGATGAGAATACGAAACCCTGGCTTCTTGAGGTTAATATCTCACCGAGTCTGCAAACATCCTCGGCCCTTGACGAGGCTGTAAAAGGTCCTCTCCTCAGAGACACTCTCAATATCGTTGGCTATCAAGTACCAGCAAACATTTCTCAAGTATCGCTCCAACGTTTGAGCACAAAGTACAGCGAGCTTAAATTATCCTCATCGATATGTCATGATTTTCAATTTTACGAAAAGCAACTCAGTAAAACGGAGAAAAGAAAACAGACATTTTTTTTACACGTGTACAATCAAAGTGACAATTATGTCAATACAATTCTTGAGACTCTGACGCCCGATGATGCGCGTCATTTAATGATTTACGAGGATGAGATCACGTCCATCGGTGATTTTAGAAAAATCTTTCCCACAACCACAACTCACAAATACTTCAAATATTTCGATAAACTTACCTACTACAATTTATTATTTCACGCATGGGAAAAAACTTATGGCAATGACGAGAGAAGAAAAAATGGCATTTCGATACTCCGTAATTTGAGCGAAGAAAAGTATCATTTGATTCGTACAAAAAAATAGAATCTTCAATGTTTTAAAAATATGTAAAAATAATTTTGTGCCAGCCCCGTCCAATTCATTATATATTTATAATAGTCAATAATGATTGATTGAAAAAAAAATGTAATTTGTTTCAATAAATATTTAAAATATGTGACCTTTTTCTATTTCCGGCGACGAGGAAGCATCAAAAATTTACATAAACGGTAAATAGAGATTGGTAAATTTTTAGAGCGGCGAATATGATGCTTTTCGTTCGCTTTTGTCGTCACAATTTTACGTCATTTAGCATTATTGAAATTGCGTCACACTGGACGACATACGTCATCAACAGCCTCACTTCGAATGAATTTACGTACCAGGAACATTTACATTTTAGCCAAGAGTTACGAAAATATTACTTGATTTACGTCAGGATGGATTATACGTTAATTCGCCACGAGAAATATTTAATTATTCAAGATTGATTCGATCATCAAGCAAAGAGGAAATGAAATAATCAAATTCAAGAAACCGGATACTGGTCCACGCGTAATTTTCTTACATACATATTCACTATACGATATGACTCGTGCTCCGATCTCTCAAAAAAACATACGGGGTTTCACGGTCATAAAAAGTGCTGAGGTTAATAAATGTGTACTGACAATTTAATGTCTCTATTGTGTGTACTATAATGTATAACGTGTGTAACTGTATACTAAACTGGACGTCTGAGCAGACGAGACCGCGACCATAAGCATCAAGCACAGCACGAGATTAAGTGTGTGCGTGTGTGAGAAAGAGAGAGAGAGAGAGAGAGAGAGAGTCTTGATTCGGTTAATACAAAGGGGTCCAGATTTCTTGGCTTCCGCCCTTCGAATTCAATTAATCGACCATTCCGTCACTTAAAAGATAATATATCAGGCATATAAGTTGAAGAGGAAGCATTATATGTTGCAGCATTGCAGTACACAGAGAGAGTATAAATGATATATAATGATGCATCTTGGCGGTTTCATAGGCAGACAAGCCGGACATAACGCGCGAGAGGTGCATCACGAAAATTAATGGACATTATCGTCATTCACGTCGTCACGACAATTAATCGTCCCGTCTACCATTAGATGTGACAACTTTAATTCGTCACACTGTCTATTTTTATCCTCGACTACTCGTCACCCCCATTAAATCTCATCTCAGGAAAAAAAAACCAAAGCTTTTGCGTCATATTTCTCATTCTTTTGCAGTAGAATAAAATTGCTCCAAAGTAGAAATAGTCCTCGTTGTATCAGACACCCTGATTTCTCTTAAAATAAATTAATATTTCGCTTATGTATAAAATTAAAAAAATGGTATCAAAATTACTTCGATGCCACCTTCACGTCGTCACGACAATTAATCGTCCCGTCTACCATTAGATGTGACAATTTTAATTCGTCACACTCTATTTTTATCCTCGACTACTCGTCACCCCCATCAAATCTCTTCTCAGGAAAAAAAAACCAAAGCTTTTGCGTCATATTTCTCATTCTTTTGCAGTAGAATAAAATTGATCGAAAGTAGAAATAGTCCTCGTTGTATCAGACAACCTGATTTCTCTTAAAATAAATTAATATTTCGCTTATGTATAAAATTAAAAAAATGGTATCAAAGTTACTTCGATGTCACGTTCACGTCGTCATGACAATTAATCGTCCTGTCTACCATTAGATGTGACAACTTTAATTCGTCACACTCTATTTTTATCCTCGACTACTCGTCACCCCCATCAAATTTCTTCTCAGGAAAAAAAAAACCAAAGCTTTCGCGTCATATTTCTCATTCTTTTGCAGTAGAATAAAATTGATCGAAAGTAGAAATATTCCTCGTTGTATCAGACAACCTGATTTCTCTTAAAATAAATTAATATTTCGCTTATGTATAAAATTAAAAAAATGGTATCAAAATTACTTCGATGCCACCTTCACGTCGTCACGACAATTAATCGTCCTGTCTACCATTAGATGTGACAACTTTAATTCGTCACACTGTCTATTTTTATCCTCGACTACTCGTCACCCCCATTAAATCTCATCTCAGAAAAAAAAACCAAAGCTCTCGCGTCATATTTCTCATTCTTTTGCAGTAGAATAAAATTGCTCCAAAGTAGAAATAGTCCTCGTTGTATCAGACAACCTGATTTGTCCTAAAATAAATTAATGTTTCGCTTATGTATAAAATTAAAAAAATAGTATCAAAGTTACTTCGATGCCACCTTCACGTCGTCACGACAATTAATCGTCCTGTCTACCATTAGATGTGACAACTTTAATTCGTCACACTGTCTATTTTTATCCTCGACTACTCGTCACCCCCATTAAATCTCATCTCAGAAAAAAAAACCAAAGCTCTCGCGTCATATTTCTCATTCTTTTGCAGTAGAATAAAATTGCTCCAAAGTAGAAATAGTCCTCGTTGTATCAGACACCCTGATTTCTCTTAAAATAAATTAATATTTCGCTATTGTATGAAAACAAAAATTCAGTTGAATTTATTATACAGGAGTAGGGTGGACATTTGACGAATTGGACAAAGACAAATAATATAATTTGACGAAGGGCATAAAAACTTTGCAAGAGCCCACCTAACTGTCGTTTGAAGACAATGGGCATCTCGGGGACCCGAAGAGACATTGTATATCTATGTGTGTGTAAATATATATATATATATATATGGACCTGTATATAATACAGTGTCCACGACAGTCAATGAATTGATATCGTTATTGTAACAACATAATAGACATATTTTCTTATTGAGATTGCAGTCTCGTACGTGTGACGTGCTTATGCGACGTGGCAAAAGCCGCACAGCTCCCTGTCTCTCTCTCTCTCTCTCTCTCGAGAGAGAGAGAGAGAGCGCCTTTATGAATGTATTCATTCATGTCCACCGAGAGTTTGTGTATATAGTTTAAGCTCGATCTTCGAGCGAGCTATATAATACTCGCTTGTGCACATATATATGTATATATATATATATAGGAAACTCATACGATGTTAGTTATCAATATATGTATACTCGAAGGAGAGTTGACAAGTACACGGGGCTAAGGACCCTGGGCCACTTCAAGTAATCGTGAGACGTTTCATATTGAAGCCTCTTATATATGTATACATATATATGTATGTATATGTGTGTCTGTATAATTCATTATGGTTTAAAAACTCTTTGTCGTTAAATCGATCGAGAATTTAGGGCCGAGGGCTAATTATTCTGAGAATTAAGGACGACCTAAAATCACCGTTAACCACTATAGCTCTTTTATCGTCGTCTTTATAAATTAAATAACATTAAATAAATAATTATTATTACTTGCATAATAATTGAATTATGACGAAAATTTGTTGCAAATCAATTGAATTTTTGGGGCGAAATTATCGAACTCGAAATGGTGTAATTTGGGTCATACATCAATTATATTTTAGGGATTGTACATTTTCGTGAATTTGCTCGTGTGAAAGATGCATTTGTAGAACATTTCTATACTCATAAGGTGAGATGAAACAAGTAAACGCGCACACACACAGTCACACACATTTATATATAATCAACGTAAAACTCGTTTGGTGTACCGAGAAGATTGCGCGAGCTCAGCATTTTCTTCATCCGGTCTGCTGCACTCTCTCTCTCTCTCTCTCTCTGTGCTATCCTATCTGTAAGTAGTCTCGTGCCAGCCACTATACTCGCTACTCGCGTACCTTCGTGAAGAAACCAGAGGCAAAAGCGCGGGGGCGTGCTCGAAGAGAAGAGCCGACGTAACGACTTAATAAACCGTTGGGCCCGTTGCGAGCAAGATGCGGGGGTGAACGGAGAGGGGGTGCTCGCCGCAGACCCAAACGAGAGAATTGAAGCGAAGAGGAAGAAAGAAGAAGAAGAAGAAGACGAGGGAAAAGAGAGAGAGAGAGAGAGAAGGGGAACTATATAGTGGATCGCGAAGAGCTCGGTCAGGTGCGTCGCGTGCCCCGTTGCCCCTTCTTTATTCGACTCGTTCGCGCGCCGGTAGCTTCACTCTTTCTCGCTTCTCGGCAGTGCTATGGCTCGTGTTTTGTTTTGGGAAGGCCCGAGCGAGCTCGTTCCCACGCTTCCGAGTGACTCGTGGCTCTTCTATATATATGTATATGTATATATATATATGTATAATGTACAGCACTGCTGTTGATACGCACACATTTATGTACGCTGCAAGCTTCTGCTGTCGTTATTGCGCGCCTCGTGGACACTCAACGTGAGCGCAATAACGATATATATAAAACGCGACACTCCATCCCGCAACCAACCGAGACAACCGAGTCGCGATAACGACGATGGCGTTATATACGCTCACTAGATTGGCGCACAATCAGTCACGGGTCGTAATGTAATTTCTTCGTTGGCGATGTTTCTTTTTTGCCGAAATTTTTTACACCGATATAATTTTTTCGAGAAAATAATTTTATTAAAAACCATGAGAGAGAAAAAAAACGATATTTTATTGTCTTTGACAGAGAAAAGAGAAGAGAATGAGTTGCTATAGGAGAGGATTAATTTATTTCACGATAAAGCTTATAGCTAAATGTCAATTAATCTACCTTAAGGATATTATTTTATCGAGTTTCTCGCGATTCTAGACATAGTCGAGTCTCAATCTTTCGCTCTATAGCCAGAAATTAATTTAAAAACGAAAAGGGAGAAACGATTTCGACGCCCCCATGATTAATTGGGCGAATTAATTTATTCGCTGTGATCGACCCATTTCTTTATTTTTTTTTTTAGCACATTCGCACTTTTGAATATGTAATTTTTAGTGAATGATAATGTATCATGAAGTGGTCATATATCGTAACAATGTTTGATCACTTTTTTTCCTTATTTACTTATTTTGAAATAAATTAAAGTAAAAATGAATTGTCCATCGTCTTCCTGTCTCGCAGTAGGCTACGAGAGAGACAAAAGATTTTTTTTTTCCTCGATGTACAGAAGAAATTCGTCGTGTGAGATGCGTGCACGATTAGGGAGACTCCCCAGTGTGGGGTTTTCCACTCGCAACTCCTTTCGAATCCCAATGTACGTTTTATGACGCGCAAACAGCTGACGCGCCGCATATTCTCACGCAGAGACACCGCACGGTTATTATAATCCTAATGGCTCTCACCTCACTCTTTTCTCGATATTTTTATCTCAACCTTGCGTATCTTCTTCGTTTTATCGTCATTGGAAAAATTGTAAAAGGGGGATAAGTAAAATGAAATAACAGGAAGTAGTAGATAAGATAAAAATGGCAGAAGGAAGCTTCGTGAATGCGGAAAAAACATCAGGAGGCAATGTGAAAGTTACAGTTTGCAATTTTCTACATTTTGATGGCAAATCGAGATAAAATTTTAGTCACCCAGCACAAAAATATGATTAAAAAAATTGATCCAAATTTTCCGAGGCATCGAATATTCTTTTTGACAAGATTTAAATTAATTTCTAAAAATTAGGTATAAATTACAAATTTTATACTATGATAGAGGACAAGCATTTTATCCGGGGAGTCTTTGCAAATGTAATAATCAATATTTCCTCATTGTTGGTTGGATAATTAATTACAACGATACAATATAAATAACAGGAAAAGGTATTAGAAATCTCAGAGTGAGAACGGACCTTTCTATATGGATAATAGTATATTTTTGAGCCTGACGAGGTGAAACGTAGGGCTGTTAGGCACCAATCAGGACATTGCCATGGCCTGTTGATCTCGTATTATAAGCGTGCTCCCCACACGCGTACTGCGTGTCTACAGGCATGCGAGCTGCACGTGTAGATACTCATAAAAGCTTTGGGACAACGAGAGAAAGAGAGAGAGAGAGAGAGAGAGAGCGAGAGAGAAAGGCTGAGGGGTAAGAAGCAAAGAGGGATTCCAACAGAGTTTTTCGGTTCCCACGATATGCGCTGTCGGGGTGCGTCAGGTGGCTAGCGTTCCCCCCGAGGTGTGCCCGCTCGACCTCACTCCCTTTCGATCTTTTGCCTCCCTCGTTCTCTCTCCCTCGCTCTTGCTCCCTCACACGCTCTTTCTCTCTCTCTCGTCTCCGCTCCATCAAAATAGGACTAATGGCAAAGCCCCGTTGATGCTCACAGCGTTTCGAGCAATACTTCTTGGGCACTCATTTCCAAACACGCATCGTTCTGTCCCAATGAACGTGCATCTTGTATGAAGTAGCACTGACAAACCTCACACAGACAAAAAAAAAAAAAAAAAAACGTGACACCGAGAAGAAAAAATCCCCCACTAAATCGTTAGGATTTTACTCGTAAATTTTTCTCATTTTTTCTGTTCCATTTGTGTATGTGTGGAATCGATGGAGAATGTTGATCATGCATGTTTATCACATCTAGGAATTTTTTTATTTTTTTTTAAACTTGTTTTTTACTTATCTGTGTAATATAATTATTCAGGCGTGGCAAGTAAATTTTGTCTCTTCAAGGACTCTTTTGTCACGAATTTGTTAATAATTTTTACACTGACAATAATGAAAATTCTCGCAATTCGATTTTATATATATATATTTTTTTTTTCGAAGACTGCTCTAATTTAGATTGAATATTTTGTGCCTAAAAAATTAAGACGATTGATTTTATTTAACAAATTTTTATTGAAGATATTTCAATGGAATTTTTGCTTGAAAAAAAATTCTTAAGTGAAAAAGAAAATTTTAAGAAAAATACTTACCTTTATGATCTTCTTTTCGATTCATCTGATTGGTAATGATGGTGAATGATGGAATTGCATGCACAATTTGTCACGTATTACAATTTTTTTTTCGCTCTTTTCTTACCTGTCTAATGTGACTGTTCAAGCATGCCAAGCACATTTTACCATTTGAAGGACTTTTTTTTTCCATCAAATCAGTAGTTCATAATGATAATAATCGAACGTCTCGTTTTTGTTTTTGTTGAAATTCAAAAATATTGAATCTGGTTAATTTATTTATATTTTTCAAGATTATTCTAATTCAGGATCGAGGAGGAAGGGGGAAATTCAGAGCTTTATTTTCTTTATTTTTCATTAATTTTTTTTTTCGAAAAACGAATATGATTTATTTAAAATTCAAATTCGATACAATGTAATTAAAATGGTGAAACCGTTAAAAGGCACGGAGCTTGAAGAGTTTGCACATTGGCGCGCATCACTCACTCGTTTATATACGGTAATAATGTTTACACGGTTTCACTTATACGGGGGATATAATACGAAGTCGACGCTTAATATGGATAAAATACAATTGCAATGATTGAAAAACAAAAATGGGGCGAAAAAAAAGGCTAAGAAATGCGCGATCGTTAAGAAGAGAAAAAAAAACACACAAAATTACACACATAAATTTGTACATTGTAATGAATTTTCTTCGTCAAACTGACTGTCGTCAAGTGTGTGTCACTTGTTGCATGGGAGGGGTATAATTGCGTGCAAAAATAAAAGCACAAATCTCGTGACAGTCGGGGAAAGTTTGGACGATTGAATTTTGACTGTTTGCCAGAGATCGTTATCGGAGCTAAGTATCGGCCATTGCGTCGAGATGAAAATTCGTTTTGCACAATTTTTGTAATCTTGCTATACCCTTATCGCGATTATCACCATACTGATCCTCCCATGCGTCCAGGAGCATATTGTGATAGCGTTGAACATCAAAAAATTGAAAATATTCATGAGACGTCGATGTGGGAAAGATTTTTTCGAATTTATCAATTTGCGTGAGTTCGTCCTCGTAAGCAACAAGATGACGTACATCATCGGGTGTTAAATCCTCAAGGATATCAAAGAGATAATCATCGCGACTGGTTAAATCGGTATAGAGGGATTGTTTTTGTTTTTCCTGCTCGGTGAGTGTTATTTTATGAATTTTCGAATTCATTCGTATGGGAAGTTGAAAATCGTGATCTTTGGCAATATTTAATGATTCGCGATTGGTCATTGCGTCGGGTATTTGATAACCAGCGAGATTGAATACATTTTGTATCAATGGTCCTTTGACAGCGATATCGAGAGGCGACGATGATTGCAACGAGGGTGAAATATTGACCTCGAGAAGCCAAGGCTTGAGATTATCATCGAGTAATATGTCAATGCCAAAAAGTTCGTAACAGCAATATCTCGATGTTGTATTACCTCTTGTCAAGCTATTTATCGACGATTCACCGGCAATCATAGTCTTAACGACAATATCCTTGATCTTGGCCCACAATTTTTCCGTATTAACGTTCTCCTTCTCGAGATAAGACCATAACGATTTAACGGTCCACTTGTGACCGCGACACGAATCGGCGCAATCATTGCTCGTATAAGTTGCGCTCGATTTGTTAATACTGTAATTGGTCAGATGCATGAAACGATCGCTCAAATAATTAATATCATCGACGTATTTAACCGAGGCAAAACGAACAAGACCGTCTGGATACATATATATGCGCAATGGATTGAAGCTCGTAACGAGTACGTAAAGACGAAGATCGAATTTAGCACCACCGATTAATTTTGGTTTTGACAAATATTGTTGAACAATTACTGGTCGTTTTTTTGGTATCTGTGACCATCGATGAACTACCCTTATGCCTGTACCACGTGCCGATGCCGGTGGCTTTACGATCCATTTTTCTTTACCTCCACTTTTTTCCCATACTTGACGAAAGCAACGAAAATCCTGCGGCAATACATAAGTACGTGGAGCAAAACCAAATTCTTTTCTACCGTGTTTTATCATCATACGGCTGAGACTTCGCCATAAACGATCTTTACGGCCAACTTGAAAAGTACCCGGAAAATGATTAACTTTTTGGCTTTCTTTGATTGTTTTGAAACAAATGGATTTCATGTGTTTTCCCCATATGCCACACCAATCGGGCGATTTTTTGACCAAACGATAACCCGTATTTACGAGAGTTTTCCGTACGAGCAATGGCGTTATCGTTGTCAGACGCCATTTTAAATGTTTCCTCAATGAACGTGGCAGATTTGGCTTTTTTTCACAATCGTAAGACTGGAAATCTATGTACGGTGGCACATTAACAAAGAGACTACGTCTCAATGGCAGTGTTAAATTATTTTCATCAACGCTCACTGCATTTGCCTCGTCATTGTCAGTCGTTGAGACCCCGTCAATAAATGATAATTCATCTTGCTCATCCTCATACTGTGACTCTAGATCCTCGATATTATTATCGATATCCCCGGCTATGCGAACCATCTCGTGATGATTGTACGCGATCACGTCCATTATTGATATTCTGCAACATTCCCGTGAAGATTTCCATTCTCTCAATGTGCCCAATTTTAATTCACTTAAACTTGTTAAATTAACCCTCGTTAAATTTCTATTTTTTACGTTTTCTCGACTTGTCATGTCTCGTGTGTCGTCGTTTTTTGTCTTGAGACCAAAAGAAGATCAAACGTGAGTGAATTTTTGAGTCATCTGTCATTAATTTTAAGTCGATCGTCAATGGCGGTAGCAATTAAGATATTTTTTTTTCATTCAAATTTATCATTAATGAATGAGCATGTTTTATGAAAAATTTTTAGAACCAGTTGAAAAATTTCTCAATCTATATATATATATATCTGTCCTTTTCTCTCTGTATAATGTAAATTTTCAAAACTTCAGACTCGCCTAATTTATACAATTAAAATTCATACCATACCTATCACAAATTGCCAGACATCGGTATTACGAGCGGGGATCAATCACAGAGTGCCAACTGTAACAGAGCAAACAGGAAAGAGAGACTTTATACAAGATTAAATGACGTGTAAAATAGCTTGTGCCGAAGCCGCAGAAAGTATCGCACATGTTTCACATGATGCAAATTACACACACACACGTAGGCACAACGAGACTTTTAATCTTTGAATGTAAATTAACGTTTATTCAGAAAAATTGATGATACCTTTATGCAGTGCCAACTGTGATGACACGTGACGTATAGCTCGTTTGTGTAAATTATCGATAAGTAAATTAGCAATTATTTTTCGAATCATCCAGTAGCAATTTAGCATTGAAAGTCATTCGAGTCGAATTACTTGATATATAGAATTTTTTTATTTTTTTTTACGATAATATCGAGGAAAAGGAAAATGATGGTAAAATACGAATGCAGTAGAATTATCTTTCAAACAGTTATTTATTCAATTATATAAAATCGTGCAATGACCCGACCGATGTGCGTTTGATGGACAAACGGTGGGGGTTTAAAGATGAAAAAAAAAATCATATCTTAAACGTAACAAGTAAAATTCCTATCATGGGATATAATAATAATAATAATAATAATAATAATATTACTTTATGAGAAAATATTAATCTCAGGTACAAAACAAACAACCCTTATCACAGACATCAATTAAAGCTTGATCACCTATACATTTTTGTTTTTTATATACTCTTACAATGTCGTATTTTTATTCGTATATATATGTATTTTATTTATCGTTATTATATACTTTGTGTTTTCGTATGTATGTGTTTTGTGTATATGAAACTTAATAATTGCCAATTCGCAAATTCGTTCAAGATACGATAAAAATTATTTGGAAGACATTGATTTGTCGTTCTTGTTACATCTCCTCTCCTCTCTCTCTCTCTCTCCCTCTCTCTATCTCTCTCGCTTCCAGATCTCCCTGGATTCTCGTTGTTCTCTCGCACGGATGTTACGAGTCTCGATGCTCGTCGAGTCTCTCCCCCCTCCTGTTCACATGATGCTGGAAGAACCCGTTTTCTTCGTGGTTGAAAATTCGTAATTTTTTGTTGCTGTCGTTTTTATTTTTTTTTCCTTTCATTATTTCATTTCTTTTTTTCCCACAGCGTCAATTTCATCGAAATAAACGACATATCCCAGTCGTTTATGAATTATTGAATCGTTATTGAATGAATTTCACCATGGACGCCATACAGCAGCGGATGATTCCATTGAGTCACCAGAGGAGCTGGCAACGCTCATGGGACTTTGGGGTGGCGTGTAAACATTTTGTGAAATATTTTCCGTAATTTTTGTGCCATCACTGAGACTCGTTGTACTGGATTGGCCATTGTTGTTTTGTTGACTCGGTGCTGGTCCCTCGAGACGTCTCAGACAACCGCCAAGATGACGCATCAGAGATGCACCAGCAGCCGGATGAACAGCCGATGCAACCGGAGTGGACAAAAATGTCGAGACTTCCTGTGCACACTGGGTGAAACCTTCCCTGAATCTATCGGCGTAACTATTTTCCGGTGTAAGGGTTAATCTTCGAGCAGCCCTCAATGTATGAAGATGACGAACGGTAAGCTCGAGAATATCAGCTTTTTCCAATTTGGCAACATTTTCACCCTCGGCTTGAAGCGCGGTCACCATTAGATCTTTGAGCTCATCCAAACAACGATTGATGCGAGCTCTTCTTTTTCTCTCGAGCATCGGTTTCATCACTTTTCTGTACTGATAGGTCCTCGATACGGGCTCTTCGTACTCCATACCTCCGCTCACCGAAGTGAAAGTCGTGTGTGGTGCCATTGCCGTAAGGTTTTTTGTTAATTTTCGCAAACGTCAAAAAAACAAACAAACCAAATAAACACTTTTAAACACTGGTTACACCACTTGCTGGTTCTGCTTCCTCGTGTCTTTTTATTCGTGTGATATATCACGATAAGTGCAGCAAAAAAAAAAAAACAACAACAAATTGTCAATTGATAATTAAAACTTTGTGAGAGCCAAAAAAATTAATAAAATCTTTTTAACGATCACTTTTTATAATTAATCTTCCGGTAAATGTTGAGGAAGAATTTTTTTTTTGTGACTCTCGAAGCTCTTACACTCAGATTAGATGCTTGTTCCTCGGAGTGCCGAGCTGATCTGTTGCTGATCTGAGTTCAGGAGGGGGTCTTATACTCGTATTTATACTCGATCCTCGGGCTCTCCCCACCACTTTGCTCAGTTTTACACGCCACCGTCACACACAGACGAGCGCGTCGATAGGCCCCATCGTCCATACACCCGTAAACTCAAAAGATCCCCCTCGAAAACGACCACGACAGGGCGCTCACGAATACATTTACGAGCCTCCACGTACACGTATTAAGCGCGTGTGTGCAGGAGAGCGAGAGATGGTGAATGAGGGGAGTCGAGCAATTGAGAGAGACAGGAAAGGGTATAGAGAACCAACGGCAGCAGCAGCAGCAGCAGCAGCAGCAGCAGCAGCAGCGGTCGCTACCAGCCGGAGGAGCGTATCGTGGGAAGCTCGCGGGCCGAAGCGTTCCCACAGCCCAACAAGCGGCGCAGGCCTGCTGGGCCAGGTTCGCTGCTGCTTGCTTGCGGGAATGGTCTAGAGAGAGAGAGAGAGAGAGAGAGAGAGAGAGAGAGAGAGAGAGAGAGAGAGAGAGAGAGAGAGAGAGAGGGTGAGAGAGAGAGAGAGAGAAAGTGCGGGGCAAGGGGCATTTGGAGCGACGACACACCTGCACCCTCTTCGGACGTGAGGCCCACGAGGATCACTGTGACTCTCTCGTGGGGCAAGAGCGAGAGAGCGAGAGAGCGAGAGAGAGAGAACAAGAGCAAGAGGGAAAAGTGGACGCGCAGTCGAGCACACGCCACGACGCGCGACCAGCACGAGGACGTCTCGCGCGTCCTCTTCCTCCCCCTCCTCTTCCTCGCCGTCCTCTTCCTCTTTTGCTTCTTCTTGCTCTTCTTACTCAGGCTCAGGTCTCTTCTATATATCCTCTTTACTATAACGCAATAGCAATTGCACATGTATGTGTGAATACATAGAAATGTCTTTTTACCTCCCGGACACCCAGTACAGCGAGTTCCAACTATATCGCTCTCGCTCCATTGCGGCTAGAGAGCGAGCTTGAACTACCGACACTTGTTGGACGAACTAACGCTATACATGTACACAGAGGTGTATAAATATACATGTCCTGTTTCACTGCCTATAGACGGCCTCGCGCCGTCACGTGCACACTCGCTCGTAATTGCGATCTCGTGCGCGCAGCTACTTGTTGCACTCTCAATGTACTCATACTCTTGACTATATATGTATATATATAAATGTATAAGATGACCGGTCGACATGTGAATTTGTAACTATACTGGGAGAGTCGCGGATCGACTATACGCAGAATGGCAAACGTGAAACTCTTTTTATCTGGTTTAACATTTTTTCATTTCTTTTCACGTCCAAGAGAAGTCTCAATAGGGAGTTTTACGTCATGATGCTTTCCATCATTAAAATAAATATACAATACGAAGAAAAAAAAATGCCAGACTCCTCCGAGTCTGTCCAGCTAATTCAGATACTTTTTAACTACGAAATATTTCATGGTACTTTTGCTTTAATTCTTTCGAGACAGAATTTCGAATGGATGCTGGAACTTGTGGCCAAAAATTTCAGAGTAATAGTACTCGCTATAAAATGATGATTTTGTCTAATTTTTAGTATGTGTTTTTGCCTCGAGAGAATGTATCAGGCCGATCATAAATCCTCGTATGTTTGTTAAAATGTCCAAAAGCAGAATTTTCATAATATGAAGATTACAACAATTGATAATTCATCATTCCAAAGAGGAAAGTAAGTTTTACGTCAAGATACTTTCTGTGATTTAAACAAAAATAAAAATAAAAAAATACAATACGAAGGAAAAAATTACAGACCTCCCGATTAGTCCAGCTAATTCCGACACTTTTCAACTATGAAATATTCCAAGGTACTTTTGCTTTAATTCTTTCGAGACAGAATTTCGAATGGATGCTGGTACTTGTGGCCAAAAGTTCAGAGGAATTTTCCTCATTTTTATTATGTATTTTTGCCTCGAGAGAATGTATCAGGCCTATCATGAATCCAGAGTTGAGTCTACCCCGCGTATGTGTGTTAGAATCTCCAAAAGCCGAATCTTCATAATTCCTACAACCGGTTTACGAGAGATCAGATGTGTCGTGTGCGGCTTGAAATGGACGAAGAGGAGACAACGTCTAGCGACCATAACGAGGAGAAGGAGGACATGGACGAAACTGCGGCCACGAGCACGGATAAAACAAAAAAAACCGTCCATACTTTTTGAATTAAACGAAGCCTTTTAATGACCCCATCGCGTCTCTCTCATCCCTTTTGTAAGAGGAAGAAAAAAAAAAAAAAAAAAACGATTTTGGCTTGTAAACGAAAAGACGTCATGAACCCCAGAGGGCCACGTTTGTATGGCGACCGAGGATACGTTTTGCTTGCGAAACTTAACGAGATTTTTGGGCCCTTTTTGAAAATTGATGCCCCAAACAAATGGGCGATGTTCTTATCGTGGTCGTTTAACTTGTAGTGGGGGAATGGGGTGAAGTGGGCGGGGGGGGGGGGGGGGGGAGACGAGTTTGGGCTCTCCGAAAGAGTCTCAAGTATATTTACGACTTCTAAAAAGCTCGAATGGCCGCTCCTTAGCGGCCAAGAACTTTATAAACCCATGACGACTACAATCTTACGACTTATCTGCCGTTTTCTCAACTGAGAAGCAAACCAACATAACCATGAGAAACAGTATAGGATTAAAATTCTCCTAAACCTTTTATGATCCTTGACTAAATTTTACAGCAGCATCTTCTGTTTCGAACACACGCCGTTAATTAGATACTTTGAAAGGACTAAAAGAAGAGGGAAAAGGAGAAAAAAAAAAACATACGAAAAAGTATACGAAAGCGATCGTTAATTATCGAGGCAGTTCACAGCGTGGATAAGCTATTTTATGCTGCTCTACTCGCTCGTTTACTTTATCGATACGAGGCATGCAATTACTTGCAATGATAATAATGCCCACAAGAGAGCTCTGCAATTACACATTCCCGAATATGTATATATGCACACAACATTGAGCGTTTTATTCTTCATTCGGTCTATATATACGTACGATTCCATAATTTTGATTATTAGCGCGTATACCATTTACGTACATTATCCATTATACATATATATACCATTTACGTAGGTTACCCATTATACATATATATACCATTTACGTAGGTTATCCATTATACATATGTATACCATTTACGTACGTTATTCATTATACATATATATATATATATATATATATATATATATACCATACATGTATAATGGTAGCAAAAGCTCACGTGCCCGTTTTTCTCTCACAGCGGGTGCGAGATAGCTTCGTTAACTGGATTCTCGACGTGATATTAACGGTTCGATGGTTAACTCTCTAGGCCTTGCACAAACACATATATACATATATATATACGCATACACATACGATAAATCGAATAATCGACGGTTACGCTACTTCGCCCACGTATATCGTGTAATCGGAGCTATTATAATTGCTCCGTAGGAAATAATAAATAGTCTCACAGGTACTAAAAAAAAAAAAAAAAAAACCTCAGATGCGGGGTCAGTACGAAACGAAGAAAAAGACAAACATTCTATCGTTTATTAATAGCATACCAATCTCCGATTTCTCATTCATTCGAATTGGAATTAAAAAAAAAAAAAAAAAAAACGAATATTATAGACGTGAATCGATATATCGTTACATAGAGAGTCTCGTATGTCAATTTAGTAAATCGTATGTTTGCGGTTGACAGAGTCGCGGCTCATTGAACTATACACATCATATATATATGGATATATATATATATATATATATATATATATAATATATATATATATATATATACTCGTGATGTGGTGTCTATTATCACGTATAATATGCTGGTGAAGGAAGTGTCCAGCTGGCATTGCAATTATCGCATTGATCGCTTATTCGAGCGCCGGATGCAAGCACGTGGGTATGTATATAAGCAACAACGATATAAAACGAGAGGCTTTATATTATCCATGCTACGAATATTATACGCACATTTCACACATCGACGCCATATGTGTATAGTTGCTGATGAACATTTTGCTGTGCTTGTGCCCTGCGGGTGTCTGGAATGGCCGACGGGGTCTCACAGTACGACGGTGGCAGAGAACTCGCGCGTTATTACGGACGTGCTGTAATTCGATGGTTCTCTGCGTACCGAGAGAACAAGGGAGCCAAAGAGAGAGAGAGAAAGAGAGGGAGGGAGGGAGAGAGGGAGAGAGCGAGAGAGAGAGAGAGAGGGAGAGGGGGAGAGAGAACGAGAGAGAGAGAGAGAGAGAGAGAGAGAGAAGAGAGAGAGAGAGAGAGAGAGAGAGAGAGAGAGAGAGAGAGAGAGAGAGAGAGAGAGAGAGAGAGAGAGAGCGGAACGATTGCTGCTAGGGGTGCACGAGACTTGGCTCAATTCGACTACACATTGCACACACTTGCTTTTTCTCTCTCTCTCCCTCGCTCTTTATTTCTCCCCTCCCCCCCTATTATTTCTTTCTCCCTCCCTTCCTTCCTCTCTCTCTCTCTCTCGCTCTTTATTTCTCCCTCTGTATCTCCCGACAGAGAAAGAGAGAGCGGAAGGGACGCGTAGTGATTCGGCCACTTGAATCGATTGATTGAGCAACTTATATGGCGAGTGAGCCGAGCCGCGGGAAAAAAATTACGACAGAGAGCGAACGTTGCGTCGCCGCATAGAAGAGAGAATACTGTGCTCGACATGTCCAATGTAGAGAATCGTCGTTCTCCTCCAATTACAGAGTTGGCCAAATTGGCGCGGGAACATTATTTAAAATTGGAGGAAAAAAGTTTCTTCGTCCTTGGAAAAGGCAACATGTGCGAAAGAAGGCGAAAGGTGTGACGGTAGAAAATGTTTGGTTAAGGCTCGGATATTTGATTCGCTTTAGATTACAGAAATTATTTTTTAATTTCTCTAATTGTTTTATAAATCGTACAAATCCAAATATAAAAATGACTAATAAACTCTGAGCTTTGGGAAGAAAAAAAAAATGGTAAGTACGTAACGGTAACGAACGTTCTTACATTAGTAAGAACGTTCGTGAAGCTAAACAATTGGAAATTTGATGCAATTATTTTCCAAACGGCACAAATCAACGTCAAGCTTACAGTTACTAATTTCCAAAGCAAATCAATTTGATTCTTGAATATGGAAATATAAATTGTTGCAAATGCTTCTCTGTGAATTCGACAACTATAGTCTCAGATACGATTTCAAGTCTTAATTTCTATCAATAAAAATTGCTAATAAAACCAGAGGATTTACCCTGTTAAAATTAAGGCCTTAGCGAAGAAAAGGAATGGCAAGTATTTAATTTATACGAAGGTGCCTGAAGCTAAACAGTTGCCGTTCGACAAAAAATTCCTCTTTTCAGTATTCCATTATTTTCTTCCACGCGGAACAAACTAACAGAGTCCAGAGATGATTTCAATATTGTTTATACATCCGCATACTGATATAAACAGTGAATCCGGTTTACCTTGGGGCTTTTTTCTCCCTTTCGCCTGCATCTTTTTGGCGCAATATTTCACTTCATCGTCACTTTTTTTTTTTCCCTTCTCTTTGCTAGTTCCACCGTTTCACTTCCTTGCCCAACCTCATGATATCACATTTGTTGATAATTAAAAATATCAACGCACATATTGCGAGCAAAAGAAAGATTGAGAAAGAGGCACTGGTGTGAAAAAATACATCGTGTGCGAGATAAACGACAGTGTAAAGTTCCGAGAAGGAAGAATCAGCCACCGAAAATTCCTTGGGTGTACTCGTTGGCTCGTGCTACGCCCGACCGCCGACGCCGACACGCCGTTCAACGTGGGAATATTCTCAGGCTCTTCACTCTCCAAGGAACTCCAAAGCCGGCGTTCCGGCCCGACGGATACAAAACAGGGAGAAAAAGAGAGCAAAAGAGAGAGAGAGAGAGAGAGAAGGAGAGGTAGCGAGAGAGAGAGAAGGAGAGGTAGAGAGAGAGAGAAGAAGAGGTAGAGGGAGAGAAAGAAGGATAGGTAGAGAGAGAGAGAAGGAGAGAGGTAGAGAGAGAAGGAGAGAGGTAGAGAGAGAGAGAGAGAAGGAGAGAGGTAGAGAGAGAGAGAGAGAGAGAGAGAGAGAGAGAGAGAGAGAGAGAGAGAGAGAGAGAGAGAGAGAGAAGGAGAGAGGTAGAGAGAGAGAGAGAGAGAGAGAGAGAGAGAGAGAGAGAGAGAGAGAGAGAGAGAAGGAGAGAGGTAGAGAGAGAGAGAGAGAGAAAGAGAGAGCGATAGGGGTTCGCAAGACCACGACCGCACACACGGGATGTTCGCCGATGTTCCTCCTTCTTCTGCTGCTTCTTCTTATTACTCACACTTCGTTTACTCAGTACTACTATCGTCACAAAAGTTAGTACACAGAAGCGCGAGACTTCTTACTCTGCATCACGTAAGCACCATCCAGCACGAACGATACAGTTTGGTTGAATCTTTGAGATGCAACGACTGGCGATTGTCATTGGCTCGTCCCTTTCCAGCTAATGCATCGGTTAAACACTCTTGCTGGTTAACTTAAACCAATGCCTGGAGTTGCCTCTGTACATATATATATATATAGAAGTGTAGAATATTTTGCGTGCGAAGGGACCGAGGGCTCCATTGTGCACTCAACCGTGCGTCCTCTTTTATATTGTACGAGAAAACAGGCCTAAGGGGAATATACTTTTCTGTCGTTACACCTCAACCCTAGGATTCTTCACCCTCTCTCTCGCTCATTCTCTCTCTCTCTCTTTCCCTCTCTCTCTCTCTCTCTTACTCATCTTGACCTTCTGTTTCTTTTCCTCTAACTAAACTCTATAAAGAACCATCGCGCTTTTGGCATCGACTGTAATGTAACCGTAGCACGACCCATTGCCAAAAAGAGCGCGCGTGATCTTGGGCCTTATGCACATAATGCGAGGCCATTGTGAATAGCACGGGCCATCCATTATTCTTACTCGCATCGCTTACTCGGTTTTGCTTCTGGAATCTTCGAGCGAGAGGTCATACAGAGAGACCAGTAGAGCCCCAAGAGAGAAAACTCTCTCTCGCTTTTTTCATTTTTCTTATTCTTCTCTCTCTCTCACTCTTACTTTGTTCGTGGTCCTTTTCAGGGAGTTGCGGAGAAGTCTATCTTGGCTCCAAAACGTGACCCCGCACATCCTTTCTACAGCTTCGTCAAACTATACTTTCAATTTGTTCTTTCTCTTTTTCCCTTTTCATCAATGCTCATCGTCATCATCATCATTATCATCATCATCATACTCTCTTCCGTTACTTTGGCCCTTCCTGTTTTCTATATATATATATATATATATATATATATATATATATATATATATATATATATATAGCTACCGTATTTACGATTCGCCCATTATCCGCACGCTTCCGTTCACCGTTGGGTCGCACGGGCCGCTTCGCGTTTCTCTAATGAATTGCCATCTCGTGCTCTTTTTTTTTCTTTTTTTTTTTTCTATTATGCATACGAAGCGTTTGTGTGCGAGTATCAAGCACGTGGATAATAATTGCGCGAGGTATTACATCTCGCGTGTTATTGGATTCGAGAGTTTAAAAAAAATTTTGACGTTATTAATTTCATTGGAATAAAAAATTGGCTGTTTGATTAATTGTTGAATTATAAATGAGTAATTTAAAAAATGATGAGAGTCACATTTTTGTTTTTTGGTTTAGCTCTAGTGTGATGAAATAATTAAAATATTTTTATCTCCTTTTTGTTATTTTTCGGCTAAACTACTTTGGGAAATTCTTTGAGTTAACGCGGACAGTTCGTTCCTCGTGGAATATCTCACATAAATAAAGCCAGTATGATGCGTTGAATAAATCGTTAGTGAGATCGTGACAGACGCGATATTACCAAAGGCCAATCTACACCTTAATCCACGTAATATGCCAAGTACAGTCAAAATTTTCACAATTCAACTCACTTCACTTCTAAATCCTTCGGACAACTTAATCCACCACCATGGATACGAATTTTCGACATTTTAATTTCCGATGCACCATTTTGTGAGGGTTTGGCCATTATAGTGTAGAGATTAGAGGCGAAATAATGAATCGTATGTGAGAATTACTAATTGAATTGTGGGAGCTTTGACTGTATTTTCTCTTACAGAGTAGAATCTGGCTTTTAAGTGTGCATTCGCCGATGAGAAAATCGAGTGAGTTTGCCCATAGTATGTGTATATATATATATATATATATATACAGACGAGGCTATATATATATATATAGCCTCGTGCCGTGCCGTTCCCGCACGCTCACGCTAGTGATTAATTGGACTCGCGCGCGTCTCTGCTGTGCTCACTCTCGCGCGAGCACGGGGCCACCATTGAAACCGCTTCTTCGCGGCGTACGACCGACAGAGCGATCACGCTGTAGACGCGAGAGTTCTCCGATGTGAATCGTACACTCGCGTTGTCGTCGTCTCGCGAGGTTCTCGTTGCGCAATCGACAACGACAGCCAAGAAAAGACGACGACCGACGGCTCAATCCATCCAAGTGAAAGTACAAAACTAACTTATACATTTCCTGCATAAACTTATAAAATAAATATGAATATGAACGCATATCCATTATACGGTTAATCGTCATTGATGGCGTTTCCGCTAAACTCGCGGTCAAAAACGCGCGCAAAGCAGCAAGAAAGGGGAACAGACGAAAAAAAAAATGAAAAAAATGACAACTGCATTGCGGTGAGAAAAAAAAATGAACGATATCGACATTGGTGAAGGATCGAATTTAACAGCCAGGAAAGACGGATCAGTCACACAAAACTAGAACGAACACTCGACCATGATATTTTACGACTGGAACGATCTTAATCAAGGCTCTTGAGTATACATACGACAAAGAGAAAGAAAACAAAAAAAAAAAAAAAAAAAAACGCGCCGAATAAATAATATTCCGACTGTTATGTATCTCGAAAACTCGATCGGTGGTCTCGATCCACGTATCACCACGCTAAATTCGTCTTTCCCTCGATCATTTGGTGTCACCAGTCACGGATTCGCAACAGTCTAAATCTCAATTGAACGCCATAACTTATGGGCTTAAAACTTTTTATTATTATTATTTTTTCATATATATATACACACACATTTTTTTCATATATATATATATATATATCTACACACATGTTTTTCATATATATATAACCACGTCATTTGAATTATAAAGCTGGGTAATAAAGTCTTGTTTGAAAACATGGAGAAAGGTCGACGAGAGGCGCAATCGGAGAAAGAGAAAGAGAGAGAGAGAAAACGGGGAAGCTGATGTTGAAAGTTGTACACCCCGAAGAGAATGTGTAGGGAATCGTTGGTGGGTTCCTTTTTTTCATTCCTCTTTTTTTGCTGCCTCTCATTCTCCCGCCAGGGAGCCTCTTTCGTTGAGATAAGAAATGGTATCCTCTAATTAGGATCGAGTTAAACCACTTTGGGTCGTATGGGATCCAAGGGGCACCTTCCATATCTGTATACATTTTACGAAGTGATCTCTTGCCGAGAGAATTCTCGCGACAAGCCACTAAATATGCGTCACCTGCTGCTGTTCTTTGATTTTTTTTTCCCCCTCCCACGAAGAGAGTTACTCAAATTTTTACAGACAACAATTTATTTCGCAAAAATTGTATTAATTTTAGCATTAAAAAAAAAATCAACAAATATTAATTTTTGTAACGATGGTCAAGTAAATGGTCAATGGTAATGAGGAATGGAATGAAAACAAGAAAACAATTTTTTGACCATTTTTGGTCACAGCAGCGTTCTCAGATTTCGTTACACGTAATCCGAGCAAGATGAACAACTCGACCAAAACAGCCCTCCATCCCTAATTAAAGCTTAGACTCTGCACAAAAGTTCTCCCGCCCTTATCGTAACTCACACAAAAAAAGGATAAAAAAAAAACGAAACGCCCCGAGTAACCCCAAAAGTCTACAATTCCAGATGTGACTTTTTCTATTATAAGTCACTCAGCCGTTGAACTATAAAACATCACTAGCCAGATACTACAAGATTCTCTATGATCTTTCAACCATCTTGGGGTGCCTGTGTTGTTTCTAGTTCCCTCTTTCACGCATAACAGTTTGCCTCGCACCCCCTTGAGCGCGACAAAAGTTTAGTGAAAACGAGCTAAAGGACCAACTAGTTGAGAATTCTTGTGTAAGTTATTCATCCCTCTCTGTCTCTCTCTCCTTTCTCCCCGACCAGGAAGACCATAATAATGAAGGTCTCTTCCAATTTCTATTTACCCCTCTCTGTCTCTCTCTCTCTCTCTCTCCCTCACTCGTATATTTTTCACTTCCCCATACTAAAATCTCCGTCTCTGTCAGCGGCGCTTAACCTCCAATCTCTTAACACCCTCCATGTGCCCCTCGTGAACACATTCGCTCGTTCGTGTTTGTGCGTTTCTCGTCGAGGGGGCAGCTTGCCTTTGCGGCATATGATCGCTCTTTTTCGTCTCTCTCTTTCTTCCCTTTTCCAATGTGTTTTTAGCTTCGTTGCACGCACACAAACACACACATGGGCTCATGAGACCGGGTGTGTTGAAGACTCTCTTCTTCTTCTTTCTTTCTCCGCACGCACGTTTCTCTCCCTTTCTCGCTTATACTCAGGAGGAGCGTCACGCGTCTTTTAGGGGTTGGCTGTCGTCGTGCCGAAGGCACAGGTGGTATCGCAACTCGTGGGAACTCACGGAGCTGAATCTTCCCGTGGTCATGTATACGCGAGCAGCACACACACACACACACACACTCACACCTATATATATATGTATATAAAACCCTCAGAAAAGACGCATGGCGAGCACAAGGAAGCAGAGCCCGCAGCAGTCTCAGAGTGTATAGAAAAGCCGTGCAAGTGTGTCAGCTCCACCCCCCCTCCCTCCTCCCTGCCCCTGAGAATTGGCTCATTCTTTGTGGGTGTCGGTAAATAGGGCCCACACTCTATTCTTTAAATACATATATACATATATATATATATCTATATCCATATACTGTGAAAAAAAAACCCTCTCTGTTAGCCCCATAGAGATTTTTACTTCATCTCTTTTGCTCCCTTTAATCTGAGGCTCGTTCTTTCCCTTTATAACCTCTATATGTATATATAACCATCACGAGCCTCGTTTGGCTCCTTATTGAACCTCCCTTAGAAGTCTCGTACGTTTATTTTCGATGCCCACACATATACACAATTTATAATATTTAAGGATCGCCTCGTGACTGCCGCGTGGACGACACGGACATTTGCCCTCTCTTATTGGTGTATTAATATATATATATATCTATATATATACTGGGGAACAATCTGAACACACGTAAGGCTCACGAAGTGTGTACTTTGTGTGCCTCTATGCGATTTAGAAATATATCGGAACAATCTTTCGTACAGGACAGATTTTTGCCGACCGTTTACTGCATGAATTCTCTCTCTCTCTCTCATTGATCGCATCATTCTTCCATTTCTTATAGCGAATATATTTGAGGATGAGGGAGAGGGGAGCGTTGAAAATCTTGGCAGGGTTGACTTAACGACTCGATTTTCTGCTTTGATTATTTTTCTTGGCATTTGTGACTCGCTAATTGATTGATCAGTTTTTCATTGTTAATCATCAAGAAAAATATTATGTGTTGATTTCATCCCTTAATTGGACGTTTTCGATTTATTATGAGTCTTTTTCATAATTTGAATTATTTTTTCATTATAATTGAGAATATTTCATGTTTTTTTCAAGTCTCTTTTGATGGTCAAAGTTTCACTCACCCTTCATGCCGAAAGGGTTGAAGCTCTCGAGTGAAAGGCCACCAGCGTAGCTCGAGCCTTCCTTTTTTCATTTTTAGCCACGCCTCGCTGCCTTCCTTTTTTTTTTTGTTTTTTGTTAATGCGAGAACGGTGTGTATTTTTTTTTCTCCGGCTTATAAAAGCTCTCACATGGATCTCTCGTCTATGTATATATATAACCAGTTTGCAACCCGAGGAACCGGTTAATTACTCACTGACCGACGCCCGATGGGTTAAATTCTAGCTTGAAAAGAGCGCACAGCGAGAATTATACGACTAGAAGAAAATCCATCTCAAGATCGTGAAAGAGATCGTGCGCGCGCGCGCTCGGTTCGTTAATTATACAATCCCCGTTTCACTGCGGGGGTATCTCAAAAGGCCAAATTGGAAATAGAAAAAGGGCGCTGGAGTTTTAGTACGAGGCAAAATTTCGTTAATCACTCATTGGGATGGAAAAAAAAAAATGTAATTAAGAGAGTTAGGTTTTCTACGTTCCGTATCAATAATATTCGATACGAATATTCCACATGATTTACTCTGAGAGTAATCGAAAACCGGCCCCGACCCAAGAGATCAGCTCGACGGGTGTCCGACAGCCAAGTCTTATCAAAATTATTTCCGAATCTTATGGCGCCGAACAGGATGCTCTTGAAACTTAACCTACTGGTCTACACAATTTTCTGTCGCGACGTTGAAATATATAGCGATGTTGGGTCACTGGTCAGCCAGGTGTACACCAGAGGGTTAATTTAGGAAAATTAAAATTTAAAAAAGTCCAAAATAGTAGCCGCATGCAAAAATTGAATCGTTAATTATTGTATTAGGACCGTGGGAAAAGTCTCGAAGAGAACGAAGGAAGTTGATAGTCTCGTTAAAAAATACTCATAAATTATGATAAAATAAGATACATATATATACACATGAATATATCAGAAGGCGCCTAGCACGTTCTGCATATCATCAGATTAACTCGCGAATTCAACGTTATCGTATAATGACGTTTCATCAAAGTTAACATGAACCATAATTTTGAAATCGTTTGTACATGCCAATTCGAATAATATCGCAAGACTTTTGCTTCGCGTCTTGACCGTGATAATCGTTTTCTCTTTCCGTTCCCAGCGATCAAAGTGAATGCCTGGGGGGCTCTGTCGCTCTGTCTGTATTTTATCGCAAAGAGTCTCTCGAATAACGAATGTCGAGAGATAAAAATTCGTCGGTAGTCATTTTCTGCCATGATCCATGCAGGTAGCCATAATAGCATATATATATATATATATATCCTTCATCATCAAGCATACGAGTAAAACAAAAGAGCTTATAAAGTACGATACGTTTAATCTTCCATTCGTTTTTATTCTCTGATGTTGACATAAGAGAAAAAAAAAATGACAAATTGCAAACATTTAACAAATTATCCAGATAAAAATATACAAAAGTGCCTGCCATTTGGATAATTGCACGAGATCATGATACGAGAGTAAAACAATCAATAGAGAAATACTCGGTTATAAAATACAGATCACGAAGTACGGGTACTGGTTTCATTGGCAGGCATATGTATGTAATTTTCAACTTGTTTACGAGGGTCTTTTGCAAGTAGAAAATGAGGCTGGAACAAGCGTTATATTGATTTCTTCCTGGGAGATACAAGTACGACAAACTGGAAGTTTTCGACACTCCCATTGCAATGTTGCTGACACACACACACACACGTGCTCGCGGGCATATATATATATATATATATATATATTGTATTAAGGCTCGTGCCCCGATACTCGATGAAAATGGAAGAGTCGCGAAAGCAAACCAAAGACGATGTCTCGAGTCGCACCTGCGATTTCTTGTATGATTGAACGAAACGTTGAGAATTTAGCCTTGGCAACAATTAGCTCCGTCGATGTTTAACCTTGTCGATCTCATGGCGATATGAGCAACGAATGTGTGCTATATATATTTGCCCAGGTTATACACAGAGTGCTTGTGAATGATGGTGATAAAAATAATGTATAATCAAAAATGATGACGGTTTTCTTGAGACCTTGCAGTGCGAGAGAGCACGCTCAATGAGCTCCGAGCATGCGACAGAATACAGCGAAGCATTTAAATCACCGAGGGAAAGGTATACGTAATGAAAGTAATTGAAGCCCACAGTATTATTTTACTTTGTATATACTTTGGGCAGAAAGAGATATTTTCACCTGTTGTGATGCTGGTAGAAGTGAAATAATTTTTGTTCTCAATAACTAAATTGACTCTGCCAATTTAACTCAAGGCTGATTATTATTATTCAGGATTTTTATTCGCTATGAGATCCAATTTTTACAAAATAAAAATTGTCAAAGTGAATCGTATGAATTTGTATTTTTGTTTTTAATTCTTTTTATACGGGTTGGAAGAATTTGTTCGATTTCTACAAAGTAATACACGTAATGAGCTCCGAGCATGCGACAGAATACAGCGAAGCATTTAAATCACCGAGGGAAAGGTATACGTATATACGTTCATATGGTTAACCATGTAATGGAAGTAATTGAAGCCCACAGTATTATTTTACTTTCTATATACTTTGGGCAGAAAGAGATATTTTCACCTGTTATGATGCTGGTAGAAGTGAAATAATTTTTGTTCTCAATAACTAAATTGACTCTGCCAATTTAACTCAAGGCTGATTATTATTATTCAGGATTTTTGTTCACGCTATGAGATCCAATTTTTACAAAATAAAAACTGTCAAAGTGGATTGTATGAAGTTGTATTTTTGTTTTTAATTCTTTTTATAGGGGTCCGAAGAATTTGTTCGGTTTCTACAAAGTAATACATAGAAAGAGCTCGGGAAATTGAGATTCAGCGAGTATGCAGGTATCATAAGTATTACGAGCCGTGGCATTTATATTTGCGAATGTATACGTGAGAATGTTTGGTGCGATACAAACTGCCCGTATATGCGATCAAGATACACAGAGAGGAATCTTGTCTCGCGATACGTGACGGTCTTTTGATATCCACGAAAAACGCCAATATGCCCCGCAGGCTTACCGACAAGTATATATAGCAAAAGTCTCTGTACACAGAGGTGAGTGTAGATTTAACTTTTTTTTCAACTTCCGTCCTTGCAGCGACTCGAGCAATTTTTATATTCTTTTATTTTCTTGCTTCGCGATGTATAATACGGGAGAGATTTTTTTTTTTCGTCGCGTCACAGTCAGTCACAGGCTACGCCTGTCGAATGTCACGTCAACGTTTTTTTTAATTTTATTTTATTATTTTTTAATTTTTTGTTAACTGGGAATTTGTCGGAGAAGAATCGAGAAAAGAATTCACTGTTATGCGGGATCTACGTTGTAATTTTTTTTTTTTTTTTTAATGTCTAAGAGCCCTAAATCTTGCGACCTGTGATTGACGTCTGCGAGTTCACGATAATGGGATATATTTATTTTTGTAATGCGATGAATTTTTACGCATGATCGACGTACGTAAATTCGCCCATGGGTTTATCGAACGTTAAGAAACGATTTCTATAAAGTTTCGAAAACGATCTTGATTGTTAATTTTTTGTTTTTTAGTATTCCCATCTCGTTGAGACACTTAAAAAAAAAAACGTTCTAGATTAACGAGAAATGATTTTTTTTTTAAAGTTGGAGACATTTTGCCAAGGCCCAACTGGTCCCAAAAACTGGTGAAAATTTTCATAATCTCAAAACTGTCAATACATTTTTATCGCGATAACCGCTGAATGAAATTCAATGATTTTTTTTTTACCCTTACTAAATTTCGGATTAAATAATCGAAATAAATAATAATCAATCATTTACTTGTATTGAAAAAGTTCTTCATTTTTTTTTCAGCTGAGACGATTTAACACTCTGAAGAATTTCAACATGAAATGCCGAATTCTTCTGGCCAAAAGTCGAGGCAAATTTATGGACTGAATTTCTGCTCATGTGCATCTCGAGTGACATAAAAAAAAAAAAATTCAATCGAGGTGACATAATATCTATAGGCATCATCATGGATCAATCGAGGAAGAAGAGAAAACGTGGCATGCACTTCGTTACTGTGTGGACAAATTCTGTGACTATGCGGTATAATGACTTTGGGGCTATCTCCGTCTTTCGTCATTTACAATCATTTCCTTTCGTCGTAATATTCTGTGCGTTGTGCATATCTTAAATTCACAACGCGACACGTCCTCCAACGGCCTCGAGAGAGAGAGATGGAAAACGGTAGAATGAACGAACGTGAGTTTTATGTTTATATATATATATACATATATGTGTATCTATATATATACATAAAATTGTCATTATAGAGGAGGCGCATGCCTTCACACCGCAAGTTCCCATGCCGGGCTCGATCAAGCGGTGCCACTGCCCGTTGTCTCCTCATGTTTAACCCAACCGTATGTTGCGCGAGAGCGAGCTCGTGCCTTTCCGCTACGTGTGTACACGTTTTGTCGTATCGTTTCTTCCTCGTCGTTGAAGTCGTCGACGTTGTCGTCGTCGTCGCTGGTTCAGCCTCGCGATCGCGTTCGCGCTTCACGTCGATCGGATTCTTTGTAGTTATCTCTCTTTTCCCCGCATGTACGATCGTGTACACGGACTTAAGCTGGCGAGTGAGGCGAGGAACCGACGCGACTCGCATATAATCGTGAAAAACCGACGAGCTTTGGTACAACGTAAACAGCGAAAAGGATCAGAGTCGTTGCAGTCAGAGAGAGCGAGATGGAACGACTAATGGTCCTTTGTAATAAAAGGATTAATCTCTAAAAATTACAATTTATTAAAAATATATTTGACATTATTTATAATGAACGCGTCTTATACTTAAAAAAAAAAAAAAAACAGATGGAGAGAATTTTCATTTTTTCATATGTTGAATTTTTGTAATTTTTTTTTAGATCTCGAATGGCAAAAGTGTACAATCCTTGATTTTTCGATATAAGATAAATCCTCTCGAATCCCATCGAAATAGAGAGAGAGAGGGAGATGGAACGACTAATGGTCCTTTGTAATAAAAGGATTAATCTCTAAAAATTACAATTTATTAAAAATATATTTGACATTATTTATAATGAACGCGTCCTATACTTAAAAAAAAAAAAAAAACAGATGGAGAGAATTTTCATTTTTTCATATGTCGAATTTTTGTAATTTTTTTTTAGATCTCGAATGGCAAAAGTGTACAATCCTTGATTTTTCGATATAAGATAAATCCTCTCGAATCCCATCGAAATAGAGAGAGAGAGGGAGATGGAACGACTAATGGTCCTTTGTAATAAAAGGATTAATCTCTAAAAATTACAATTTATTAAAAATATATTTGAAATTATTTATAATGAACGCGTCTTATACTTAAAAAAAAAAAAAAAAAACAGATGGAGAGAATTTTCATTTTTTCATATGTCGAATTTTTGTAATTTTTTTTTAGATCTCGAATGGCAAAAGTGTATAATCCTTGATTTTTCGATATAAGATAAATCCTCTCGAATCCCATCGAAATAGAGAGAGAGAGAGAGAGAGAGAGAGAGAGAGATGGAACGACTAATGGTCCTTTGTAATAAAAGGATTAATCTCTAAAAATTACAATTTATTAAAAATATATTTGACATTATTTATAATGAACGCGTCTTATACTTAAAAAAAAAAAAAAAACAGATGGAGAGAATTTTCATTTTTTCATATGTTGAATTTTTGTAATTTTTTTTTAGATCTCGAATGGCAAAAGTGTACAATCCTTGATTTTTCGATATAAGATAAATCCTCTCGAATCCCATCGAAATAGAGAGAGAGAGGGAGATGGAACGACTAATGGTCCTTTGTAATAAAAGGATTAATCTCTAAAAATTACAATTTATTAAAAATATATTTGAAATTATTTATAATGAACGCGTCCTATACTTAAAAAAAAAACAGATGGAGAGGTCTACGGCGCAAAATTTTCATTTTTTCATATGTCGAATTTTTGTAATTTTTTTTTTAGATCTCGAATGGCAAAAGTGTATAATCCTTGATTTTTCGATATAAGATAAATCCTCTCGAATCCCATCGAAATAGAGAGAGAGAGAGAGAGAGAGAGAGAGAGAGAGAGAGAGAGAGAGAGAGAGAGGAATATCGATGAATCGAGAATTCAAATCACGAGGGTGTGTCGAGGTGGCGAGAATGAGAAAACCTCACGAGACTCGTGGCAGTGACCTTCCCAGTATTACGCGAGTCCGTCCACACGATCTTCTCGCAAGAGCAAGCAGAGAGTGGAGTCACGAAAGCTCGACAAAGATCCTTCTTTCTCGCTTCATCCTTGGCACGACTTTTGCCATCACAGGCATTGAAGAATCAACGATCGACAATCCTTTTTTATCCCTCTGAATCAACAAAGCGCGTCGCGCTTCGTCGTCTTCGTTCCCGGGTTTTTTTACACCCCCCAATCGCATTTTTTTTATTTTTTTTTATTTTTTTTTTCAAACCCTCCTCTGCTCTCCGTATACTCAAGACGGTAGAAAATGCGTTTATGCACGGTGTTCGAGACGAGATTCCCACAGAAGAAAAAATCGTCAAGTGGTGTGTTGTGTTGTGTCTGTACGTACATCATCTCTATACGATTTATAAAGGCTCGAGCCATGTTTTTCGTCTCATTTCGTCTCGTCGAATTTTCAACACAGTCACGGCATCGCCATCGATGTTTAACTTTCGATCTATAGATCCTCCAGATCGATCTCTCTCTCTCTCTCTGTCGACTACCCCTCTGGCTCTCTCTTTTTCTCTCTATATATACGCGTGTACTTTGGTTTTGTGTGTGAGGATCGCTCGAGACCGATCGATCTGCTCTGCGATGCTGGCGAGAAGTTACACGACCGTGAATCGATCGATGGACAAAAAAATCTTCACTGTACCGAGGAAGACTAATCATCTCGCCGTCGTCTTTGTACTCCGATTACATATATAGTCGCTGACCACACAAAAAAAAATATATATATATATATAAAAGCAATATAAACACGAAAATCTTTGAAGGATTTGAGGACCCAATCTTGGATGAATTTTTTATCATTTTTTTTTTCGCCATCAGGCCCAAACTTTTGAGACGGAAGTGCTATTCATTGATGAAAAGGTGACGACGCCCAAACCGAAGCGAAGCGATAGAATTTTATTAAAAAATAAAAAAGAAAGAAATAAAAATGTCGTTCAATTATAAAAGAGCATCTAAGGACGTTTTAGTTATTGAGAAAAAAAAAAATTATCGTACCGGGACTTTCTTACAACGATTTCTCATCAAGAGACTTTCTTTCGATCGATGTACGTTTAAAATTTTTTGTTTTTTTAAACGTCGACCCGAGTTTCATGGTACGGGTACCAATCTTGATCGGACATTTTCGATATAAACCCCCAAGAAGCTCTTTTACTTTTTAGTTTATTTTTTATTATTTATTATAATGTGTGCTGAGGGGGGACGTTTGGAAAGACCTTGAAGTGCCGCTGCTGGGATACACGATCGTGTTAACGCACGCATCAAGAATAATCGCGTATCGGTACGATCGAGATTTATCGTAGATATTATAATGGAAAGACTTTGAGAGCGGATAGAGTTCAGTGACCAGTAGCCACGAGACATTTTTTTCTTTTTTTTCTTTTAAGCTTCCGATACGTATAAGATAATACTGTACTGGGCTTATGTGTATCGTGGGTCAAAGATTTCATTCTGTCTCAGAGATAGAGAATGCACGATCGGATAATCCGATAAATATGAAAATCCGTTACAGAGAGATAGAAGATCGAAACGATCGAGAAATGCAATCACGAGATATTAATTAGAGCTGGAGTTATAAAAAAAAAAAAAAAAAGTAGAGAAAATAAGATAAAATCGCCTGAGTGATCGTAGATTTGAATAAAATATGATCTCTAAAATTATAGTCTTCTTCTCGAGAGTTGACATTAAAAGAAAAAAATATATATATATACGAGTCAGAGAATACCAGTAGCGACGTATGCGGAGAGTCAGTAAGTAAAACTGTCAGAGACTAAATATTTGAGATGGTCGGGCGATAAGAGATTTTGAAACGATACACAAGTGAGGAACGAGAGATGTGACGATGACCGACGAGAAACGAAACGAGAGACATCGCAAAGGCTCGAATCTTTTTGGGAGAAATTTTATAAATTTCGATCGATCTCGTCTCGCAGCGAGCAATTAGTGGCCATATGTGAGAAAAGCTTAGTAATTAGCAGATTTGCCTTAATTACTTTTAGTGATAAAATTTTGTCATTTTTACAGTTATAAGTAAAAAATTATTCAAAATGATTGAAATTTTTTTTACCATTAATCAGATTAATTATTCATAAATTTTATTTTCGTATAAAATTTAATGACTACCGAATGAATTTTCAAAATCTCGTGGATCGATCGGGAAAATTATCGTGAGAACTTTGTCACGTGATTATTCCCTAATTATTTTCGTATAAAATTTAATGTCTTTTGAATGAATTTCCTGATGGGGAATTTTCGAAATGAGGAATAACGATCTCGTTAATCGGTCGGGAAAATTATCGTTGACGCCAGACCTTGGCATAAAAGCAAGTATAATTATGACCGTATACGTGTCTAAATGTGCATGTCCACTGATCGAGGTAAATTTAAAATTGCTGTGCGCATTTCTGTCGTCCTCTCGTCGAGCAAGTTCCGCTCTAGCGACTGGCAGCTTTAATGGGGCTCCTCGGACAACAGCCAGAACTTTATTGATATTTCTGCGAATCTCATAATCGCTTTAACTTGTTCGAATGTGTAATACGCGCGTTGGTGACTTTGATCGCACGTACGCATTGAAGTACGTGCGAAAATTCGCATCTTATTTCGATTCTGTATACATCGATGAGCCACGACAGACCAGTACGGAATTCGTGAGAAAAATTTTTCATACGAGATCCGGCCCCTCTCGATTCTAACCAATTTCGAATTTTGTTTTCATAAATTTTTTCAACGATTCATCGAATTTCATTGACGTAAATTTGTTATTTTTTTTGTTTTTCAAATATGGAATATAATTTATGGGGGATGCACGAGTAATAATTAAAGATTAACAAAAATATTTGACAATTATACGAAGACAAACAGCGAAATATTTTTTAATGTTTATTATTTTCGAGTGCCATTTTGTGACAATTGATAGATGACCTCAAATTTTCTTTTTGCTCGACTCTTGTCATATTTTAACGACACTCGAAGTGTGGAAAAACCATCGTTAAATAAAGTGACCGCAGAATCGTGAAAATGATAATCTCATACGAGACAGAGTCACGTCAACATTGCACGAGCGAGTAATTATCACTCGTGCTATTTTATGATTTTCCTAGAAACGAGGAAAAGCCATTTTGGCTAGTCACTCAAAAAGCCAGACAATTTTATGACGTATATATAGACGATTCGAAAACTTTTATTTATCGGACAATTTTCCCTTCCAACCGTACAACTCACACGAGCCTGTTTTGCCTCGTTGAGTCGAACGTTTAATCCGTTTCTCATATAAATTCAAGTCTCTCTGTTACCCTCCCAATCACAATTTTCAATTATTCTAACCAACGTAATTAGGCGAATATCTCCTTAATTATCATTGCAAGATTAGTATCATTAATTATTATATTACATAAAATATATTCTTCTCGATTGTTCACTCGTCATGAATATTCGAGAAGAACTCACAGTTCGAGTGCTGACTCGCGGACTGCTGTGGCGCTCGAGTTACTCGCGGCGACGGCGATCAGGGGAAGAGGAGACGCAATCTAAGGGATTTCGGCATGTAAAATGTAACGAGACCCCCAGGAAAACCCAATGACAAATCACGCGATGTTTCCCCTTTGCTGAAGAGACGAGACTTTCCTCTCCTCTTGAAGCGGCGGAAAAATCAGTTTTAATCTAACGATTGACAGAATGACTAGTTGAAACCGGGAATCCGGATTTTTCTTGCCGAACGCGTGTACTCGGGAATAGTGTTCACGTCGTGATTCTCAGTTCGGGAGATCCGCTGTACCGAGATAAAATAATTATTAAAATAATTTCGCCTGCTCTCGCGACCGCGAGTCTAGTTCAAAGTGTCACAAGGACTCGTTGACGTCCCCTGATGTCGTTCACCGCCCCCTTGAGTCTGTCTGTCAGTGACGACGGCAGCGGAGAGCATCCGTCGGATAATTCCAACGTGGACTTTGCGATCAGGTCAAGAGAGTGAGTACAAGTTAGGCGTATGAGAGTCGTAGCAATAATTATAATGAGAATATAATTTTTTTTATTATTTATCCGAATAATCAAATTCATATTTATAATTAATTGAAATTTATTTTCCAATTCTTTTACGAGGCAGAATTAATGATTGTCGACCATGCCAAGAATATTTTTTCTACTCGACGAGCTTAAACCACAAATTCCATGCTTATATCTTGCAAAGAGAATATTCTATAGGAAATATTCCATGGAAGGGTTTATCTTGCAGTATTTTTTATTTTATAAAATTCTGCGTGAACGAAAGTCATTACTCTCGTATCGTTCTATTATACCTGGTGAACTGTAGCTGTATATAATATATATATAATATATAATATATAATATATAATATATAATATATAATATATAATATATAATATATAATATATAATATATAATATATAATATATATTATATAATATATAATATATAATATATATATATATATATATATAAATGTTGTGTATGTTATACGCCCAGATGATTTTTACACACATAGTGACTGTATTACCTGGTCCCATGGATCTCAAAGAGAATCGCGCTTGCACGTCCCGTTCTCAGTAACGATTACGATGAAATTATAAAATCGTCCCCTCTCACGATCTCGCGCGACGACCACGGACGTGGCTCGAGAGACTTTTGCCCGTTTTATCCATCTCGCGCTTTTAGTATTCAGCGATAAAAACGACCGGTGCAATCATAGCTGCCTATATACATATATATATATATACCCTCATACACAAGAGCACTTCCTCTCATTCTCGTGTGATGCCAGAGAGAGAAAATTTATTTTTTTCCCCATCAAATCTTCTTATGTATAAGCCCATAAACCAGCAATGACGTCTTTCAATCGCGTGTCATTTTTTTCTACCCTTCGAGTTGAGTGTATAAAGGAGATTTTTTTTTTTTTAAATAAATAAACAAGTGCGTTTGTAGGTAAAAATATATAGTCGCCACCCTGACAATAAAAAAAACTATTGTAAATAATTTTATGAAAGAATATTCATACATAAAATTAAGAATAATTGTGCTTTTATCTTATACCAATTAATTAATGAATATTTGTAAAAAAAATTATTTCAACTCGTTGCACCAGTTTCAACAGTTTCAGAAAAAAAAAAATTGTTTCTCAATGAATCACGTGGAATCACTCAAAAATTTTATCCAAAAAATTGCATCGCGATTCAATTTTTTCGAAAAAAAAACAGACCAATCCAGCCTACAAAAAATTGATATTGCATCTAAAAATGCACGTGCATGAAATATATAGGTATAAATTTCAAAGCAACGAACGAGAGGAAGCCAGATAATAAAGGAGTGGTCGTTCATGTACCTCGAGCGTCTCTTCGGCTCGTGTGCACCTCAAGCAAAATGCGACCTTTTTTCTTACATTCGCCTCTCTCTCTCTCTCTCTCTCACTCTTCTCTCGATACACGTACCTCGCAATATAATGCCGGATTGATGTAGAGAGTAAAACGCTGTTACACTCTGGTGTTCTGTTGGCTGCGTGAGTCAGGCCCATTTACTTGGATACACGTTCACGTTTATATGGGCTATGCGTGCCCATACAGTGGTTACAATCTTGACCGTGTTTGTGGCTCCACCTCGCGCGATTTTCAATGTACAAGAGAACTCGGTCTCACCGGTCTTACGGGGTGCGCCGAGCTCTGCACGTGTATACAGATTTCTTCTCGCGAAGGCCTCTATTACGCGATAGAATTACTATCGAAGCCTCGAAGAGAGCAAAATTGTGCTATAACGCAGCAGCATCACGAGATCCTGGGACCAATTTCTCTCCCGCTCCCCAAGAGGGTAAAAAAAAAAAACCTCGCACATACATGAATCACAAAATGCTTTTATATAAGAAATATATATATATATTTTATTTTTTATATTACCGTGAAATACAATAAATCCGAATTGTCTTCTTTGTAAGACCAAGAAAATTTGCCCTAACGAATAATTCAGCAACCGCAACAAAATTGCATTCAGAGTATAAAAAGAAAATATCCCACAATACGATATTACGATGGAAGAAAAAAAAAAAAAAAACTTTAACACCTTATTTCCATTGATGCAGTACCGCGAGACTGTAGCGGGCAATTTAGCATCGTCGAAATTGCAAGAGAATCGCTATGCTTGTTAAATAAAAATAAAATAAAATAAAATAATATATATATATATATATATATATATATATATATCTGCATGTATAAGTGCGGGTTAACGCAGTCGAGTTATCGCGTGCGCTCTCGTGTGATGTACGTACGTACATATGCACATATATATATATATATATATATATATATATATATATATATATATATATATATATGCCAGTCAACTCGAAATGGTATTAACATACATATGCATGTGCGTAAACACATACACAAATGGAAGTCATTCGGCGTTGTTAGTATGAGGAGTGACGAGAGAAGCGCAAGGATATCGTGTGGCCTCCTCCATCTCTTCATCCTTCGTCCCTTACTCCGTCTCTCTTGCTCGTATCATCGAGAGAGAGAGAGAGAGAGAGAGAGAGAGAGAGAGAGAGAACGAGAGAGAGAGAGACAGAGAGAGAGAGAGAGAGAGAGAGAGAGAGAAAAGACAGACTCGTGTGTGTATTGTGCGAGGTAGCACAGCAATCGTACCCGCGCTCGGGGAAGCGCGAACTCGAGCGAACGAGGCGAGAGAGCGGAGGAGCTCTCATCGTGACGTCACGTCCGGCGCGCGAGGGACCGCGCGCCTCAACGAGTGTGGGAACCGGCGGCAGGTGCGCGTCCGAGAGTCAGTCAGAGATCGTGCTCTGAGGGTCGTTCGTAGACGGTGGGGAAGGGAAGGGGAGTAGAGGGGGGAAAAGAGAGAGAGAGAGAGAGAGAGAGAGAGAGAGAGAGAGAGAGAGAGAGAGAGAGAGAGAAGGAATTATAATCTCTCCTCGCTCGCACGCATACGCTGTTTGATGCTGAGAGGATCTCCCGGGAGGAACGATGATGCGCCAGTCAGCCAGAGTGGGGGCAAAAAAAGTGGAACCCGTGCACTGCACAAGCTTGATAGTCCCTCTATGTGTATTTGTATGTGTATATGTGTGTGTGTGCGTGTGTGCGTGTGCGTGTGTGTGAAAGCATTTGTGCTTATTGTGTATATATATATACTTTTGCCACGCTCTTCGCGTACGCCGAATAACGCATCACGCACTCTCGACTCTATACATGTATAGAGTGGATACTATAGTATGGAAATTCTGGACCCTCTGTGCGTATATAAGTGCGTCACGCACGCGTTAAGCGTGTATATTTGTCGTAGAATATCTTGTCACTCCGTTTTTTTTTCTCTCTCTGGAGCTTTTTTCTTCTTCTTCTTCTTCTTCTTCTTCTTCTTCTTTTTCTTCTTTGGTTTTATTTTAAACAGTTTTTGGTGGAGTGGCCCAGAGAGAGAGAGAGAGAGAGAGAAAGAAAGATCGGAAGAGAGAGAGAGAGCTTTTCAAAATGACGAGTTACGCGTCGCCGCGGGGATTACTTCCCTCCCCCCCCCCCCCCCCCTTCCTTTTTTGTCAGACAGACAAGGAGAAAGATGACAAATAAAGCTTCAGGGAGCGGAGAACGAATAATGAGATTATTGTTGTAATCACACGTGTATGCACATATAATACATATACATATATATATGTTAATGCATGTACAAGGACGACGTGTGATACGAAAAGGTCACCTGATTTTTCTTGCAGGTATTATCACAAATTTTTCGCTGTTTTTCTTTGTGGATGATTCTCTCATTTTTTTTGTATATATTTTTTTTCTTTATTTATGCAAGAGAAGGAGAAAGATAAAAGACGTGAAAAATATCAGATTTTGGAAATCATTTTTGAAACGATTCGATTTCTGTTTTTTTTTTTGTTTTTTTTGTGGTTTATGCAGTCTGATGACGATTTGGAGTGTTCGTGCATGATCGTCTGCTCTTGAACACTTGTTACAACATTTTTTCAATTCCCTCAATCATTCGATTCTCGAGGTCGCGATATTTTTTCAACGCCCGACAAGTATAAACAGCTTTATGAGGTTGAATAAAAAAAATTTAAATGAGTGTCACAGGGGGTCGCCGAAAGAGTGAATGATCAGGACAGAAGACTTTTATTTTTCTTATTATCGAAGTTGATAAAAAAAAAAAAAAAATGATTAAGTAGCCAACGATTCAATATTTTCCTATCCTTGTAAAATTTTTAATGGCAATATTTATAATGTAATATAAGATAATATATTGTTAGAATAGAGGCCGCAATTTTTTTCTGCTTTTAATGTTCGCTGGCAAGAATAATAAACGAAACATACGATTCCAAGAGAATCAAAGTACAATATCGCACGTGTATAAAACACACGAGGTATAAAAATATAAAATGCAAATTCGCGACAAGGCAAAATGTATATTATATGCATATATACATTGCACATAGTAAATGCTGCGTTAGGTTGTACTTGTCTCTCGGCACATGACACCGATGTACGTACAGTTATCACGAATACACTACTCTACATGTTACTACACAGATATATATATATATATATATATAAATAATTTATGGGCCACTATGGCTTCCACTCCTATTCCCACTCTGGGTGGTCGCGAGAGCGAACGGTGGGATATACGCAAGTGTGCATTTTTTCAAAATATTCAAAAAATTTAATTTCAAACAATTTTAGTATTACTGAAGGGTGAGGGTATTGGATCGATTATTATTAAAAAAAAAAAAGTTTTATTTGTTTTCTGTCTCTCTTCGGTAACCTCCTCGCCCATATGCCTGGGATCATAAGGGATGTCGAGAAGACCAAAATGACAATTTGGCCTACATGGCGGAACGTTTTGTCCCGTCAATCGTATACACGCCGTTGATACGTGATAACACGATGGCTGTTATCAAATTCCCCGCACATACAGCCTCGAGCATTGCGCGTGATCCCGGCACATAATTAAATCCCTCCATACCGGGCAAAACGTACTCTACTTGGAGCGCTGGTATCAGTACGAAGATCGGCTCGGCATAATAAAACTGATTCACTTGAAAGAAGTCCGTAACACATTCGTCAACGAGCCACACCTCTCCGTGTAGCCTAAATCGTCAGCTTAAATTATTTCGCCCCGATAACAGTTAAACGTTTCATGCACCACGCAAGACCCACCCAGGTGTTGGCTCGTCTGCGTCAAGAGCTAAACATTTATTATCTAATATGTAAAGCGTATAGAGTTATAATATAATTAATATAATTATATTATATATTATATTATATATTATATTATATATTATATTATATATTATATTATATATTATATTATATATTATATTATATATTATATTATATATTATATTATATATTATATTATATATTATATTATATATTATATTATATATTATATTATATATTATATTATATATTATATTATATATTATATTATATATTATATTATATATTATATTATATATTATATTATATATTATATATTATATTATATAATTCATAATTGTTCGTATGCTTTACACATCATGTCTGTATATACACGAATTCGTTCAACGCTTCGTTCAATCGCTCCTATACTGCGGATATATTTTTTTTCTAAATACTTCTGAAAAGTTTTCCCATAATTTTCAAATACTAAATATCATGATTCATATGAAATCGTATATATATATATACATCTAATGCGGATTCTCGCCGTTTCTCCTTTATGTACAGCTGTTCGTATAGCCCCGTTTACATACTCGCGCATACGAGTCTTATAAGGTATTACGCCCGAGCCATATATATATATATATCTCAATGATTTAATGCCTCAAAGGCCTATCGAGTGTGTATACAGCTGATACGCCTTTCTAGATTTCGAGGATCGCTATACCAAAAGCAATGCGAGAGGATATATATATATATATATATATATATATAAACGCGCATCCGTCGTCATTAATGAGATCTCAGGAACGGGAAGAAATGTATATATATATACATCACAGCCACCCAGCAATCACACACTTGTTACCTTAGGACCAATTTTCTGACTTTTGTTCGTGCATTACCTTTTTTTCCGTGTTCTCCGTCGGTTTTATACACGAAGGGGCTATAGAAATGGAGAAAAAAAAGTGACTCGAGAAATGAAGGGAGTACCAGTAATTACGCAGTCGGGGTTTTCTTTCTCTTTCTCTCTCTGATATACTCCAAGGCTCTCTGTCGGATTTACGGAAACAGGAAATAAACGAGTGCTCCCCCCCCACCCCCTCCCCTATAAGTGCTAATGCTCCCTCTCGCTCGTCCGTTTCGAAGCTGCAAGAGATAAAAACAGCGGATTTATACGCGCGTGGAGAGCAAAAGAAACGGTAGCGCGAGAGCGCTGTAAAATGAGCTTAATGCGTATATGAGGATCAGACATACTCTGAGAGTACTTTTACTTCCTCCGAAGGGGGGCAATGAGGGTCAAAAAAATGCACTAAACATTTTACAATAGTATAAAAGAACAGCAATAATTTATGCTCTCTGCAACGATTTATCGATCTCGATAAATTGACCATTTATTTATTTATTGTCCAACTAGTTAAATCTCCCCTTGTTAAATTGTAAATCCCTTCGAGATTACGAGGTGAAATAAACTTCGAGTAATTAATAATCTATCAGCGAGTTAAATATTTTTGCCGACAAAATATTGAAACGTTATTTTTACGAATGCATTTTTCGAAGAACGTTTGTTGTTGGACTGAGAAATAAAAATTTTTCACTACAAGTGACCATCATTCCCCCCTTAAAATACATATAAATGCAATATACGTATATAGGTCTTCATTATATTTAAAAAAAAAAATGAATCTCACTGGGGTTGAGCTCGATGTACATAACGAATTTTTCTGCTACCGTGCGTCTATCTCGTACGAATTTATATATACAGATATACAATTCACGTATACGAAGAAACAACTCGCAATTTGACCGCAATTACAGAACAAGTCTCGGGTGGAGGCAAGTCCACGTTTGATGAGTGTTTTCCTCTGTTGCCTTTACCAAAGCTGATATATATATATATATATATATATATATATATATACGTCTCCACTTTATTTCGATTTCGTGGAGGTCTTACACGCTGTGTGGCACAGACAACTAAACTTCTCAAGAAACTCGAGATTTTTTCTTCAGCCTCTCTGCTCTCGTGTCTCTCTCGTAGCATAATTGATCCATGAGGGGCGAGAGGGGACGGGGGACCCACAGAAACTATAAATGCTCGAGCTACTGGTACTTGCAATATATATATATATATATATATATATATATAACACATAAAGGTACTCTCGTAATTATGACGAATGTCCCAGAGTGAGAGAAACAGAGACGCACTTCGAAGAATATATTATAGCTATGTGGATGTTATCTCTCGCGCGTCTAGCACGAGAGACACGCGCCTTTTTCGCTCATTATATTTTATGCATTTCTTATTTTTTATATATTTTTTTATTCATCCCGAGCATATATATATATATATAATAGAAGCAAGTACATTACGCACAAGAGAGTAAATACTCGAGGACACGCGGAGTTTTACACTTAAAATATAACATCAACCTGTTATTATTTATCAGGATTTATTGACGTGGGGAATTGTAGAAAACTCTTTTGGAATGCATTCTCATAATTTACGAGCGCTAATTTCCAAGGTTACGACTCTCTTGAAAATTGCGGAAAAATTCGACTAATCGTCCCATGGAAGTTTTATATTTTAGAAAAAGATAAAAAAAAAAAAAAAATACAAGAAACGTTACAGAAATTAAATATAGTTTAACGCGATTATCGCACGCAGTTGAGCGCGCGTGTTTCTCTCTCTCTCTCTCTCTTCCGTTTATCTATATGGATATTTTATACATTTCTCGTGGCGAGAAAATCTTTATCCTGGAATGCAATTTCCCATGGAACTATCGCGTATATAATGATACGCAAGAAGCTCACCGAGAGTAAACTGAGGGTTATAAAATCGCGCGTGCACATGCAGAGCGTCTCGCATTATGCATCAGTCTGCTCTTCTCCTGTGAATATTGAATATATATATATATTAAAATCACGCATATATATATATATATTAAAATCACGCATATATATATATATATATTAAAATCACGCATATAGCCATGTGGTCGACTGGCTCGATAGAGGCGTCGCTTCCAATTAAGGCTCAAGGCATTTATATTGCACTGTGGAACTATCAGTTTCGTAGCTATGGGAGTAAAATGCCGTGTACGAATGAATTTTTCTTTCTTTTTTTTTTTTTCTTTTTCGCCGACAGTTTTAAGATCTCATATGCTCTCCTCGCCCTATGCATGGATTTGCCCCATAACCAGTTTCGAAGCATTTCTGTCCGCTGCTAGCTTTTACCGAACAACCGGGGACGATCAAAGTTGAATTCTTGATGACGTTCTATATATATATACAAGACACGCACGTTTAAAATTTATAGATAAAAATTTACGAGACTATTATTATTATTATCAACGAGTTGTGAATTAGTTTTGACCAAATTTAGAATTTAGAAGCATTTATTATTATTTGTGCCAATACACTCGGGCAAATGATTATCGCGAGTGAAATCACGAGGAGAAATATTTGTGGTATGTTTATTTCTACTGTATATACTGTATATATATATATGCTTCAGTTCATGTATGGACAGACAAATGTCCTGACTTTCAGGGCCCCAAATTCTTCGATCCCTTTTTCGCCGATTATTATCCGCCAGAAAGCCGCGCACGCTTTAAAAGAGGCGTCTGCATCCGTATATATATACGCCTTTCACCAAGAGGCGGAACAGATTCTCAGACTTTGAAAAGTTCCCCAATTAAAATGACTCGGTAGTATATACCAATTAAACGGTATTTATTCCATGTTTTCCAGATGTTTATATCGCCGTATAGTAAAGAAAAAGTGCTCTCTGTGTGCGTTGATATAAATGAGCCGGTGCTAAATTAGGACAGACAGAGAGAGTTGAGGAAGACGAGCGCAAAGAAAAAGGGCAATTCAATGGGCTCATATTCGCGGTTAACCCACATCTTCACCCCCCCCCCCCCAACCCCAACCTCCGCGACCACCGCCACCCTTCTGTCGTCCTCAGTTGTCTTGGGATAAAAATTCATAAAGCGCGAAGAATTTTTATTCCAAGTATTTTTACTCAGCGTGAGACATGTAAGAAATGTGAAAAAATGATCGTTTGTCATTCTAGAAATTGATGATTAAAATTTAATTTGACATTTTTGCGATTTTTTTCGAACCAAGTTGAAAAATTTGAGGATATTTGAGTTTATTGATTGAAAAGCTCGAATCGCTTTTACCGACTCCAGAGGGGTCGTGACGAGTGTTCTTCTCCTACTCTCCCAATCGGGCGTCGCAACGCCCGCGCTTTTTCGGTGCGGTTGTCGTCCCTCGAAATAGATCGACCGCGAAAGCTTCTCCTGCCCCCTCCCCATTCTCCCCCCCCCATCTCTCTCTATCAATCTCATCGCGTGCTTTCATCGAGCACGTTTCGTGCACTCGATGTTCGCCTGGTGTCGGGGGCTGTTCGCAAGCAACTGCCGGGTGCTTTGTCTTATCGAAAGCTCCCTTTGATCGGCCCCCACGTTGCTTCGCGAGCTTCTCGCAGTATATTGGAAGGAATTTTTTCAATTTCAGACTTCTCCCAGACACGCAAGGATATAAAGAAAATTCTTAGATCGCGAAATTAAGAAAGGAAACATGCGGATGGGATGGTAAGAGATGCCCCTTCACCAATTTTATCCGCACGACCAATCGATACAGTGCTTTTCCCTCCAATCGCTGTGTATTTGGCATGAAAAATCTTCACCACCTATCGACAGTTTTCTCTCTTTCTCTCTCTACTCATTCTCTCACTTTCATTCCTCTCCACAATACAAATCCGACGAATTTTTATTATTAAAGCGCGCGGTAACATTGCACGTGTGCTCTTCGTGATTTCCTGATATTGAAACGCCGTGCAGATTGGCCGACGCCCCAAACTCTTCGTAAATTTCAATATCCTCATTGCAAAAAAATCGTCATCGGGTGAATAAAAGTGTTTGTGAGAACGTAATGCAAAAAAAAAAAAAAAAAAACGAGAAATATTTCCACCCAACAAGAAGAGACCTCGGGACCAGTTTTCATTCGCAGTTGATGGTTGTTGGTGGTGGAAAGCTCTGGGCGGGATGCAAAAAAAAAAAAAAAACTAGGCACAATTTACACGCTAGTCTCGCATGTTTTCCTGATATCAAATTTTTATACTCGATGTCGGTGTCGTAAAGTGTTATACACCTGCGAAGCTCTCTCACTATGACTGATATGGATGAATTGTCAGCGTGAAATTGTCGGATCATTCATTTTGATGAAGGAAAAAGAAAAAAATCATCGGTACCCACGAGTCATCGAAACTGTGCAAAATTCGTCATTTTTCATGAAAACGCCTCATGTTTGCCTGCTCATTGCTTCGAGCATTTGGTACTAGACCAGAAAAGCTTGACCGTCCCGACAAACGTGTTCTGTTCTCCTGATAAGCAGTACAGCTTCGAAGTGACAACGTTTCGAGTTAGGATCAGCCAAACACGATCGTCTGACATGTATCGTGATTTTTCTACTTGTGATAAGGCAGTCATTGATCATCACCATTCCACATCCCGAATCATCGCGTGAAGGAGAAAAAGAAGGAATTTTCATATGAGAATCATTTTAGATTTCTGATTGAGAAAACTGCGATTGAATGAAGAAATTGCGAGGAATGATTTTTGTAAAAAAAAAAAAATGATCATCAAGAAGAAGAGAAGATGACTTTTGAAGCAATCATTGGATGGAATGCGCCCAATGTGTAATAATTGCGAGCTGACTCCTTCAATGTGATGTTACCCCGGTGCAATGTCGCGGCAACGACGGAGCACTGCCACTTCCGTCAGGCGCAGAAGTTCCTTGCATGAGCTACGCCTCGTCGGACAAGTCCGCAAGCTCACAAAGCTCATCTTTATTACCACGAGGATATACGAGGTATACCCACCAGCCTCATGTTTCCTTGATCCGGAGTATCTTCGATGGTCGACCGCGTAGTGTGTATACATTAGAGATAGCTTCAGGATCGTCATACGATGACGCAAGCTCGTACCGTGCGACATCTCCGAAGAGTTGAAGCTTTCAGGAGCGTATTCGTTAGGGGGAGGTGCCAGCTTGGATAACTCTACAAACGGCTGCGATCCCTCTGAGCGAAATGGCCGACTCGTTACGTCACTGAAATGAGAGTGAGAGCTTTATCCAGAGTTTCCGCGAGACGCCTAGCACGTCTTGATAGGCGCCTGGTGCGGCGCCAGTACGTCTCTCGACCTGCGACTCTTGGATCTCGCACAGGTGTGAAACCTCCCCACCAAGGTTTACAAGGATGGCTCATGGCCATCTCGTTCATCCCTTCTCTCCTTCTAAAGATTTTCATGGGCCCGTGGGAAGCTTTTCCAATCGACCCCGAGCACTGGCAGAGCTTAGGGGCGTCTGGTCCAAGCATCAACACGTGTCTGTGCGCCCATCTCTCGTGACCATGAAAATCATGATTACGAATGAGAGGGCGGACCAGGGTGGACAGGAGGGTATCGGATGTTGCGCGTAACCCCCCGGACATTCGTGATTTCGACGTGAACTGCCCATCTGTCGCTCACCGTTCTGTCGCGGCTCGGTCGCGACGGGCTCTTTCAGCCGGCAATCATGATAATAATGGAGGTATAAAATAGTTTAACTGGGTGCTTGCGCGGCTGAGCCATGCGGGAGGGCTGCGGATGTTGAGTGAGAGAGAGCTTTATGCGAGACGCGCAGTCTCGAGGCGTTCCCGTAACGAGATGGGGAGCTTTTTGTGGCGCGCCAGTCCTCTGAACTCACCAACTACTAGCAGGAAAACAGAGTTAAACTCTGGTAGAAAGCTGAAAAGCTTCATCAGCCCTCGTCTACCAATACACCGATCTCTACCACTGCGATGATGAGAATAAAACACACACACATGAAAGATTTCATTTCGGTGCACTTTAAGGCTCCTGCGATCAATATTACCGGAGCAGCTTTTCGCATGTACACGAGTTACAGACACGGATGGCCAGTTTTCATGGGCTAAAATCGATGACAAAGGGCTTCATTTGGCCAAAAACATTGGGGGGTTCGTCCATCAACAGACGAAAACAATGAAACACCCAAACTCCCATTGAACCGGTTCCTCTTTGTACTAGATGCAAACAGCACATCGGGCGATTTGTTCACGAAGCTCAAGTAGTAGAGGAGAACACGTGATGGTCGTACGTGCCGGTTGCCCCTGGAGAAGCGCTACGGCGCCCTAGCATCGTGAAAATCTACCCGGGGAGCAGACCAGCTATGCGTGACCTCTGCTATTCAACGAGCCATGTGGACGATTTCACACACACCTGATAAGGCATGTACACGTATACTTTAGCTTTGACGTCTGACAAAGCTGCCCGTCAATTGGAAGACGTCGTCTGACGTACCACGAGGTCAGGATAACACGTGGTTGCAGGAGTATCGCAAGCCTCGCGATGCCAGCTTTTCCCTACTGATGTTTTATACATACTTCTATATCTGCCGAACCAGCATTCGAGCTTTGCATCAGCGCACTAGCGATTTCCCATCTGCCCTGTGAAAGCATCACTGGTCAACGTCGACGGCCGTTTCCGGACGCACAACGATCGCTATAGGACAAGAATAATCGTTGGGGGTGGAAAATCATCGTCGTGAACGTCGTGGTGAATGTCGTCATCGTCGTTGTTTCGATGGAGAGAAAGCCGTCGATGTCGACGTCTTGACGGGACCGACGTCAAGCGTCGTTATAACGGAGTTTCGTGGACGGAAAACATGATCAGCGAGGCGGTTGCAAGGCGTCGCGACGCTCCCGCGTCACCCCTATGCGATATCACGTAATCTATAGTAGCAGTAAATCCTATATAAATAGATATGTGTGTGTACGATGACCCACACGTTCTCTCTGGTACGATTATAGATTTTCGGGCGGTGCCAGAGCTACGAGAGTTCCCCCATAGTGCGCGCGCCAACGACTTATATAGGGATGAAAATAGAACTGAGACTGCGCGCGTTAGCTAAACGGGTCTCGGAAAGTTCATGCGCGTATGACTCGTGGAAACCTCCTCGTATCACTCGGCTCATAATCCGGAGCAAAACATGTGCGAGGGTTGACTCTGCGTCTATATATATGTATATAATAGGATCTCGCGCCTTCTAGCCCCGTTCTCGTGGAGTAGTGAAAATAGCTCTGTGTTTTGGTTCAACGCAATGAAAAAGCACAATATCTCCATGTAGATTTTGCGGCTACCAGGCAGGCTGGGGTCACTGAGTTTCTCGACTCGTTTATGCTTTGGAGCTTTCCATCTCCGTCGAGACACAGCTAAACTCGATGGAACCAAAAGTTTCGGAGCTTTCCGACGGTGCCGTTCTACCAGGATACCAGAAATTAAGCAGAGGATTGATAACGGAATTCCCTCCCTCGCTCTTACATGTCTATTTCTATCCGCAGGCGGGTTAAAGCTCGCCTCAACATCGCGGGAAGGTGCGCGAAGCTGGTAAATTTTCGTGAAACGTCGAGTGGCGGCAGCACAAACGAGGGCAGAGCCAATGATGAGCTTAGAAAGCTCGTTTCTCTCGAGCCAGCCAACGAAAGAGAGAAGAAATACATAATTGTGCTCGAGGCAGGGGTGTCGTAAATATAAAAGTCATGAAAGCAGCTCGGACAGCAGCACATATATATATATATATACATAATAACATTGCAAAGCCTTTCCTCCCCCTCCTGCTTCTTCTTCTTTAAAACCGTAAGTTGCGCGTGTTACATATAAATTTTTGCAATGGCCTTTAAAATTTTATTCCACGAAACATTGCGAGAGCCGATGAGATCATTAAGGAAACAGCAGCAGCAACAGCAGTGAAGCGGAGTTGCGCTGAAACATTCGCGAGACGGAAGTTTTCTCTGTATATATGCGGATGAGCTGCTGTGGGCCACTTTGCGTTTGCTCATATCTCTGCTCGTTCGGTCTTTAAACCACGTGAGAGAGTCAAGGCGTGTTAAATTTATCGTTTCTTAAAGGAACGAACCGAGTCACTTGACCATCGACGTTCGTTTCGTTCATTTCGTATATTATGTGCGTCTGACCATCTGAGGATAAAATTTTCGAGAGTGTACAGCGTGAGGAATATAATGCAGAGCGAAGAGCAGCTCACCAAACAGCGGTCATTACTCATTTTAGAAGGGATTTTATATTACGAGCGTGTGTTGTATCCAATCCAATATAGAATGGGCAGCACATACACAGTGGCAATACCTTAATGGTTTTCGCCTGCGGGAGAGAAAACACACGCTGTTGGATATCTTGAGTGTGTGTATGTGTGTGTGTGAGAGAAAGAGAGAGCGAAAGAGAGAGAGAAAGGGAGAGAGAGAGAGAGATTTTTGTATGGCGATCCGGTGTGTACTCGGCCACGGTCGTTACTACTTGCAAGTGGAAACAAAGCGCGGGCGCGATCCGCCCATCGCGGAACCTCGTATCAAGAAATCACGAGCTACGAGGAGGTTCGCGAATTTTCTTTCCCTCTCCTTTTTAGTGCTCCTCCGTAGTGCTTTCGGCACTACGGAGGAGCTTTATTTTCGAGAGGTTTCAGAGTCGATTTGGCAGGAATCCAAGGCAATTCGTCAAGCTATCAACTATCGATGTCTTCAGTGTCAGGCTCTCCCAGGTGCAGAATCGTTCGTGGATACGATTTTTTCCAAATTAATTATTTTTATCTCTTCACTCATTTGAGAAAAAATAATAAAATAGGAAAAATAATAAATTAATTGTTTATGTAAACAATTAATTTATCGAAACTTGTCGCGAGAAAGATCTGCTATTAATTATTAAAATGCTAATAACAATTCTCTCCTGACTCTAATTGATGATTCATCTTCTCTTTCCCTTGAAAATCCTCGTGACGAATATTGCACGGTTTCACCAACTTTACTCATTACTATGTTATCAATTGCGATATTTATTATACGTGATGAACGTTAATGTTTTTTGAAATAATTATGGCCTGATTTTTTGTATTTTTTTCCAATTAAAATAAATAATACCTGTAATTGAGGATCGTTACGATCAATAATTATATTGATCTTACTGTAAAGACTTTGGCAATGAAATATATTTTTATTTGATCGCTCGAGAGCGTGCAGACACGCTCATTGGATGCAAGACATGCATTAATTTTATGGCGTTGATTCCTCGATTTATGCACAGCAATTTCTCACAGCATTGACACAGACTAAATGGTTTTTTTTAATTTTTTTTTATCGTGCTTTACGACAGCAGCGTCATCGACTCTCAATATAATAACGTGCAGGCTCTCTCGTACTGTTTCTTGGTAATTAATTGCTGCGGGTAGAGAGTCTCGATTTACATACGATAATTGTACATGTTGTATTGCAATTAAATTTTCTATTTAATGTTGCAAGAAGGTCATTTAAATGTGTAAATGAATCGTGAGAGCTGCATAATGCAAAAATGGCAAAGGTCTTTAATACAAAAAAATTGAGAAAAATGTCTCTTTATCGAAATTCTTTCTCACATGAATTCCCGTCCGACACGTTTTAGGCCTGTAACGAGATATTTATCAGCGATAAATATGTGTCTTTCCTCGTACATCGTTCGCTATCTTTTATAGGATCGAGAGATCTCGCTCGCGCGAATACCCGAGGGATTAAAAACGTGTATACGAGGCACGTGTTAATTAATAAGCACTCGCTCTCCATGGACGAGACATTTTCATCGTAATTATAGGTTTACGTGTCGCGTGCATAATCGATAACTATTTCCGATCATCGAGCATTAACCAACAGATAAAAAAAGAAAATATTGCTCAATTCATCGTCATCCACGAAGTCAATTGGAAGAATTTTTTTGTTATTTTTATATTTTCACCAAGAAAACTGATAAAGAGTCGAAAAAATTCGCACTTGCACGAGATCCGATGAAAAATATATTCGTTAAAATACGATATATGAAGGAGCCTCTCGCGATTCTTTGATATATATTTTATTCATCCCATTCAGTGAGTAACATCAGATTTGCCGGAAGACGACGTGATAAATTTTCCCCAGGCAAAACCATCCGTCGTAATAATAATAATCGCGTATAAATTTGGTGCTTCTGCTGCTGCTGAACACGCTGCATGCAAAAAAGAAAAAAAAAAAAAAAAAACAGTGAAACGAGCAGGAGCTCTCAGAGTGCATTATGCACATATATGTAGTACGCAAAAAAAAAAAAGGAGAGCACGTTTTTTCGAGTGCAATAATTCCCGGGGGCGCGTGTTACTCTTTCTCTTCGTGTGGAGAGCGCAAAAGGGCTTTTTTTATTTTTTATTTTATTTTTATTTATGAGTGCAACCAACGCAGCAGATCCCCGTCAGGCGACGGCACTGAATTTACATGACGAAAAATCGAGAAGAGCAAAAAAAAAAAAATGCAAGTACGATTTTATGCACTCGGCAGAGGAAGGACAAATAAACGAGTAGAAAAGGTATGTGTGAGGTGGGCGAGGACGAGAGAGAGAGAGAGAAAGTGGGATAAAACAAGGACGAAAAAGCAAGGGAGAAATTGCCTCGAAGGGAAAGAACAACGGCAAAGACTCCAAGGCTACTCTTCGCGCGTAATCGAAACAATAATAATCTTATACATAGCCACGAGGGCTTGTTTCTCTTCTCCCTTTCGCGAGAGATTCTCGTGTAAGAGAAATATCTTCTCCCGGTGTAAAAAAAAAAAAAAAAAAAAAAAAAAAGGAATGAGCCTTTTGGCCAAGAGAAAGAGAGAATAGAGTCGAGGACGAGGAGAGAAAAAGAAAGATCGTTAAGGAGAGATCGTCAATCGGCCAAAATCGCGGTCCTCGAGAGTATCCAATGGGAGAAGAGCAAGGATCGGCAAAGGCGTGGCGAAAGAACGCTATTCGAGCCAATCTCATTTTACAACGAGCCAATCCTCTCACGAGCAAAGCTAACCTCTCGCTTTTTTCTCTCGTCGTCTTTTGAAATCTCCCAATTGCGGTCACGCTCGTGGTCCCCGCGATGCCCAGCACACACACACACACACGGACATGATTCCTCGTGGTCAGCCGTAAAAGAACTGCCTTTTATTGTCTGCGTAAGGCCCAGCGTTTTTGGGCCCCTCCCGCCTTTCAAATTCGCCCGCATTTGTTATTTTTTTTTCTCTCTTTCGCGACTCATCTGGACCAAACTAGAATTTACTGGTTTTGCGAATTTTGTTCAGCCCCATATATATATATATATATATATATATATATATATATATATATATATATATATAGATATGTGACGCTACGCTTGAAGACGTTTTTTTTTTTTTTAATTTCCTCAGAAACGCACAAAACTCGAGCGGCCTTTGAGCTCCGATTTTTTGTTTTCGTGTCTTCCTTCGGGGCGAAACACGAAGATACGTGACTTTTTGATTTTCGTTGGCAAGAAGATTTAATCTCGAGTCTCAAGATAAAAAACTATATTACTGGCCCATCAGACCTCTCGTTAAATCCAGAAATCGTTATTGGTCTCAAATTATCCCAAAGAAAAAGCTCAAAAGATGAACGGCGCGGGGAGGGAGGGGGAGGGGAGGGGGAAGGGCGCTCTTTCAGGATGGGCCCTCAACCCCTTTATCATTTCTACAAAACGTCCATGAATCAGAGGAGGGCGAGCCGTCGTAATTTTTCCAACGGTCAGCGTACACGAAATCTCGTCCCTGACGCGGTCGAAGAGGTAAAAAAAAAAAGAAAAGAAAAAAAAAATGGTAGAAAGCAAACGAGGGTTAAAAAAAAACTATAATTTTCTGACGCATCGGGTGAAGCGTCCATCGCGTCAATTGTCCCTTTTTTACACGAGTGAACGATTCTCTCTCTATCTCCGTGTGTAGTCCAAAAATTTAAGCCCCCTCGCCCCTTTTCACGGCCGCCATTATGCACTTTACGCTCGGATCACAATTCGTCTGGATCATCCACGTCTTCTCACTCTTCGGACCGCATATGCTTATGTAGAATTTATATATATATATATATATATATATATATATATATATATATATATATATATATATATATATATAGTGATTTGTGCACCTGCGTCGCCTCAAAACACACAGACAATGCCACTTGTCCCAACGACGAGAACGAGAACTTTATACATGTAGAGTTCACCCTTCGACAATAGAATTCGGTTATTCGAGATTTTCCAGACCCCGCTAGAGTACTCGCCCCCTCCCCTTGTGGGGCCCCCCCAGCGTTCGAATTTTCGATGGAGCATTTGGAATAAAAAGGGGCCCGCGAGAAAGGGAGAAATGAACAGTGCGAGGGAGGAGGGGCGGAAGGGGGGGGGGAGCACGAGGAATGTAGATATTATTATGCATACAGATTTTGAGGGAGGGTCTTTGTAAAATGAAAAAAAAAAAGGACCGAAAGAGCGGTACCTTTCATACATGAACACATAAGAACGGTCTCATTTGGTCGAGGAATACCGCATAGAGGGTGAAAATCGCGCGAAGGTATTCAAGGGTATAGGCTAAAAATAAAATAGAAAATGGCCGGCCATTTGATGGATTTTTATATGGGGCGAAAGGTGAGTGTTGGTCCCAATTATTATTATTGGGGGGGTGATGAATTTACTCAGTGGCGATTTTGTAATAATTATTTCTACCACCCTCCGACCCTCAATTAAGGAGCAATTAATTTTTTTTTCGCACATCTCGAATTTTTCATCAACGTCTTTTTCGAGCTTAGTTCGATCAATATATGACGAATATCGTCAGCTATGGAATATTATTTTGAATTATTTAATAATCATTTTATAATCAGAATAATCAATAATTCTTCAGCACGAATACATAGCGGATGCCAAAATTATACTTGTAATAATATGGGAAAATTCATTGAAGGAACAGAATGTATGCAATAAAATTCAGCCTATGAGGTAATTTATTCGATGTGATAAATTGTCAAATGAGTCTCACAAACATAGCGAGAATATTCTCCAGCACCTGTGCGATTAAAGGGTCCTTGCACGATATCATGCATCCTGGCAATCACATTTCTCTTTCCAAGTTTTCCCCCCGAGCTGAATGCATTACACACATCTTAAGCTCTCAGCTTCGGCAAAGATTTTATACAATTAAAAAAAAAAATGAAAATAAATAAAATGTCTCTCTCCCTCTCTCTCTCTCTCTCTTTCGTTTTATTCCGTTTCTCTCGTGTGTGTGTGTGTGCGTGTGTGTCTCTGGACGGATTGCTCGTCCAAATTCCCAGAGGCTATATCGGTATCAGCGTCGCGTTCTCATCCACGCGGCAACTTTTATACACAAGAGGATTGCGAGAACAAAATACATGTAATAAAAAACACACACACACACACACACACATATATATGTATATATATATATACGTATGGACAGAGATGAGAAGATCGGGCAGCCACGAGAGGCGGCAAAGATATCGCTATGAAAGAATATACAGAGTGAGAGAGAAAAAGGGAGAGAAACGAAAATATGAAAAAAAATAAACAAGTGCCCCCCTATGGCTCTTCGTCCCCCCCCCCCCCTGCCCCACCTGACCAGCCACCCTTGGGGTGGTGCACACGTGTACGCGCGACGACGCCACGGTGACGGCGTCGTCGTCGTCTTCGTTTTCGATGAGGACAGTGAGAGAGAGAGAGAGAGAGAGAGAGAGAGAGAGAGAGAGAGAGAGAGAGAGAGAGAGAGAGAGAGAGAGAGAGGAGAGAGAGAGAGAACGATCGAGAAGCAAATAAAAGAGAGAGAAATCGAGCTGAGCGAGAGGGGGGGTGGGTGAAAGGAGAGGAGATGAACGGAGGAAAGATGAGGCGAACGTGAGTCTCGGCGTGGGAATAAGCGGCAGGTGCGCGACGGCGCTACCGGGGAGCCACTTGAAGGGGGGCAAGGCCCCCGCTAGGCCTCCCCCCTTGCTCCTCTTTGCCCCCCTTTTACTCGGCTCGATCTCAACGCTGGAGTGCACCACACACAAAATAACACACCACACTATGTACATTTTATATATTGTACACACGCACACACGCACACACGCACACGCATACACAAATATGTGTATATATGTCCTCGTAAAGTAATCAAAAAGTATTGCAGGTGTAAAATCGATCGAGTGCCAACGAGATGTGAGCCCCCGATCACGGTCGACAACCTCTTCCCACCGGAAAATCGTAATCGATGTTTTTTTTTTTTCCCCCCCTTTTCATTTCATTTCTTATTCACGATTCCCGTAATCGATCGAACGATAATAATCACGCGAAAAACAAGAGATGCAGCGAATATTAATCAGAGAGAGAGAGAGAAGGGAAAGGTTTTTATCAGGTATATTTCTGGTTTGTTTTTTTGTCATGGAATATACGAGATTTTAGTGCTGGCGGATGTGAATTGTAAACATTGAAATAAGAAGTAAATGTGAGATGAAAGTTTTATCATTGATGTAAATTATTTGTGTTTGTTTGTTTACTTTATTTATTTTTTATTGCAATATATTGTTGAAGATAAGACCCCCTTAAATATTGAAATAAGGGGTAAATGTGAGATGAAAGTTTTATCATTGATGTAAATTATTTGTGTTTTTTTTTGCTTACTTTATTTATTTATTTTTTATTGCAATATATTATTCAAGATAAGACCACCTTAAATATTGAAATAAGGGGTAAATGTGAGATGAAATTTTTATCATTGATGTAAATTATTTGTTTTTTTTTGTTTACTTTATTTATTTATTTTTTATTGCAATATATTGTTGAAGATAAGACCCCCTTAAATATTGAAATAAGGGGTAAATGTGAGATGAAAGTTTTATCATTGATGTAAATTATTTGTGTTTTTTTTTGCTCACTTTATTTATTTATTTTTTATTGCAATATATTGTTGAAGATAAGACCCCCTTAAATATTGAAATAAGGGGTAAATGTGAGATGAAAGTTTTATCATTGATGTAAATTATTTGTGTTTTTTTTTCCTCACTTTATTTATTTATTTTTTATTGCAATATATTGTTGAAGATTGTTGAAGATGAAAGTTTTATCATTGATGTAAATTATTTGTGTTTTTTTTTTGCTTACTTTATTTATTTATTTTTTATTGCAATATATTGTTGAAGATAAGACCCCCTTAAATATTGAAATAAGGGGTAAATGTGAGATGAAAGTTTTATCATTGATGTAAATTATTTGTGTTTTTTTTTGCTCACTTTATTTATTTATTTTTTATTGCAATATATTGTTGAAGATTGTTGAAGATGAAAGTTTTATCATTGATGTAAATTATTTGTGTTTTTTTTTTGCTTACTTTATTTATTTATTTTTTATTGCAATATATTGTTGAAGATAAGACCCCCTTAAATATTGAAATAAGGGGTAAATGTGAGATGAAAGTTTTATCATTAATGTAAATTATTTGTGTTTTTTTGTTTACTTAATTAATTAATTTTTTTATTGCAATATATTGTTGAAGATTGTTGAAGATGAAAGTTTTATCATTGATGTAAATTATTTGTGTTTTTTTGTTTACTTTATTTATTTATTTTTTATTGCAATATATTGTTGAAGATAAGACCCCCTTAAATATTGAAATAAGGGGCAACTGTGAGATGAAAGTTTTATCATTGATGTGAATTATTTGTGTTTTTTTTTGCTTACTTTATTTATTTATTTTTTAATGCAATATATTGTTGAAGACAAGGCCCCCTCGAGCCTCGCTCGACGGTAATGTTGGTCGAAGTAACCGTGCACAGTGGCAAGGCACAGCGTGTGTGCATGTCGCGGAGAGAATGAAAGAAGGGCTCTCTCTCTCTCGGGCGGTTTGCGAGGTCAAGGATATCAGGGGGGTAAGTCGACGCATATACGCGTTCTTGTGAGCTCTCCTCGAGCTTTCTTTTTTCTTTTTTTTTTTTTTGTTCTTTTTAAAGCGGCATCAGGTGCGCAACGCGCGAGTATATACTCGCTCGCGCGCCCCAAGGTGGAATTTAATTGTTGTCGTAAATTTGCAGTCAAAGACGCATTCATATATATGAATATATATATATATATAATATACGTTTCCAACGAGGGTCGCGCGAGAGGGAGAGATTTGTACTGCAAGGTCGTTCTCTCCTCTCTAAAAAGATACATCTCTTCGTTAATTCCCTCTGCCCTCGCGAGCTCAGAGAACTGAGGAGAACTCGAATCATGCTTTTTACTCGAGTACACGCTGTATTATAAATTATACAGTTAATTTTTATACCGCGAACAACCGCTGACTGTCTTGCAATTTGGAGACAAAGAGAAAAATAAATTTCATTTGAGTCCATGAAAAATAATGTAAAATTCATTTTAATCAATAATTTATCCATTAATCGAATAATTTAATTTCATGTCATAATGGCGTTCAAATGCCAAATTAATAAATTATATTTAATTGAAATTAAGAATTGCCTTCACCTCAAATTAACTATATTTAAATTCATTTAATTAATTTTATATAATGACAAACTCATAAAATCAATTTCCGAATCTTCGTAATGAAAAAAAAAAAAAAAAATGAATTCAATACAATTCCACAATTCCATTGCACATCAGCTGTTTTCTGAATGGGTGGCAAACACGTTATGCATTGTCAGTAAAACTCGACAATCTATGTACGTACTATGGGGGGAGGAAAGGGAAGAATTTCACTGAAGATTTATCTCGAATGAAATGTATCACGAAAAGAGTATATAAACACAGACGTATAGAGTAGAATTTACTTTATGGCGATGAGAATATTGCGTGCATACTGTAAGACGAAACGAGGGATAGAGGAGTACTCCTATATATATATATATTTTTTTTTTTATATATATCTATATGTAAACCCGAGACACTCTAGTTGATTAAACTAATTTATGGCTGTGCAGTTGCACGCGTCTCTCGTTTGTTCCATCTGTTTTTCCTTCATTGAAATTCAATGCCATTCTCGGTTGTACTGAGAGACATACACACACGTACGTATACGTGTGTGTATACCACTCACTATATAGCATTTGTGCATAAATATATGCATACTATTTGGTATTACTCTCTGTACAGCGGGCAGAGAGCATGTACGCCAAGTTCTGTTTGTATAAAACGCGAGTGTCTTTAAGCACGAGAGGGTTGTTCATTTTTTTTCAATTCTCTGAACGATATAACAGCGCTAGAGAAAAAGATTATTCTTATGTTTGTAGTCCCGTATTATGGGCTCATGTAAATGGCTTCTCGCTGCTGTTTAAATCTTTATTTTTCCGATGCTAAATGATAATTAAAAAATAAACAAAAAAGTTCAACAGAGTTGCGTGCATTCTCCATTTGCATGAATCTACTATATAAATATATATATATAACTTCATGGCTTATGAAAAACGTAAAACATGAAGAATGAGAGCACGATCTTCGAACGATGCTTTTATGAATAAATTACACATAAAAATATATTTACATGTATGAGAAATTCTCCCTGAACTCAGCCACTTCTTTTGGCGACCCCGTGTATTTTTTTCAACTTTGACAGTTTTTATAGTTAAAAAGATTTTCTGTGAATTAATTCAGATTTTTAAATTCAACTGCTAGGTGACGCAGAGGGTTTTTTTTTAAATTAGTGCGATGATTTAAAAAAATGACGAAAGGTCGCTGGAATAAGTGACTGAGTTGAGGAAGAATGTCACTTGCGTAGATTTATAGAAATGGAAAAATTCATAGCTTCATCTGGATTTATTTCATTTAAATAAGTTTAATTCGAGTCGAGCAAAATTTATTTTAAAAAATATATTTTAGAGTTTACTGGGTCATTTGCTCAACTTAAATAAACTTTGATTCAGTACAGATAATTTCTGTCGTGACTGGAGTATAAAAAAAAAATTATAATTAATTTTCCCTCATTCGTAAAAGTAATAATTTTACTAATCATTTTAGAAAAAAATGTTTTTAATGGTTTTTAATTATAGCCGTGTTAATGTTGGATGTTAATGGACAGCATAAATGGAATTTTTGTATCGAATAGATTTTCGAATACAGATTTCAGGTATGCGCGGCCACTTTTATGTTGACCCCAAATAAGCGATCGGTGCGGGTTCCGCGCGTGTATGTATATTCAACACGGTAGTCAAGAGAGATCCTATCCTGGCCCAGTAAAGTCCGGGGGTTTATCATGACTTTCGATCGGGCCACACACACGCACACATATAATGAGACAAAAAACAACGGAATCTCCCCGTGAAAACGATCCGACTCTCGCGAGACGAGTCACAAAAGTTTTCTCATATATTTAATTCGATCTCGCGATTTCCCTCATAAAAAGTTATTCATATTTCTCTCTCTCTCTCTCTCTCTGTCTCTCTCTGCAGTGGTTCGTCATATCCGTATCTCGCGCGAAATAATTTCAATAAAAATTTTAATCCCCAGGGTCCAATTAAACGAGCATTACTTATTGTCAAGAGCGGCGGAAAAGCTTGACCGGATGTTTATATATGCGCAGTTCACTCGATGTTTATAGCCTTAAGGGCTTACTCATATATTCATAAATATAGCAGCATATTTTTCCGTGATTTTTTTTTTTAATTCACAATTTTTCACCATTATCGATGAGGAATATAAACGACTGCTAGATGTAAAAAAAATTAAGATATCTCCCCCCCCCCCGCCCTTTTTTATTGGGGCGAATAATATGCCGGAAAATAAATGGAAAAAATTTGGAAAATTGATAATAAATTTTACAAGAATGAATTCTTCACTTTATTCTCCTCCACGAAAGAGATTTTTTATCATCGTGTCGTACAATTCTCCCGTATTCTCCGTCACTCCCACTTCCGTTTGCCGGAGACTCGAGAGACTAAATAGTAATCATGCATGTTGCTTGAAACAACTTATTGCTCCGTTAATAATTTCGCTGTTAAATTAATTTCTACCTCGCGGTGAAAACGAGAGATAATAAAATACGAGGAAAGGGATAAGAAGAAGTACGAAAGAGAAGAAATGAGAAGAAGCAAGAATATGAGGGCAGGAAACATGGACAAGAAAAACAACAAAAAAAAAAAAAAACAAAACAAACAAACAAAAAAAAGGATAAAATTATATAAAGAAAATAAAAGCCATAAAGGTCGGCGATCGTTGACCGTCGTGTTTGACAACTCGCGAGAGGGTGGCGAGCATCAGCAATGAGTGGAGGAGGGATGAGATGGAGAGACGGGGCCTTAAATCGCCGCCGGAAACGGCCGCGAGAGTGCGCGGGGGACACAAGCGAGGACGCGCGCGCGAGAGAGAAAGAAAGCGAGGATGAGCGAAGCGAGAGAGAGAGAGAGAGGGAGAATTCATGGGGCCCCTCTTGGTCTCGCGTCGCTTGCGCGAGCGCACCCGCGCGGAGGCTGTCGGAGGCGAGCGATCTCGTGGGAAAAAGGAGCAGGTGTGACTCGACCGAGACTTGGTTTGAGCCTCGAACGTGGCCTTACGGGTAAAGACGTGTGCGAGAACGATAGAGTCTACACACACACACGCACACACGCACGCACACGCATCTATACATTATACACATATATATATGTATATACTGAAGAAATAAGAAGAAAAAGGAGAAGAGAAGAAGAGCTAAAGGGGCCTGACGTGTTGCACGCACACGCTTATACACGCGCAAGAAGCGTGTGGAACACGTGGTCACGCCGCAGTGGGCGTGCTCGACCGAGAAAGACGAACATATATATATATACGTATAAATGTGTGTAAAAAAAAAACGAAACTGGAGAGATAGAAAGAGAAAAGGACGAAGGATCAGGATAGAGGTCTCTTCTACTGCATATACTAGAATAGCTTGTACAAGGGGGAGCTTTTATAGAGGCTCTTCAACGAGGCAAAAAGAGATAGAAAAAGGAGAAATCTTTACAGCCGAGGGAGAACTGATATAATGGGCATATGCTATGATGGGGAGGAAAAGGGGCCGATAGAAGAGAGACGAAATGATGTGTGTGTATGTATATATATATATATATATTGGGTAGCTGGACGATGGCCGTTGGGCTTCTTATTATTATCGCCTACCCACACTCCATATACATATATATATTATGGATCCCTCGAGCGGATTAATCAACGATTTGTCTCGCGTGATTTAAGAACTCTCGAACTTACTTTTATACAAAAATCTGTCCGCTTTTAATATCCTGGCTAATCTCACGATCTTTGCACTCCGTTTTACATTTTTGACAAATAATTTTGGGTTTTTTTTTTGAGATAACGCGATGAAATTTGAGTACCAAGAATTTATGTTTGCAAAGTTTTATTATCGTCAATTACACGAAAATAATTAATCGTAAACATTTCTCCTTAAATCTCCATTTTGAAAGTAAATGAAATTACATGATTAAGCAGTAAAATTTGTTCTCCTTTTTTTATTTTTTGACCAGCGTCCCTTTAAATATTGTTTACGGATTTAATAAAAATAATTTATCACTTTTACCTTTACTACTTGGTAAATTGATGGAAAATGCTGCGATGATTTTTTTTTTAAATTTATTACGCGGCTCTCCAGATTTCACACATCAGTTCAGAAGGTCTCTAATCTTCTTTCATCTTTTATTTTTTGTTATTTTTTGCTTCTTTTTTTATTCTTTCAGGTTTGCCTCGCCCCCAAAACGCACGATTCTCGTCGATCGTTTGGCAATACCACAATAGTTGTTGGCGTTTGTATAACGACTTAATAGCACGTTTTCCCAATGGCTATTTATAGCGAGAGAAGCGGCGCAACAGGTTACCGCCTACGTTTGAGAAAACGTTATAGTAGTACACGCAAAGCGAGAGAGAAAGTAAGAGAGAGAGAGAGAGAGAGAGAGAGAGAGAGAGAGAGAGAGAGAGAAATCAGCCCATATAGTGATGTTGAGAGCGCGGGCGCGAGAAGCTAACGCTTAATCGAGCAAGGGCGTTTATATACGAGATCGCTCGGGTGATTACGCCAGAGGGGAAGTTTCATTTTTACCGAATATGAATTATACCCTGTTCGCTCGCATTCAAGAAACACCCCAGAGTGTTGGCTGTATATTGTATATATTACTCTCTCTCTCTCTCTCTCTCTCTCTCTCTCTCTCTCTCTCTCTCTCTCTCTCTCTCTCTCTCTCTCGTATATATCGCCCGCACGTTTGAATCAGAGTATTACGCGAATGAATTTATGTATGTGCTACGCTATTGGCCAGTAAAGTTGAGAAACAATTTTTTTTTCTTGATTTCACCGACTTCGTTGTTTTATATACCATCGAGGATATAATTTCTTTCCAAGGAAATGAGTAATTCCAGAGGACTTGTGGAGTTAAAAAAAAATTATACCACTCGCCAATTCCTTCGTGAGTTCTCGAGACACTCGTTGGATTTTTTTTAAATACCTCATAAAATATGGAAAAATATTTCGGGCCGTATCAATCTTGGCTGAATCTACTTACGATTTCGTCCATGCCCAAAAATAATCTGTCAAAGTTTCTCGATGAAATATTTATTAAAGAATGTATGTATATATATATTTTTTTTAATCTCTACGTTTCCATGGGATAAAATGTATGGGAAAAAAATCATCTCCAATGTCGAGTTTTCAGTTGAAAATATTTTTTTTTACAAGGGTAATTTAGTGTGGAAAATTCATTAAATTTCTAGTCAATTAAATTTGTAATAAATTCAAATGCAGATTAGTGTCAGGTGACTGGAACATGTACAAGAATTGTCATTGCGTTAAATTTTTTGTTTCAGTTCAATAAAATTTATCCCAATTTAATGAATGAATGATTTTTTTTTTTTTTCGATCCCAAAAATAAATTCAACTGCCAGCCTGCATAGTTGCTATTTATGCGTTGGAAAATCTTGATTCATGAATAATTATATGAATATCCGTACACGGCTATCTCGAAAATGTCTTTCGTGTCACATTTTCTCCTCTCCGTGAATCCACCCCAAGCGAAACTCGTTCAGTCCACGAGGGATCTGAATATAAAAATTTTGCATCGTGTCATCATACCTCGATCTTGTGCAGAGTTACGCTCATTGGATAATCTTTTCCTTTCACGTTAATAAAATTGACGATTTATTCGGCCATTTTGTATATAGTGTAGCGTAGAGTTGCGTTTCTCCTTGGGACGAGACACGAAGGGTGGGCCGGGATAAAGGCGAGTTTACATGAGCGTTAATGCAAACTTTTTTCTCTCTCTCTCACACACACACTCTCGTGGCAAACTTAATTATGCACACAGCAAAATAAACTCAGCAGATGAATCGTAAGAGATTGCATTCGTATACAAATACTTGTATAAAATTTACAGAAGCTTCACCGTCGGATCGAGTGTATGGAAGAGAGCCAGAGAGTGGATGCAAAAATTTTTTATGCTAATCATGCCGATTTTTTTACCCCCACGATGGACGGCTCTCTCTCTCTCTCTCTTTTTATCCCTCTCTCTCTCTCGCTTTTTAATATTTTTAGTACCCATGCAAAATATCCTCGCGAAAAAAGTGAGTTTATATACTGTACATATATAATATTATGCTTGTCCTATATAGGATTGGCATTGAGCCCAGACAGTGTGGAAACGTCTCCACGCACGCACACCTGTGCGGTAAAGGATGATATTCCTTGGTCCACTTGCGAGCTGCGAGCAAACGCCTCGAGACAGCAAGACCAGTAAAGTAATCAAGGGCCCCAATTATGGGCCTTCTCTCCACCGTTTTTTTTTATATTTCCATGAGAACGGGACACGTGCATTTTGCCAGGGTGCCCCGAATTTTTTTGGGGCGAAGTTAACGTATATACGTACTATATATATATATTTATGTACATAGCAAGAGAATGGCTCATGTATCCAAGAAAAAAAGAGAAAACATTTTGCAAGGTTTGGACAAACGCCCTCTCTCTCCTTATTCCGTTATTGCACCAAGAGAGCATCAAAGTTCGACAGGGTGCCCCGTTATTCACGCACAGGACCTCGTTAAAATAGCTCCTCCGCCTCGACTGATCGTCAGGATGAGCTCTCGGGGTAAATAATTTTTTTGGACCCACCAGAGGTAATTTAAGTTTCTTCCTTTCGATAAACGTCGAAATGAACTCTGTGGTTTCAGGGGAGAAGAAGGGTCGGGGAGGGGGGGGGGAGGGCTAAAGAGCGTTGCGTGGAATACAAACATTTGACGGAAAGTATCCGGTGGATAATATACTCGCTATTTACGAGTTAATTTTTGAGGGGGTTTCGACATTGTCGGAAAAATATATCGGCAAACTTGGGTAAATATTGTATTTTAGTATTTACGAGAAGTCAAAATGTGCCGAAATGATTTTGTTCGCTCTTTTTTTAATTCTCTGGCAATTGAAAGACAATATTTCAGTATATAATAAAGAATATTCGATTTTGATATAAATGGATCAATTTTTTTTAAATCTTTTTTTCAATAACTTTCATTCCGAGTGCACGAATTTGTTTATTGGATTGGAAAAACTATATTATAAAATATCGAAGAAATCTTCATGTAACGCACTTAACCTCGTCATTCGAAGGAATAAGTAATGGAAATGGTCAAAGTCGTCAAGCGAATCCATTTTGAAGGGCCTTCATCTTTTTTTTTTTTTTTTTTTAATCTCTTTCTCGTTACACGATACGTGTGTCTTTGCGTCAAGTATAACGACTCTCGATTCGTAACCGCAGCGATTGCAAGGCCGAGCTCGAATCGGCAACGACGACAAGGATGTTTGCTTTACGCGTCTTTGGGCTCCAACGCATAACGTCGAGCTATCTGCTCTCGTCATTTTCTCTCCTGAGTAAAATCCCTCTCGGGTGTGTCTACAACGAGGGGAGAAACTCTCGCAGGCGTATAAAATCCAACTAGAGAGTGGAGTCACGAGCTGCACAGAAAAGCGAACAGCTCGTTCTACCGGTCTTGTTGACTCGCGAGAACAAGAATGTGAGTTTTACAAGAAGTCTCAACGAAGACGAGACAAGAGAGAGAGAGACGAGAAACTCGGCAGAATCAACTTGACGTATTCCGCGAAGCGTACCATCGATTCATCGGACCTAAAGTGTCTTTTCTGGTACGCGATCTGTCATTAGGGGGGGGGGGGGGGGGAGGTTTCTTATACGAGAAATGACGTCTCGAATGAACGATATATGTATGGAACATTCCAGGGAAAATCACAAGAGGCGTCAATCTTACCATTTTTCCTCTTCCATGAGATAATTTTCAGGATTAGGTTAGTCGTTATCAAAGTTTTTAGTTAAGATCTTTCGCTTCACATGAGAAAAAAATATATGAGAAAATATATTTTATTCATATTTCGAGTCATCAGACCCAAAGTGTCTTTTCTGGTCCCCGATCTGTCATTAGGGGAAGGGGAGGGTTTCTAATACGAGAAATGACGTCTCGAGTGAACGATATATGTATGGAACGTTCCAGGGAAAATCACAAGAGGCGTCAATCTTACCATTTTTTCTCTTCCATGAGATAATTTTCAGGATTAGGTTAGTCGTTATCAAAGTTTTTAGTTAAGATCTTTCGCTTCACATGAGAAAAAAATATATGAGAAAATATATTTTATTCATATTTCGAGTCATCAGACCCAAAGTGTCTTTTCTGGTCCCCGATCTGTCATTAGGGGAAGGGGAGGGTTTCTAATACGAGAAATGACGTCTCGAGTGAACGATATATGTATGGAACGTTCCAGGGAAAATCACAAGAGGCGTCAATCTTACGATTTTTCCTCTTCCATGAGACAATTGTCAGGGTTAGGTTAGTCGTTATCTTTTAGCCCACATGGGACGAAAATGTTTGAAATATTTCAGAACTTTTTAATTATTGTGTATGTGAGGAATTTATTTCAAAGAAAGAATGGTCAATATTGGATTAGATGAGAATTAAAAATGATTTGGCAACGAAATAATTATTAATTGGTCATGTCGATTTTGGCCTGCAATGGCTCATATGACATATCAGGTTGTCGAGTAACCACGTGGTGAGTTTTCTGTACCGCCGGCCGACCATGGAATCAACTCGACCGGACAACTGCTGAGTTCTCTTTCCATCTCTCACTCTTTTTCACATTTATTCTTCATTTTATCATTCTCGTTCTGCTTCCTTTCGCTCGTATATAAATACTCATAAATTACGCATGATATTCTCCTTTTCTGAGCAGAGAGAGAAAGAGAGAGAGAGAGAGAGAGAGAGATCCCGAACGTATCTCTCGTTTTCCATTTGCCTCCACGAGTTATCCAGCACTCGTCAAAAAGTCACAGTCTCTCTCTTCACGAATACGTGGACGGATTTTGAAATCGATTTGACCGGGAAAGGCTGCTTTTGGCTCTCCTCGAGAGTCAGGAGAGTATCGTGGCGAGTCATTCAACGAATATTTTTGACAAATGAATTTATAATCATGATTTACTTTCATGTATGATTTTTCTCAATCTCCCATTATGATATAACGATTAATCGATAAGTTCGATATAATCGTTAGTCGAGTAAAAAAAAATGTATCAGGCAAATTGATTCAAAATAAATATACTATTTGTGAAAAATTTCTAAAGTTAATATAAAATTAATTCAATCAATTTTTCTCCTTTTCATTTTCAATATTTCGATAAAACAAATTTGCTAAATGCACGAGAAGGTATATAAAAAATAGAGAAAAAAAAAAAAATGCATTTGTTTACCAGAGGGAGAGTAATCCTTGGATGTTATCGTATCTGACCGGGTTTCCGTGAGGAGGCAATTGGATATATGTAAAGTAGCGAGACTGACGTGAGATCGGGACAGGGATGCTGCTGGAGCAAAAGTGTTTCCGAAAGGCGAGAGAGCAGCCAGTGAAAAAGAGGAAGAAAAAGAAGAACGAGGAGGAGGAGGAGAAGAAGAAGAAGGTGAAGTACGAGAATTAACGGATAAAGCGGTAGCCCCGATGTGTTTGGCGCACATGTGGCGTTGGGCAAGGCTCGTTTTCGATCGGATCTGTAAACACGTTCATCACTCTCATGGGGCAGTGGCGCTGCGCAGTAACGGCAGCACCACCAGAAGCAAAAGCAAAATAGCAGCAACATTAATCTACCTGTGTGTAGATATATATATATATATATATATATATATACACTGTATGTGTAACCACCTCGAGGAGAACTCGATCGTGCCACAGACAACGAAACGTCCGGGATATAAACCGTTATATACATATATATACATACGAGACAGCTCCAATTTTCTTCTCCGGTATCGCGCGCGAACGAGCTGCTGCGGATACGTCGATCGAGCGCGCGGGGCAGCTCGTAATTTAACCGCGTTATACATATACGCGAGACCGTTCTGCGCCGATATAAATACGAGACTCGTAAAGTCCAGGTTGATGCAAAGAAAAAAATGTATAAAATAAAAGGCGAAAGAAAAAAAAATGTTTAAGGATGTGAGTGCGATTAAAGAACACCAAGAGATATGTAGTCAACCGGGGTAACTGTAATAGCGATAATTTCTCTAGAAAAAAAAAGTATTGATTTTTGTTCGCTTTTATTATTGCACATCGGATTCTTCACTCAATTTATATACAATGAAATATAATGCTAAATAATTTGGTTCCTCTTAGTCCGACAATTTGGAGGCTAATCCGTAAATTATTTTGGCAATTGGGGATGAAAATTGGAAAAATAATGTCAATCAACGAAAATACTCTTGGACTTGAACTCGAATTATTCCAATTTTTTCTATGTGTTGAAAAATTGGAAAAAAAAAAAAGAATTGATAAGTAAGATTCAATGAGTAAAAAACATCCCTTGTTCAGCAGTTTTGGAGTAGATTTAAAATTATATATAGATCTCAAAGTTGAATAATAATTTTTTTTTATGACTCTCTCCATTACACTTTGAGTACAAAGATCACGACTGTTGACTATTTTTCTCACCTCTCAACCCTTTTATTTCGCAATGTCAAGTAGAAAAAGTCAATGACAAAATTTGAAAAAAATTAATATATGGCGATAAATATCTCTTGCAAGACAATGCGAGGGTGAATTACCCTCGCATAACTCATAACTCAATAACTCAAAGTTGAATAATAATTTTTTTTTATGACTCTCTCCATTACACTTTGAGTACAAAGATCACGACTGTTGACTATTTTTCTCACCTCTCAACCCTTTTATTTCGCGATGTCAAGTAGAAAAAATCAATGACAAAATTTAAAGAAAATTAACATATGGCGATAAATATCTCTTGCAAGACAATGCGAGGGTGAATTACCCTCGCATAACTCATAACTCAATAACTCAAAGTTGAATAATAATTTTTTTTATGACTCTCTCCATTACACTTTGAGTACAAAGATCACGACTGTTGACTATTTTTCTCACCTCTCAACCCTTTTATTTCGCGATGTCAAGTAGAAAAAGTCAATGACAAAATTTAAAGAAAATTAACATATGGCGATAAATATCTCTTGCAAGACAATGCGAGGGTAAATTACACTCCACCCTGGAAAAAAAAAAAAAAAAATCGCGCGTTACACGCTCTTTGGGCCTTACCAGATTCTGATCCATCTCGAATTTTTTTCTACCAACGTTGATGCCAATGGCAAAGCATATTTTGCGCACACGACCCCCACGTTCCTTGCACGCGCTTTCATGTACGAAAGCTCAGCTCGTCCCTATACGACACAACTCGAGGAATGGTAAAAATGGTCCCATTTTCATGCCCACACAAATGAAATATCTCCTTAGTAAGGGTAGGAGGAAAAAAAAAAGTAGTATAGGCACGCAGAGGGGTCGTATGGAGGATGACGCACACGCGAAGATGATGCGAGGGTGCGCGAGGGGAAGCCCCGAATTTCGAAAGGAAAAAAAAGGAGAGTGAGAGAGAGAGAGAGAGAGAGAGAGGGTGTGCGCGCGGGGCAAGCGCACGCATTTGCCTCGAGACCGGCACGAGGACAGGTGGCGACGTGAACCAGGGAACCTCGAAGCCACCGAGTTCTCACGCGCGAAACTTCCAGCTGCCACGAAGAACGAGGAGAGCCGCGTACCACGAGGACTCTCTGCTGCTCGCTTGAGCCATCAGTCGTGTGGTGAACGATGCTCTCTCTCTCTCTCTCTCTCTCTCTTTCTCCCCTTCTTCATCTATCTTTATCTCACTGCTGTTGCTATTTAGTTCTGTTATGTTACTCATGCACCCTCTTTTTCTCCACTTTTACTTATTCCTAAACATACGCTCGCATCATCAGCCAAAGGGCACACCCGCGTCGCACTCTCGACACGCGTAAGGCGCGTTTCTATACACACACACACACACAAACACACATATATATATATATATATATGTATGAAAATGCACGTTCCTTTACGCGCGGGATACAGCTATGCGCACGCAAAGGGGTTGCAGAGGGATTGGAGTAAAAGATAAAGGCCACATTTGCATAAGGATAAAGTGGCAAAGGAAACACGGAAATATATCAACAGATGGCCGTGCAGTGGGTCATGGAATGTCGCGAATTAGCAATTCTTTGTGATGACGGAGATGAAATTTTTTTTATCAAATGAAGATTATCCTATGCCTAAGTTTTTTTTTTTCTTTTTTTAAGATTATTGTCTTGTCCAAGTTCGCATGTATATTTTAAACTCTATAATTGGGAGCTTTTAATAAAATGATAATCATTCTCAATTATTTGAAAACAAAAAAAAAAATTATCCACTTCTATTCCATTTGTAATTTTTTTTTTTCGTACGATGACCCTCTACGAGAATTCTTCACTCATGCGGAAGCCAAAAGGGGTTGAGCCACTCTCGCTCTCCACTCTTTAACCACCCTCTTTGCCATTCACAACTTCGTCCCCCATTGACTAGCGTGTCGTGCCCGATGTACGCGTTGCACTCTCCAGTTGCTCGGGGTCAGTTTTACGAGCTCACTCGAACTACGAGAATATCCGGGGTGAGCCCCGTTCCCCCTCCTCGCACTCCCCTATTGTAACACACACTGTTTAATTCGCTTTCCGGCCGAAAGTTTTTAGAGGGTTAAACACAGGTGTTTTCCACGCAGTAATGACCATTGAGAGTCGCTGTAAAAGGTTTATATATATATATATATATTTTAATGATAACCCGTTTAATGGGTGGAGGATTTATCATATTTTAGAATGCAAAAAGCGATATCGACATCTAGGAGTGGTCCGAAAAAATCACCGCTATTTTTTTGGCGCCCACCGAGGCGCCTGAAAAATGATGACCCGAACGACAGCTGGGCATTTCGGGCTGCTTCAAGCAACCAAGTGGGCCAAGTTCAATTAACGTCTCAAATAACGAATTATTTAGTAATTACTCATTACATTCCTCATGCTCATTCAGGAATTAATTAATTCAATTAGCAATAGAGTGAATTATTCAATAGATCTGTAATGCAATTATTATAATAATTGCCAATTTGATTGACAAATCGTTTCCATATTCCAAAATTTGTTTTTTTCAGTTTTTTTTCTGTTTTATGATTTTATTTTTAAAAAAATTTGATGATTGTCGGCAAATCTGGTGACATCCCCCTCCCTGAATTCAACGAATAACCCCATTAATTGCCTGGAATTAAAATTGCTCATCTCAAATCCATCGCGCTAAATCGACCCTCATTGTCCAGCAAGTTTCGTTGCTTGGCTGCTTCATTCTCTTTTCGCTTGCATAGATAAGACTGTTTATATGTAAATGCATCTAAACTTCCCTCGTAACTCTCTCGAGCCTACACATGTCGTATATATGCGAGGGGACAAAACCTGTTTTATCGGACGTTGGACATCGTTGGATGCATACAAACGTGAGCCGGCCATCCCCCCACCCCGTTTGTCGATGAGTCTGACCAGAATGGTGAGAGAGCAAAATGCAATCAACGATGCAAAGAGAGACCGGGCGCGAGAGCACACGTGTGCACAAGCGGTACTGGCTTGCGCGAGCGATCCTCTCTCTTTTGCCCCCACCCGAGTTAACTGTGGCGCGCTTTATGCCGGGCTCGAGCCTGGCTCACTTCCAGCACAAGTCCCCATCTCCAGCAGCAAGAGGGCCTCAAGCTCTTTATCGCTTTCCTCGTTCAGCACACGCTCTGAGCGCCTCGGCCTATCTCACATGTTGTCAACTACCCCTCGCGTCCCTCGCTCTTGCCGATCGTTGGATGGCATGCGCCGCGCATGCGCCAGTCGAGCTACTGTGCGCTGCTCGTGCTGCGCGCGCGCCCGATTCCCTCCCTCCTTTTCTCTCCTTTGCCTCTCTCAATTCCCTCTCGCTCTGCCATGTTGACTTGTGGTGGGCTCGCGTGTATGTGGGGCGCTCCATCGGTGTGAGTAAAGGCTCGTAAAGCGGGAACTTTATAGGAATGTGCAATGAGGGTCAACAGGTAATGATGGTCGGTACGAAAAAAAATTGCAAATGCCAAAATACTGCTTGGGGCGAGTAATCTTAAGGTCAGAATGAAGTTACAGAGCTTAATTTAACTGGTTTACAGGCTTACACTGTTGTTTTATATTTTTACGAAAAAAAATTATAAGCTTCGTAACTCTGTTCCAATCTGCCAACGAAGAAAAATTAAAAGCTGATCACTTCACTCCTGGACCCCTTATCGAGAATTTCATAGCGAATTCATGATGGTTTACTCCGAGCTTTGCTTCACCGATCAAAGTTTGTTTGTGGGCGAGATACGCGCATTCACCCTTAACTGACTCTCATTCACCTGCTCTCCCTTGGTTCGCACCCCACGTTCAATTGTGTGCTACCTACCACCAACCTATTTACCTGGCACCCTGACGAGTGTGTTGGTACGCAGAGGCGAGGGGAGAGTCTTCGACTACAGTCACAAGTTGCCAGACTTTTTCTCATCCCCCTTTTTGTGTGTAGGTGAGTTGGACTGCACGTGTTCGTGTGTACCTGTGACTGTTACACCAAGCCAAGGGGCATCGAATACCCTCGGCATTAGCTCCTCGTCTCGCAAGCTTTGCTCGATGAGCCTTCGCCCCCGCCCCGGCCCCCTCGTTCAACGCGCATGCGTCAGCGAACAGTATATAAGTCTCGGAGATCTCTTCCCAACCCACATTCAATCACGAACACCCACTCGAACGTGAGCGCTACGAGAAGCACAAGGGGGAAAGCCAGTCATACCGGTGAACCCTCGTGAGCTTGTTGCATTTGCACGTGTTCGATCCACAACGAGACTCGTACCTTTTTTTTTTTGGGGGTGGAGCGGCAAGAGTTGTCAGTTTTTTTAGTTATTGCTGTTTTGCAATTGCTTCTTTCGATTTTTTGGTATCCTGTTGAGAAATAAAGAGGTGGAGTTTTGCCTGAAGGCAAATTGAACGTTTCAAGATCACGAAGACAGAAGATTTTACGATATTCAAAGATAATCGGGGAGGAGAATATTTTGTATATTATTATACATAATCGATCCTCGCACACTCTTTTTGATTCATCCGTGAATTGAGACTCGATTGCAGAGCGGTTCTCTCTCTCTCTCTATCTCTCTTTCTCTGTTCCTTCAATCTCACTTCTCCGAGTCATGAAGATCTTAACGAGCGATATGAAAGTGCGCGCTACCGAATTACTGCCAGTTACGATGAGAAGAGCCAAGGCCACGATCGTCGTACTGCGTCGTTGGTACAAAAAGTTTCGGGCCTCGTATTACGAGACTGGAAAAACCGGTGTGAGCACGATGACGATCGATCGGTCGACAAACCGGGAGAACGAGATCAACGAGTCACGTGATACCGTTGGGACGCATGAACGGAAGAAGAGACAGGGAGTTAACGAGAATGATCGGAGAAACATCGCTAACGAGAATGTGGAGAACGAGCTGAGGGAACTGCTCATGTCCGGCATCAAGAATTGACTGACAGTGAGATCGTCACGCTTGATAAACGTCACGACTCCGATGGTCAACGCGATCACCTCGTCAAGCTGACTGCGATTGGAAAATCACTCTCAACCCGGAAATTCAAAGACTGTCAACCGATAATCGCTGAAGATTTATCGTCTTTGCATCTAGAAGACTTCACAAAAAAAAAATGGAGGGACGAGGACATCATCGAGTTTGCTGCCAAGAAAAGTGACAGTGAAACCGAGCCAACATCAGTTAAACATTACGAGGTAAACATACTGCGAGATGAAAATTTATACGTAACGAAAACTTTGATGTGATAAGATTTTTTTTTTTTTTTCATAACCATTAGCTTTAAATTTGACTTTATGCGATTTTAATCTCTTCTATATACGTCACTTTGACACGCCCGAGTTTTTTTTAAATTGATCATCCGATTTTGAAATAACTCCTGGTAAGAAGCTTTAACTTGGATTGTATCGTGTACATAACACGTGTTAGATATAATTTGTTTATTTTTTTTTTAGAATTAAATTTTTGCGGGGTCAATTGCAATAATCGAGTTTTAATTAGTTTTTATCGTATAATTGATTTAAAAAATAATTAGACTGAGTTCAAACTGTGATATTTGAGTTTTGGAAAATAATAATAATAATGGGCCAATTGTCCAGCTTAGAGTTTATCGTAGATTATAGAAATGTTCGAACAATGTTCGACGTATAGGCCGCCCAGTGCATATTATATATGTAATATGAACATCTGTGATATTGATGAAAAAAAAAAAAAGATATATTGTACGAATTATTATGATTGAACTGTGATATAGCGAAATGATACGGAGAGGAGGAAAACTGTGATATAGTTATAGGCAAAAATTGTGATAATTGCATTAACAATGCGCGTGATAAAAAAATGCTTTAATCAGCTCAGAGAATCTACGAAATTATATTTGTCTTAAAAAATCATACGTCTTCCAAGCGTTCAAGTGGCAATATTAGATGGCTAAGAAATTAAAAAAAAAAAAACATGAAAAACTGTGATACAATAATATACGATCGTAACTTAGCTGATAATTTTAGATTAAGTTAATCACAGCTCGAGCGATGCATTGTGATAAGTAGATCATAAATCGTCGAACCACTCTACCGATTGTTCACGGTTTGACTGGTTTTTTTTTGTCTCAGTCTAAAAAGGGATTGAATTTCGTGTGTTCAAAATTTTCTTTTTCGATTTACTGTCTCAACGTTTGTACGTGATAGGAATATCTAATATTATCGCACTTCTCGTAAAATTATTATAATTTTCCATGCACTCGTATGTAATATTAATGTAATGAATTTTGATCTTCATTTCGTATTGGTTTTCATTTTTGTGATTGTGTGATTTAATTTTCGATTTGTGTGCTCTATTAGGTTATCTACACATAATCGTGTTTTTTTATTGTCAATAAATTGTGTGAAAATAATTTGTCGTTTATTCTCATTCTATCCAATTCCTTCTCACTCCCTATATTTCGGTTTAAAACATAAATTGAGGCCAAGTGACTGATCGAAGTTGTTATATATCTATGGTTCGACGACACTTGTGCCTATAACGATCTGCAAAAATCTACAAACTTGAAACTTGAAATTCAATTTTTTTTATCATTTATGAAATTTTGCCACGAATTGTAACGAACAAAAGTTGAAAAAAGTTAAAAAGAAACAAGAGAGAAAAAAAGGGAAAAAGAAGCATTTAAATTGGCTTGAAAAAAGTTAAACGAAAAAACAATAAAAATTATAAAAATAAACATCCATTGACTCAAGTCGAGAAAAGTTAAAAGAGAGTTAAAAATTCATTCAGTATTTTGTCACAAGTCTCTCTAAGGTAATAATTATGAGATTAAAAACAGGTACGACGAAACGAATAAGTATTGGTGACATTGAATGAGGGAGAAAGAAACCCCTATTCCTTGTTTACCTCCGCCATCCCCTAGCAGTTTGCCACACCATCTGTCTGGAAATTTCTCAACCCTCTTGACCATGGAACCTTCGAGCTTTTCCCGCAAGAGGGCGACAAAACATTTTTTTTTACCTTCTCAAATGGCGCGCTTAAATTTACAGCACCAATTTATTCTTGCATTACGTCTGAGCAAACATCGACTTTTTCTACTTGAATCAGCGAGACATTAAACACTCAAGCGATTATTCTTTGTCTGCCATTTTTTTTTACCGTTATCATTTCATTTGTAAAAATTATTTTACGCCTGTATAAGGCCCATATCTAATGTGCTTGAAAATCATTTGAGAATTTGTCATGCATTTATTGATGAAACGATAATAAAATCAAGATGTATGAAATAGCACAAAACAGTTTCTTTCGAGTATCAAATAAAAAATAAAAAATAAATTCCTTGAGATCAGATTACGTACATTAACCATCATAATATGGGTAGCCAACTACCTGAGGCTTTTTTTTCATTATACAATATACGATTCAATACAATTTTCCATTAAGATTATCGGTCTGATCTTCACGGAAATTTCGCCCTTCTTACTCAAAATGCCCGAGGCATCGAATAGTGTGTACATATAATATAACCCCTCAAGAATGCAATACGACACCAACGTACCCGCGGAGGTATAGAAAAACATCTTTGCCTCGAAAGATCTTACGCCACATAAAAGAATTCCTTCTTTATAGGAGATCTCTAATCTCTCTCTCTCTATCTATCTCTCTCTCTCTCAGTAAAGTGGTGGAGAGTATTGAATTACGTTTTCGAAACTTTGGAAAATATTGTCAAATATTTGGGCCTTGTGCACACGCGAAAAAGCTTTTTGTATACTGGCACCAGGGCCTTTTTCACGACAGTAAATATTATATGGCCACACATCGAATCAAGATGTGAAATGAAAAACTGTCTTATCGGGGGGGTAACAAATGCGACCCTATCGAATTTATAAAATCCTACAGACCCAAAATTTTCGGCCACATTTGATCAACGTAAAATAGCTCTGATTAACGATAACTGATACACCCTGACTATAGTAATTTAGCAATTGTAGAAAATTACATATTATATGTATAGACACAAAATTGTTCATTTTTTCAATTGCATTTTTACATAATTGACTCTAAAAGTTAATTTTCAGACTGATTAGTTATTATCATTTTCAATGTTACGCTTATTTTTATTTTCAATTTTATATTTATATTTATATAATTCATGGATATTTAATGAGTTATAAGAAATTTGCAATTTACATTTTTGAAACGTTCAGTTGAATATTTTGCAATTTTATTTCATCGATCGAGAAAATAATTGATAAATCATGATAAAATTTAATTATGATCAATTTTCCAAAACTCTTCGCTGTAGATAAATTTATATTTTTATCTCGTTTTAAACACTTTCAATATATATTCCGGGTGTTCTTAAAGGATGCTCGCTTTGTCGAATAACCGAGAGCATTATGGAGTGCTTGCCGAGTTATTTCGACGCACAAAAGCGGTCCACGCCAACAGATCGTCTATTGTGTGACTTCTCGACCATTGGCGCAGACTTTGAATCTTCTTAAGGAAAAAAAAAAAAAATCAACGAAATTCTACTGAATCATTTTCTTTTTTTCTCTATTGGCCAAAAAATTAAAAATTCCATTTGGAAAAATTCTACGAATGATGGCCAAAATTTGCCTTTTCATTCATCAGCATTAATCGTGAATTTTTTTTTTTGGGTGCAAAAAATATTTGAGCAATTCTAAAAATGTTCATATACACCCGCCGCCAATGGTTTTACCTCGTAAAATAGAGTCTCGAAGGAAACTCACAGTGTATCCCGTGAGTTCACCATCCCGTCACCGACTACAATATTATACAGAGACAAATTTCTTAAAAATGTACCTTTTCGACTCTTAAAAGGGACAATTATTGTATTATTTGACGCCGTTTAGGATTTTTGAAAAGCGAGAAAGTCTGCGACTTTCGAGTTTTTCCAGGCGCGAGATATTCTCTCTGTATCTCCTATAACGCCTCGGATCACAAATTCAAAAGGATCGTTATTGCCCTCTCTGGATAACATTTTTTCAATGGAACTCGAATCGTGCGGAATATTATTCTTGGTCAATCCTATGGAAATATTTTCAAGATAAAAAGAATTTCGGAACAGTCACTTTGGCTTATATATATACATATATATATATATATATATATAAGCCAAACGACGATGAGAAAACAACTCTCCTTAAATATATATATATGTACTTAAGGAGAGTCGTTTTCTCATAACGCGCGAATGCATCGCTATTCCAGGTGTCGTATGGCTTATTGGCTTCGATAATAGACATATTAAGTCAATCCTCGACGTCAAATTTTTGCTCTTTGTCGACGCCAGGTGAAAATTTCAAAATTTCCTGACCAAGAATTTCAACATTCGACGCGATCTAAAGGTATAATATAACTAGTCGAAAAATCTCATCGCGAGCCTAAAGATCTCACAAAGAAAAACTATCCGAGCGTCAAGTTTTACTAATGCTCGCTGCTCCACCTTGGAATCATCGCCAAAGCTAAAATAACATTTTGCACCTCAGTCAAACAATTTCGTGTGCAAACTTGAGGAAATAAGTGAAAAAAAAATAAAAAATAAAAATAACTCCTCGGTATACTCTTTTGATCGTTTATTCAGCATGTCAAGGGAAGGTAAAAAAAATCAATGACCCAAAAGAATAGTAAAGAAAGTGCACTTTGCATGACGTTTCACTTAATTTATCGGATTTGATTGGAAGATTTATCGAATTATTTCCAGATTTATATTTTTTCCTCGATCTTCGTGCATGCGTGAAAAAACCTTCGAATTGAAAAACTGTTCAAAATAATAATTACAAATAATTGTGGATGAAATGTCGAATATTTTCGAACAAACGATAATAATTTGCAATCATTATTATTCCAAAGTTCATAATAATATTATTATTAAAAATAATAATAATAAGATTTGCCTCATGTACATTCACATGTACAAGTTTTTTTTAGAATAATTTTTCCGGATTTTATAAAACTCTTTTATAATAAAAAGCTATTTTTTCCAAATGATAATTTTTATCGATCGCAGTAACGATGATTTTTCGTGAGCTTTTTTGCTAGACTCAAATCACGAATCAATAGGCAATTATCGATAAATTGGTAACAATACCAGAGAGCCTAAACCCTCCGAGAAATATCCAGCCCCAAGAATATATATATACGATGGCACTCAATGACTTTGAATTTTTCAAATGGTTCATCCCCTAGCAATTTACTATTAGCGTGTATATATATTATGTATAGAATAACGATAGATCGGCTAGTAGCTCGTCCTTTCCACTTATATACGTTACGATTTCCCTCCCCGTTTCCCGGGCAATTGGGTGTCTCTTAGCCAGAAATCGACCATGCCGAGCCCCCATTTTTCTTCTTCTTTACAGTCACCATCCCAGCTCGTCTGGCCAATTGGTACAAAGCGTTCCTTCCACACGCGGCTACACACATTCGTTATATATAGCTATATAGGATATAATATAAGCTGTATATATATATATACACTGTATGAGAGAATGGCTCTCGGGACGCCTTTGAGGCAGTGATCCTTTGTGAACACGTGCACGAGAAATCGTAAATCTAACTAAAGAAAGTACGCTCATGGAAAGCAGCAACGCGAGAGCCCGTATATATGTATACATTATACAAGTTATTCGGTTTTTACGGGTCTCCAATATACCCCGAGGGCTTGGAAATTTACACTAAGTGGATAATGGACCAGTGGCGACTCGATACCTTTTTTTTCCAACCCTCTATGTGCACACGTGAATTTTGGCTTGAATTTTTTTTTTTTTACCCCTCAAAGTAGCCCCAGCATCCACGCCAATGTCCACGCAGCTACCTGCCTCAGAGAGAGGGAGGGCAGAGAGGCAGAGAGAGAGAGAGAGAGACAACATTTGCCAATGAAGGTACTTTCGATCAATGGACCGAAGGGTCTCTCGTTCCCCATTGTCACATCTCGCCATTATATACAAAAAGAATGATAGAAATATTTGTATCTTTGCGCACCGCATAGTCCTTCACATTTTTAGACTCCGAGGCAAAGGACGCGAAATGCTTCGAGAGGACTCTTGAAGCAAAGTATTACACTCGAGGTAAAAAGATGCCGATCATCCTCCCTCTCTCTGCACCACCCTTGAGCACTCTATAGTGGCCAAAAAAAAAAAGAGACTTGCAAGAATCTTAATAAATGTTACTTTTGACATTTTTCACTTTGCGATGATACTGAATGAATTTTGACTGTTGCAAAAATATAACTAAATTGAGAAAAATGGATTTATGTAATACAATTTTTTTTTTTTTTTTCAACTGATTTTAGAATTTATTTCAATCTGAGAAATTTATAGAAAAAAAAAAAAATTATTGGGGCATCGATTGGCAATTTGCAGCTTGGAATATTTCGTTAAATAAAAAAAAAATTGTGATTCAGATCGAACACATTTTGTTTCAATCAAATTAATTAATTTTCTTCTACCCTGAAAAAAGTGAGTCAGTAAAATCCCTGCCGAAAGACCCGCAATAAAAAAAAAAACTCAATAATTACCATCGCGCTCTAATGAGTCGCTTCCTCGAAAGGTCCGAAAAAATAAAAAAAATAAGTGGCCAACTTGTAATGTGATTTTCGTTAAGTCGACAATCTCTCTTGACTATCGTTAATCTTTAGAGGCTTAAAGCCCACGTGTGTTTTCACGCTCTTTCTCTCTCTCTCTGTCTCTCTGCCTCGCTCATTCTCTAAATATATCCTGTTTAGTGCCATAGAAAACGAAGCTATATAGCTCGAGGGGTCCTAAAAAATCTAAAGGGCCAGAAAAGACTCTTCTCGATGCTCTTCGACGAGACGACGAGTTGTGACTTTACAGAACGAAGGGGGGGAAGGGGGGTGGGAGAAAAAGACAAAAAAAAATCCCTGCCCAGTCGGGCAAGTGTCCGGCGTTCTGTGCTCGCCACCATGGCGACCCTATATAGATACATATATATAAATATACATATACATATATATATATATATATATATATATATATATATATGTACACGCACATGTAATGCATAATATATGTATGGCGTTCTATGCTGGCCACCATGGCGACCATATATATATACACACACACATATAATGCATAATATATCTATACATTTGTTCCCTGTTTCTTTTAGCTTGTCATTTGGTTCGTATATGGCGTGCAGGGGAGGTCGTAACACGTTTCAACTTTCAACCACGTGTGGCTCGCATTACGGACGTAGAGGTTTTCAGGATGCCTGAATTTCGCGCACATGCCGAGAGATCGACACTCAAGTAACATTCACATATCCACGAGTTTCGAGGCATGTCCATTGCATATATATATATATGTATATTTTTTTACTATATAGAGAAGAAAAGGAGAGCACGGTGGTCATCAAGTGGCCACAGAGGAGTCTGCAGAGGCTCGCAAAGAGAGCCAAGAGAGCTCTTTTCCTTCTCTCTCTCTCTCTTCCTTTCTGCCCACTCTTTTTCTCTCGATGGACTCCCCTGCTGGCAATTATTACTCGAGTTCTCGAGTGACCACTTCCGTTCGACGCGAGAGATCCAGTATAACTTACACAAACACACACACACACAGACATATACACATATGCAGAAATATATATATATATATATATATATATATATATATATATATAGAGAGAGAGAGAGAGAGAGAGAGAGAGAGGGAGGGAGAGAGAGGTATATGCATACATATTATGTATGTATAAGGTGGTTAAGGGAGGAGAACTCGTCGAATATATTTCTGCTCGATCGCGAAACTTGATATAACACTCTTGAGCGATTTTTTTCTCTCATCCTTTCTCTTGCCCTGCTGATATTTCCTTTTTTGTGTTGTTTGTGTGTGTGTGTGTTTTTTTTTTTTGCATCCGAGAGGCTTTTGGACGCGGCTCGTTACCCTCGTGTCGAGGTGTGCAACGTGCATCGTCAGCCAATGTACAAAGTATCTCTCTGTGCTTTATCATTGAGAAACTTGGACGAGAGATGAGGCTTGGAAATTGCCTCGGTCCATCAACACGAGCGGATGAAAGAAAATGATTGGGAAAAAAAAAACGTTTCACGCTTTTATATACGTTATATATATAGTTACATCCTAAATGCATTTGACTGCACGTGCGCTGATGAGACTCGCGCGCTGACACGCGAACCACGCTCAAATTGTCAGCTCGCTCCGTTTTATTTTTATTTTTCAAATTCTTTATTTTTCCATTCATTCTCGCGATATATAAAAACACAAGCAATAATTTCAATAGAATTCCACAATTCTGTGGTCACGATTCACATTCAATACAAACCGCGAGGCTGTTTTTTCATTATATTGAGAAAAAAAGGGGAGGGGGATGAACGACGACGATCAGCACGCGTCTATTAATAGATAATTTCCTCCATCCGGGGAGACATAAAGAGAGAGAGAGAGAGAGAGAGAGAGAGAGCACATTTTATATACTTTGAGGAGAATCGACAAGAAAAATTGTACAGGCATTTTCAGTGGAAAAAGTGAGACAGACATTACGCGTGTCGTTCACGCGAAGAGAGATTGCATGACGGTGGAGAAAAAAAAAAATTGAATCGAGCTCTGACCACGTGCAGCCGCACACGTGATGTCGTGGGAAACTCGAGAAGCCTTCCGAATACGAAAAAAAAAAAAAAAAATGTTGAAGAAAAAAATGTTCAAAAAAAAAAACGACTAAGATGAAGAGTGAAACGAAGAGGCAAAAAATGAAACGTATTAAGGGGAGTCTGGGTAACGCATCAAAAAAACTCATAACTTCGAGGGTTGCTGGGGGCGTCGAGACTTTTTTTGGGTATTTTTTTTTTCAACCATTTTTTTTTCGTTCGCCTCAGGTAAAGCCACAATTTTTTTCCTCATTACACACCATTCCGAGATGTGAAACGTACAGGTGAATCGAGCTACGAATCCGCATGAAAAAAATAAGTCATTATTAGATGTCCCTTTTTTTCGACGTTTTTTTTTCTTTTTTTTTTTTTTTTTTTTTCAATTGAGAAAAAACTCAGTCAGGTGCGGGCAAATTTTTTAATTGAAATTCCTTTCAATCCAGTGACATCTGTGAGATGTGAAAATTGATTATTTCATTTATTGGCCAAAAAGATTTTAGGGAATTTAGCAAATGCGCATTTGCATTCGAAGAAAAAAAATGGTAGAATTTTTTTTTTCGTATATTTTGACTTTTTGTTTCGTAAAACGGTGATAAATAAATCTCTAATCTCATCATGGGGAAGAGGCGTCGAGTGAATTATATATATCTTTGTCTCCCTTTTTTTTCGATCGGCATTCACGGTAATAAATATACTGCTTCGAATTTCAAAGGGTTTTTACCACCGGGGGTTTCACTTGATTAACAACATCCCCCTCCCTTATTTTCTTTTTTATCTTTCTCTCTCTCTCTCTCTCTCTCTTTATTTATTTCTTTCCCTCTCTCTCTTTCTCTCTTAGTTTCTCGCTTAACGAAACTCGATATTTAACGGTGCCTATTGCAATTTGAGGAGAAAAAAAAGGTTTCTCCCAATTTAAAGTTTTAGTAACCGATGAAACTGGATATTCCCGGACAAAATTATTATGTATACATATATACATACGGTCGTGTCATGTGTGTGGGCCGCGATTGCGTTCGAATTTCAACCTGTGACCGCGACAGACAGCACTGAGGGAGAAAGAGAAGAGCAAGGGGTTAAGGGTGGAGATGATTTAAACGTGAAACCCTTCATACCTGTGGTCTCTCCTCCATCCAAGATATTCGATCAATTTTTTTTTTTTCCCTTCGTTCGGACATCTCATTTTGTAGCTTTAATTTCATGGAGATTAATGATATCCCAAATCCTAAAGATAAAGTGACCCCCGAAACCGGAAGATATAAAGTTACTCGAGGCGAGCATGAGGGCATAAAAAATGTGCTCATTCATATTATAAAAATTGATTCGATTTACGAATCGTCAAGAGCGATAGAAAATTTTTGGCCACTTGAATTTTTCTCCTTTAAAAATTTACCCCTTTGAAACGTGCAAAATGGATGATTTTCATCCCCTTCCTAGCCACGCGTATATATTTGACCCTTCATTTCATGTCATTAAAATGGCGAAAATAAAATGACAGAGAAAGTTATTAAAAATTAAAAATAACCTCATTTTTCGATCGTTGGAAATCTATTAGAATTTTGCGATTAAAAAAATACAAGGCATAAGCTATTAGTCAGTAAAAATTTCGTCTACAATCTCAATTTTAATGAAATCACAAAGTTACAAGGGTTCGATGATTCTCCCCAGCATTCGACAGGCCTTAATGAAATATGATTTGTTTATATATCGAAAAGGGAGATCGTAGTAATTTGGCCCTAGATAATGTATATACAAACACCCACACACACACACATATATATATATATATATATATATATATATATATATATATATATACATACGAACACACACGCATACGAAAACGGTACTCGTTATTACGGAAAAAATCCCCATGATCCTAGATTGGGATGATAAATTTTCAAGAGGCACGCCCGAGGGGTTGTATCATAACGTTAAAATTCATTAATCTGCCACAAACTCCACCTGTGCCCTCGTCCGTTATAATAACCAAGTTTTGACCCTCCTGCCAGATTTTTTTCGACATTACTCTCAATTTTTTAAGCTTTCCCGATGGGCCTAAAAAAATATCGATAAAAAAATTGGGCCCGAATAGTTGGATGAGTCCCAAAAAAAAAAAAAAACAAAAAAAAACTAGTTCCACATACCTTGATCCGCTTCTTGGCGGCTACCGCCGTTACACCCTCATATTCTTATATACCACGGAAAGATCTAGCTCTCGAGATTTTGCGAAATATTATACCCTCGCACCTGCCCCATCGAAAAATTGCTCTCGATTTCCTTCTCCCCATTGCGAGCTTCTCACAGGCAATTTTTTTTTTTCTTTTTGTCAATAAATAAAAAATGGAGAACGGAAGCGACATAAGCCACGAGAATGATTCTCAAAGTAGCGTCACAACCATTTTAAGTTATGGCACTCAAATTACTACAATTCACCTTTTTTTTTTATTCATTTTTTTTTCTTCTCTTCCCATTCGGGTGGCCGACTAATCCGAGAACGGTCCGGTGCGCACCTCAATATTACACCGTTCGATGAATCGCTGCGCCGGACAGGAAATGCTTACAATACACCTTTTTTTTTTTTTGGTCTCATCCACTCTCGCCCATTTTTATTTCGCTCCACTTCTCGCAATGGGCATTCTCTCTCTCTCTCTCTCTCTCTCTCTCTTTTTCTCTCGCTGGCCGAGCAAAAAGCGAGAATGTTGTGTTCTTTAGGAAATCTCGCGCAAAGATTCGTAATCCCAGCATCCGGTTTCGTCTTTCCCTTCGTATATGCGGATAAAAATTCAACGGGGGGAGGGGGCAGGGAAGATTTGTACCCCACAGAGAGAGTGCTCTGCCGATTCTCCGCCTCCATTGTCTGATTTTTTTTTTCTTTTTCTTTTCTTATTTTTCCAGTTTTCATCCCGATCATCCCATCAAAATCGTTCTCTCCCACGTAACTAATGACTCGAACCGAACGATTCATCGTTTTGTCCGCTCTGCGCCAACACAATACAAATCCCTCGAGAATTACGATTTTTTTATTATTATTATCATTTATAATAATAACGGAATTGACTCTGCGGAATTGACTTTTCGTCCACCTGGCATGTGTCAGTCGCAAAAAATTACCAATTGCGTGAATAATAATAGATTTGTTATTTTTTTACTTGTCAGATATTTAAATGCCAATTAAAAAAAGAAAAAATTATACGATCGAAAAATTTCTAATTCAGAAAATACGAAAATGAATATAGAAAACAATGATCTGGCAGATTAAAAAAAAAAAATAATAATAATCATTCATCCCTTTTCGATCTTTGAAAATTACTCAAGGATCTCGACGCTCACATGTACATAAAATTATGCGATATATCGGATTTAATCTACTATAATTTTCTCGACACTTTTGGGCGAAAAATTCGTCTTTCACTCCAAATTCAAATAATAGCAAAGTCGGCAATTCATCATTTCATACGTAAAAAAAAAAAAAAATCCGGTTATTTATTATCCTAACCGGAGTAATGCCATATATATATATATATCGAAAACGCGACTCGGCGGGGAGTCCGTCCATAGATGCATTATGTCCGATCGCTTTACCGACTTCCCCGCTATTTATATATATATATATATATATATATATATATATATATATATATGTACATGTATATGAAATTTCCTTTTCTTCTCTCTTCTATGCATGGCGGTAAAATCGTTAAATAGATTTTCAGCCGTACACGTGTATGACCGAGCGAGTGAAATAGTCCCGTCAAACTCGGGACGGACAATAATGCCACGTTGTCCAAGTACGGTCCCTTGTTCGTCACAGAAAAAAAAAGTACAAAACGTTTCCAAGTCCTCACTTACTATATATATATATATATATAGCGGAAAAACGAATTCACGGTATGCACTAAAGCGTTTGAATTCGTTGGCTAAAGATACTTCACCATACATAACACTATATATATATTCATGTATTATATATATGATATATAATATATACTATTACAATTTACAATACCGCTACCGCCTTTCTATATCCTTGCTGGTTATTTCTGCTTCCAGTGCTTTTCTAACGAGTGTATATTATACGATGTTATTGTTGGGCTACACCATATACATCGCATATACAGAGAGAGGGCAATGCGAGGGTTCAGACTGGGCCATACGGGGGCAAAAGAGGGCAACAACGAAGAATATATAGAATATACTATATAATGTATATAAGGGTCGTGCACCCCCTCCGTGGCCTGTCGCATTTCACTGTCTATGCAAAATGTATATATATACTTTCTTCTCGCTCCCTTTTTTTCTCCCTACGACGCCCATGTTTGCTTGTGTTTGCCCATACCCGCGGAAAATCCATTCGGCTGGTGGCTCAACAACGCACACCCGTGTCTCTTTTTCTTCCTCTTGGATTTTACTACCTTTATATATATATATATATATATATATATGTGTGTGTGTGTGTGTGTATAGATGCTATATATAGATATAGACGGATAGTTCGACATCTCAGACTATTGTGGGCTCCCACGGCGTTGTTATGGTTACCCAAAGATCGGTAGGACACCCCCCGAGGCCATGTCTTGTTTGGTCTCGACGATGGCGGGGGTGTAAACTTTGAGGGGGGAGAGAAAATATGGTTAGAAAAATGGACCAAACCCGAGAGAGCGTCATGCAGTCAAATATGAGCACACGCACTCTTTTCTCTACTAACATCAACCACCAGCCCCTAAAAGCATTGCTGATATATATATATAGATATATATATATAAGACACTTTTCTTGGTCTTCTTCCTCCTCCTCTTCTTCTTGTTTTCTTCACCCTTGCATAGACACACACACACACGAGGATCCTGTCTACGTGCACATTCGTCTTTTTCTTCTTACTTTGCCATTTTTGTACCACGTCTGTCTGACAGCTCTTCTATGTGTCTATAAATCGAGGCTCTTGGCTCGAGGAAGGAAATCCTGCTGGGACTCTTATTCTTCCTTATTTCATTATTATTATTATTTTTTCATCCATGAAACGTCAACTTTTACTTGGCAGAAATGAGTCGTTTTTGTGAGGAGGAAAATGGCTTTATCTATTTTTAGGGGATGAATATGTGAGCCAATAATCTGTTCATGATTCTAACCAATTTGTGTCATAAATATTTGCATTTTTTTTTTAGTATGATAATTTGTCAGAAGTCGTGAATTTTTTTAAAATCCTGTCGAGCAGGATAAACTCTTCTAGGATTGTCAGAAATTTTAATACAAAAATCGATTAATCAATTTCATAAAATTTATAAGAGTTTGTGGAATCTTTTATAACTACAATCTTTGGAATCTTAATAATTTTTTACCAACCCTAAAAAGTTATTTTTCGTCGATCATTTGCTCGTTGCGGATGAATAATTCGTAAGCGAAAGTTGAGTTGCCTTTTTTTGATCGAAAGTGCGTGTTTGACATTTGCGGGTAATTCGAGAAGGAGAAAGAACATTGACGAAAGTTTACATAGCACAATGGCATATATATATATATATATATATATATATATATATATATATATATATATATATATAGAGAGAGAGAGAGAGAGAGAGAGGGAGAGAGAGAGAGAGAGAGAGAGAGCCATCAACACGTGTCATGTTTGCGATTTTGGCGCTTCGGGGCTGGTAAAGTCCTCGCTCGCGAAATAATATCTTTATTACGAATTCTGTCGCATGACGTAACGAATAAAACGCTATTGCACCGAGACCCGAGAGTGAAAGAGAGAGAGTGCGTTTAACGCAGTTTATCAGATCTCTCTCGATGGCCCAAATCTCTCTCATGAATTTTGGGACTTCCGTCGTTTTTTTTTTTTTTCTTCAACATCGCGAAACGAAGGCCAAGAGAGCAGCACGTACGAGCGTGGCTCACCCAAATAATTGCACACCTCGAAAAATGCCGAGGGAGGCAAGACAGACTTACATATATGGCGCGAGAGATCTCGCGAAAGAATGAAAAACTTGATCTGCCAAAAGCGCGAGCACCTAATTGCATTGCAATTATGAGATACAGCAATCTCGTTATTTCACACCGTACGAATGTAACTCAACGAGACACGTATAAGTAGCAGCAAAAAAATAAAAATAAAAAAAAAACCTTTTTTTGCTCATTAACATGTAATTGTTGATTATAATGATTATTTGACTCACCGAATCGTTGGTCAATTGGATCGTCGGACGAATTTATCCAGACACAAACACTAACTGAAATTAAAAAAAAAATCAAAACTCTTTTTTAATTTACTTTTTATCATATTAAAAATTAAATAATTTATATTACGCTCGAATCAACGAGATTCCCATTATCATTTTTTGGCTTTTGAATGTAAAAAAAAATCAAAGATCGTAATCTTACAAAAATCGGATTAAAATCGACAGAGTTACGAGTTGGATTTTACGTGCAGCGATCAACTATCGTTTTATGTGAAGAACGTATGAGGGGTTTTGGCTAAAGTCCCATCAGGCTAGTAAAGAATAATCGAACTAATGAAATATATGACGTACTCGCCACCCCCTGGTGGATCGAACAAACTACGACGATCCTACCCGCAGCTTTATATGGCCAGATACTTAAGACTGACCGTATCTCTGGAGAAAAGCCGAGGATGGCACTGCGTGTGACAAAACATACTAACAATACACACGAGACAGGACACATTCTCGATATATCAAAAAATGCAACACATAGAAATGGAAAAAGGAATGAAAAGGAAAAAAAAAATAAAAATAGGCGCACGTGTGTGAGAAATGACCCATCGCGAGCCCATTATAGAGTTTTCGATCGAATGCTCGTATTTCGGGAGAACAAGGTCAGCGAAAGATTGAGCGTGAAGATATTCGAGTCGGTGAAGAGTCAAAAAATAGGGAGAAGAAAAAAGTGCCCTCAGGCTAACCGCCTGCTCTCTTCTCTCCTTCCTCATGCAACCCCCTCCCTTCTCTCCCTTCCATTTTCAAGAAAATATCCCATTCTTAATAGAAATTTTCTTACGATCTATCCAGCCAGCAGCTCAAGATAAAAAGAACGAGAGAAAAGAAGAAAAAAAAAATCCAAAGTTCCATCATGAACGCCCTGGATGTGATACAATGGAAGAGGCTGGAATTGTGTCGTAGGGGTACGTAACGAGTCCGGAACACACGCGTCTATTGACCAGGTACGAAGAGGAGGGCCGGGGAGCGGGGGAGGCGTCGAGAAAAAATAAAGGCGAACGACAGCTAACGCTTTCACAAAGATGTTCCCGGTGACAAAAATATTTAACAACAATCGAGAACCCCTGGATGGAAAAGACAGAGTCATTCGTCCGGAAGGATCGACACACCGGGTCAGTATTGGTCTCGTATCCGAGTGAAATTACGCCATTGTGCGTGGAGAAACTGGCCATAGAAGACCACATAGAATGTCACGCCAACCAAGACGTTTTCCTCAGTCCAGACAACTGGCGCTATAGTTAAGGTATATATATATAGTGTTGTTTACACAGTATCCATATTTTCGTAGGTTCATTCCCTTGACCACCTCGGGTGGGCCATTTTACCATACGGCTGATGGTCAAGTATAACTGATTTTTCTATAGGAAAACTCGCCCACTGTCTTGGACAGACCAAAGTTTGCCCACTGCGTGGCAAACTATCCCATTGACGTGGCTCGTACCGGTCAATTTCTTAGCACAGAGATGTTACGTATTATTTGGAAGTTTGTCCAAGTCCCAGTATGATGTCTCTTGGTAAGAAAAATGGTAGGATAGAATTTTCTTACTTATTGCTCACAGCTTTAACTCCCTCATAAAGTCTCCCCTGTGACAACAAGCTCGAGGACGAGGAAAACACGTGCTGTGATATCCTCGCGAACAGACTTCTTAGGATTCAGGACTATAAGGATATTTCGATACATTGACGCAAGGCTTAAGGTTGGAGCAAAGTGAGAACTAGAAGAAGCTGTGATGGCTTCTTTGAGGAAAGGTGTTCAAGACGCTCGTGATTATTGACACCCCCACCGCCCCTCTCTAAAATATCACGAACAACGTATTTTGGAAGAGATTTTTGCGCTCGAATGACCATTTTGAAGAATGGATAAGCTTTTCTCTCGAAGGTCTGAGCGTTTCGTATAACGAGGAGAAATATATATTGTGACGAAAAACGCAATAAGTTCGATGTCCACGTGTAAGCCAACAGAGATCTTTCAGGTGAGAATTTGTAGAGTTTTTTGCACGAAGGACGATTTGAGAGATTTGCAAGAAATACGAAAAAATACGAGAGAATAAAATCACGTGGATTTTATAGTTAAAATTTTGCTTGTTAAAATTTTCTCCAAAAAGACATAAACTGAGAGAAAAAAATAATATTGTTTATTAAAGAAATTGCGATGAATAATAAATTTATTATATCTCATAATTCGTAAAGGGTTAAATTTTTTATTCAATTTAATTTTTCAGAGAGTTTTGTCCATTACAATACCGACTAGAGTCAAGGAAACCGACAGTTGGACCCTAAAACATTATCCTTACTAGTTTTCCCTTCCGGAATTGTATCATTATGACGACGATATCCTCCCTCATTCGTCGCCATGAAAATTACACGACTTCTCGGTAAACGACTCGACGCCATTTTCATCCCTCACAACGCGCAGAATCACCCTGCTATTACCTTCGCACCCTTAAATCCCAAGGACCTACCTCACGATAGATCTACGAGTGGCTTGTTACGTTTCTTTGCCCAGGTTTTTCAAGCCGCCAAAAAGCAAGAAATTCAAAGATCCGGTGGATGTGCGACATATAGAAAATAAAGAAAGCGTCAAATCGGTCAAAAGGACACACCGCGCCTCTATATCATCATTCACAAGAAGCTACTCGAAGCGCTAAACGACTTAGCATCTCCCGAAAGCATCCTCTTTTCCCTCAAAGTGGCCCGAAGAAGAAGAAGAAGAGGAGGCGGCTCATTCTTTTTCAAGTCCCCTTTGAAGGTGTTCACGAGCGCCGCAAAACAGGCCGCCTCTAACCGCACCCGATAAAACTTTCTCTCTCTCTCTCTCTCTCTTTGGTTTAGCCCAAATTGTACCTCCGCTCAAAAAACTACTCTGGACGCATCACTTTCTGATGGAAATGCAGACCTGCCTCTTCCTATTTACCGATTGTCTCGCCCTCGTACGAAACGATATCGTCCCATTCGCGTGAAGAGCTCTCTTCTTCGAGTATTAATCTCTCAGCGCGTCTCCTCTTCGTCGGCGTTAAACACACTTTCCCGTTAAAATAATCCAGCGGTATCCTGGCAAAGGACCCGCATCAACGCATAAACACACACACACACATACACGGATGAGCAAAGAATCGACATTATATATAGTTACGCGGGTATTACGAGACCAGGAAAGGAAGATTATTACGGGGTCTCGGACACATAACAGTCCGACGAAGATAGTGAAAGGCGCCCTCAATTTTTTTTTTCCCCCTGCCAACGCCAGAAACGCAGAAGCTTTTTTTTTCCTCAACATCTTCGTTTCTTCGAGGTTTTTTTTTTTTTTTTTAATTTATTTTTTGCCACAAAAAGACCCAATTATCCAGAGCGACACAGTGAGTGGTTGCGCCATAGTAAGTGTTAGATCAAAGTATAATATAAGAGCAACTCGACAACGCTGACGCATCGTGTCGCGATTAGCCACGGTGACGCGCCGGGCTAACCTGATGTGGGGACACTCACTTTTCAGAATGCCAGAAGCGTTAAAGTGCCTCTTTAAATTGAGACTCTGAGCTGAGTGTTCACCGATGCCGCAAAGAGAGAGAGAGAGAGAGAGAGAGAGAGAGAGAGAGAGAGAGAGAGAGAGAGAGAGAGAGAGAGAGGGAGAGAGAGAGAGAGAGAGAGAGAGAGAGAGAGAGAGAGAGAGAGAGAGAGAGAGAGAGAGAGAGGGAGGGAGGGGGAGAGAGAGAGAGAGAGAGAGAGAGAGAGAGAGAGAGAGAGAGAGAGAGAGAGGTGACATGTTCAAAAAGAAGAAAAAAATACTTTACACTTGGAGGATTAATAACCGCGCTTCGTTGACTTGCGAACAATGAGGGGAAAAGACGCCTCTATAGGAATTAACTTGTGCCTCTCTCTCTCTCTCTCTCTTCCCCTTATTCGTGTATATTTATCTCTCGTTTATTTGGTCAGAGTCTGCGCGGCAGGGTCATGAATTTTTATTTTTTTCACAGGGCTATTTTACCGTTATTCTTCATTAGGAAGAAGGGATAATTTTATTATGCTTATATTTTTTTCTCGTGAAAGTTAATAAGGCGAGTGAGAAGCATAAAAATCATTTCAAAGTGCTGTTAGACACGAAATTGTGGAAATAAATAATCTGGCAAAGGGTGGAATCTAAATTGCTGGGGAATTGCTGGTGGTCAGTCTTTCGATGTGAGAGCGAAAGGGACAGGGAGTTGGGAGAAAGGGTGTTTCATCGTAACCGATTAAGGTTATAGAGGGGTCCGCGTTTATAGCTGAAAAGCGACTTTGAAGGGAAAATTAGAAGAGTATATGAGAATTTTAGAAAGGGGGCGAGAAGTGCGAGAGAGTTCATCGTTCTGCCTTCTTTATATCCCGTCTATATATATATGTGAGATTTCGATTCTCTCTCACTTGCTAATTAACGACTCACGTCGGGTTAACCTGTTTCGAGGATCGTTTGTGCTGCTGACGTGCGCTCGAGCGGCAAATCATCAAAAGTCTCGAATGAACGCGTTATATGGGCTCGCTTCCGGCCTCGCATAGAGAACGAAATTCGGAAAGCATCAAATTAGTGTGGAACGTTTCCTGATCCTTTTCGACTCTCTCCCTCTCCACCTCTTATGAGGGAGAGAAACTCTATGGTTGTCGTGTGTGTGTGTGTGTTTGTGTGTGATGAGAGAACGAGAGAGGGAAAGGCTCGGGACTGTATAGACATATTTTCTCTCCTGTTCGCTTCCCAAGTAAAATGGGCCTATTTCGTAAATTGGGACCGAAGGACGAATTCTATTCTGAGGCCCCATGGGTTTTGTGTGTGGGCGGGGTTGTTGCCCGTTGTAACGTTCTTCGGGCTAACGCGAGAGAAAGAGAGAAAGAGAGAAAGAGAGAAAGACAGAGAGAGAGGACAAAAAAGAAAAGATCGAAGATACATCCAACCTTTTGCGCTCACGGTATAAATAGTACCGTAACTAACTAGCCGGAGGAGAGAAAAAAAGGATCGAGCGCGCAGGTGCACGAGATTAAAAAAAAAAAATATTAAAAAAAAAGAGCGAGATGGGTGAGAAATATTGAACGAGAGCTCGTATGGATAAATCGCGGTTTATTGTACGATCATTTGCTTCGAGATTGAAGGATTAGAAACCATTTTCCGAGGGATGACTCGACGAGACGAAATTATTCTGCTGTTTGTTCGAACCAATTTTAAATTAAATATAGTTCATCATTATCGATTACGAGTGTGTGAAAAAAATGTTTAATTATTTTCCAGAGGATGAAAATATTAATTTTTGTCATTGAAAAAAAAAAAAAGAGAGAGATGGGTGAGAAATATTGAACGAGAGCTCGTATGGATAAATCGCGGTTTATTGTATGATCGTTTGCTTCGAGATTGAAGGATTAGAAACAATTTTCCGAGGGATGACTCGACGAGACGAAATTATTCTGCTGTTTGTTCGAACCAATTTTAAATTAAATATAGTTCATCATTATCGATTACGAGTGTGTGAAAAAAATGTTTAATTATTTTCCAGAGAATGAAAATATTAATTTTTGTCATAGAAAAAAAAAAAAAAGAGCGAGATGGGTGAGAAATATTGAACGAGAGCTCGTATGGATAAATCGCGGTTTATTGTATGATCGTTTGCTTCGAGATTGGAGGATTAGAAACAATTTTCCGAGGGATGACTCGACGAGACGAAATTATTCTGCTGTTTGTTCGAACCAATTTTAAATTAAATATAGTTCATCATTATCGATTACGAGTGTGTGAAAAAAATGTTTAATTATTTTCCAGAGGATGAAAATATTAATTTTTGTCATTGAAAAAAAAAAAAAAAGAGAGAGATGGGTGAGAAATATTGAACGAGAGCTCGTATGGATAAATCGCAGTTTATTGTATGATCGTTTGCTTCGAGATTGGAAGATTAGAAACAATTTTCCGAGGGATGACTCGACGAGACCAAATAATTCTGCTATTTGTTCGAACCAATTTTAAATTAAATATAGTTCATCATTATCGATTACGAGTGTGTGAAAAAAATGTTTAATTATTTTCCAGAGGTTGAAAATATTAATTTTTGTCGTAGAATCATCATTAATATTATTATTATTTCAAGATTTTTATTAATGAGAAATTATCTTAAGAGTGATTACTTGGCACAATTCATTTCCCTAACTAATTACTCAATTTGTTAAAAATATTTTTGATTATTAATTTTATTTGCGTACCACTCATTGTCAATGAAATTATTTGAATCAGCCAATTTGTATTAGTTGACTCGAATTTTCCTGTTTATTCGACAAATAGTATTATTAGATTGCCAAAAAAAAAAAAAAAATCTACGCAACTCTCCGAGGAATCGTAAAAATTGTTCATCGTACGATTACCCTCATAATTGCCAATAGACATTTGTGGAACTTTGCGGAAAAAAAAAGAAATTGTCTTTTTTTTTTTGCTTTTTACACATGCAATCTGGCTAACTGAGGTTTGTATATTATATAGACGGCCGCCCAGATCTTCCTACGAATGACCCAAGGGAGAGAATAAACCAAAGAGAGAATATTCCCTGAGCATAAATACCGAATACGTGAAATAAGCCTGGTGATTTCTCGAGAAACGGGACACCCAAGAGCTTTTTTTTTTTTGCCTCCCTAACAACCACACTTGCCCGCATCGTTTTATCCATCTCTGTATCGTCCATTGTGCGGAATCACCGATGCTTTTTTTTTTCTTTTTTTTTTTTTGCGCCAAATGCAAAATCCCTCGAGAAGGTTTTTCACGCGTATCTCGAATCCAAGAGCTATTTATGTATCATTTCAATGCTATGGTGAAAATATTTTCAATATCTATAGGCTCGATCTTGTAGAAATTCCTGTTAAAATCGCATCGTTAAATATATCCATCGACGTGGAAAAAAAAACGCGTGTTGCCCAAACACTCGAAATCTGTGCACACTTATCTGCTCTTCGATATCTATATATATATATGTATATAGAGAAAATTTTACCTGCATCGTAACACACACATAAGTTTACAAATTTCGTCGAGGGCTAATCCATCGCTCTCGTTTCAAAGTCTCGCAAGAAAAGAGAATCTTCGTAACGTGTCTATATATATATATATATATTTCTCGTAGCAAGATTCAAGATGACACGCATGGCTGAATTTCTCTCAAGAAGAGCATATATACTCGTCTCGAGATATATTTATATATATATGTATATATTTTTTTGGACATGTTAGAAGGCTGGTAACGAAAAAAAAGACAAATAAAGCGAGAATCTCGATTGTATATGGGGTAATATACATAGAAATAGACTCGTCGTGAGCACGTGGGATGATCCACACTGGTAAGAAGGCGGACAATCCTCTCGTGATCTGGATTAGATCGAGAGGAAGAAAGAGAGAGAGAGAGAGAGAGAGAGAGAGAGAGAGAGAGAGAGAGAGATCGTGAATTCAATAGGATTTAGAGGGTGTTTAGAGCACCTTCGCGGTAAAAACTTTTCGTAAAGGATACATAGGATCGTGATGGAGGTTTATCGCTGTCTTGTATATCCGATATATATATATATATATATATATATATATAAGCACGAAGGTGAGGCTGAGCATGCGGTCGAGATAAAGATTATCCTCTCTTACTGGCAATTCTTCAAAGATGCCTCGAATCTACTCGAGTATATATAGTTGAATTATTCTAATCGAAAATATAATTGACCAACGAGCCATTTTATAACAAACACATTTTTTGTCACAAGTTCTCGTGTGATTTATAAAGATTATGATATTCACAGATGTAAAACTGTTACTGGCATTCACGTTTTAGCCAAATGAGAAAAATTAAATTATTCAATTTTAAGAAATTTCATCATTTCCCCCCCCCCCCCAAATTGTCCTTCGAGTGAGATAAAATAAATTTAACAATTAAAATTGAGAAAAGAGATGAAAAAAAAAACTTTATTTAATTGAAAAAAATAAAAATAAATGATTGAATTCAAATAAAAATTTGATAAAATTGATCCATTATTATCGTTATGTACGTGCCAAGAAATTACCACAATCAGCTGCAGCGAGACTTAAGAGGATCAAATATAAATATACATATATGAGAATATTATATCTCGTTTCCTCTTCGTGTATAATATCATGAAGATACATCTCGTTTTAGTGTACAAAAAATATTATGAGAATGAGTACCGCGAAGAATTTCTCATTGGTACACATCACCTTGTCAGCCCACTTAATCCGTGACGAGAAAGAGAGCGACCCGCACTAAAACCCTCGAATCTCATCCGAAATTCTCAAGCACCGTTTAATTCGAGTACGAAGAGGTTCCCCCTCGTGCTACGATAATTTTCTGTGTGTATATATATATATATATATATATATATATATATATACATTTGTACAAAACCACCATAGCCCCAAAACTCCATAGGATAATCGTCCTAGTACAGCTCTACGTGGTTCAATATTACCCTCGACTAAACGAGAAATTACTCGCGGCGTTAGTTCTAGATCGAAAGTAATTTTTCACGCGTGCGCGACACTCACAGGAGAATTTTTCGCGCTCGATTTTTCGCGGCCAATCGGGACGAAAAAAAAAATATCCTCATTTTAAAATCCCCCCCGCACCCCGGAGAATTTTCTCCAACAGGCTGTGAAGCTTTGTCGTCAATTATTCATGGACGAATTTCGTGCTGCTGCATTCGTACAGGGTGAGAAATTTATCCCTCATAGATAGATTCGAGCATTTATCGTCCTCCAACACTCCACGATATTCTCGATCCTTTTCTCATTGTCAAATTTCTCCGTTCGTTTGGTCAAACTTTGGTAAAAATTCTACAGAAATTTATGCGTCTTCTATAGAGAAAAATGTTAAGAACTCAAGGTGTTTGCTTCCCTAACGAATCGACTTTTATATCGAGGAAAATCCGCGTTTTTTTTTTTTTTATTTATTTTCAAAGGAAACGAGAAAACCGCGTCACGCCGATTTCCGCGGTCTCTCGTCCTTTTTTCTCTCTTTACATCTCCGAGCCACGAAATTGTTAGTCGTGCAAAGTGCGAGAAGAAATAAAAAAAAAAAAAAAAAAAGAGAGAGTAGAATCGAGCTCTTGGACGAAAGATATTCGAAAGGACCACCCGTTCCGGCGCATTAAGAAAAATTCAAACTCCCCCACATGAAAAACCTTCGACTCCCTTTATTCCCTTTTTCCTTTTGACTCGTCACCGATACGCCGATTTTCTAGCTTCTCGCCTTCCTCCCTCCCTCCCTCCCTCCTTTCCACCCCCTTTCAACTGTATAAAGGGAGTTCTCTTTTTCTCTTTCTCCCTGGGGCTGTCGCATATAAGTGCATCAACGAAAAATGCATGCGAATGCACTTCGCGGAGAGCGGCGAGAGAGAAAAGAAGAAGAAAAAAGGAGGCGGCATCGCCTTCGTACCTTTGTCGCCTTCTTTTGGCACTGTTGGAAAGTAACACAAGTAATGCCCTAATATTCCGTGACGACAGGTCACTCCTGTATGTCCTTTTCAGTTCAGTCTCCAAATTCTTTTTTCTCTACTCGCGTACCTTTTGAATTTTTCGTCTGACGTGAACGGACGACGAGCTTTGTCACGCTAAACGTTATTTATAACGAACTGCTGTGGCGATATCGCAGATGTTATATATATATATATATATATATATATATATATATATAAACGCAAAAAAAAAGAAAACCAGCAGCAACGATCCCTTATAGTGTCAAAGTGCTGGAATAAAATAGAAGAAAACGATTTCGCGGTGTGGACGTCGCGCTAGATCGACGCTCGAAAAGTCACGCTTCAAATTTTTTACGATTCAGGATGAAAATTGTGTCGTATATATTATGGACTATGGGAGTTTAAGATGCGAAATTCTCGATAGTCGGGAGAAAAGCGTAACGGAACGCGTATTCGTTTTAAAACGAGGCGTCAAATAGCAACGAGACGAAAAAATTCGTTACCCCAAATTCTACGCTCTTAAACATACACTTATAATTTCTTCCACTAGGACGAAATTATCGCGAATGGATTGATGCGTGTAGGCGCAGCTGTTAAGTTTTTTTTTTCCCCTCAATTCTAGAATCTTGAGAAGGTCCTTGAAATTTGAGTGTAACGAAATATTATTTTCGTCGAGTTTAAATGCTTTGGAAAATTGTAATTCGTCCAGAACAATTTAATTGTTTTGCTAATTTCAAAATTATTTTCTTTCAGGCAATTTCACTCGATTTGGAAACATTTTGGAATTGCAAAAATTCACATTTGTTACCATAAAATATCGAGTCTTTTTTCCCTTATATTTTCATTTTTTTTTTTTTTTTTTTTTCAGTCTGCGTGACTATTTTTCTTTTTACCAATTCGATTAATATCAAAAGATCGATAGAATGAAATAAACGGTAACGTCATATGACAGGTTCAACGAACCATTGAAAACTGCTGTCTCTTTACTGTTCATTCGATTTCTCTCTTATTTTCTTTTCTTTTCGTCCCTCTCATTGTCCTTACAGGAGCGGAAATTGCATGATCTTTCGAACACAAGAGCGCAATGGTGGGTGTGGGGTAAGTATTATGAGCGGAACACGAAAATTACACCGAGATTAGGGTCCCCTCGTGAACGAAATATTGAGTAAACTAAAATGATCGGAAAGAGAAAGAGAGAGAGAGAATGAAAATCATCGTCCCGTGAAATGGCCCACCCAGAGCCCTCACACAGGCTCCCCATCTATATGAACTCTAAAGATTCGGAGATTCATAAAACTCATCCAAAATATATTTCTTAAGAGTAAAAAAAAAAATTATCTCTCGTACGAGAAGAGTAGCCTAGCGAAATTATATTTTTCTTTTTTAATACCCCAAAAAGAGTTTTTATTTATTTTTTGCCTCACGTATATACATGATGATTAAAAATCAATTTATCAAGCTAATATTTATTGAACTGCAATAAATTTTCATTTATTCATCTACGAAAATAAATATGAAAAAATTTTAACCTAGAATGAAAAAAAAAAAAAAAATCGAGGCCTACCAGACTTGATTATGAATAGATTTTTTTTCTCACTCTGTTGAATGACGCACGAAATTGCTCCCTGAAAAGTGCAGCAATGACTGGACACCTTAAAAATTATCGTTAAATCATCATCGACCCTCTCTCATCAGAGACATATATAACGAAGAGTACTTGAAGCTCTTGAACGAAATGATCGAGACGAAGCGAAAAAAAAAAGAAAAACTAGAGAAAAGAAAAGTGAGAACAAAATCTCACGTATAAAAGAGAAATAGCGTCAATCATAAAATATAAAGCAGGAAAAAAAAAGAGATAGTCTCATAAAACGATTTTTTAAAAATATATTATAGCTTGGCTGTTCTCGTGGAGCCAATTTACACCATTTCCCAAAAATCATCCTGTAATGACACGAAGGATATTTTTTTTTTTCCATCCCGGGTAGAATTGACTTGGCCGCGTCCCTCCCTCTCTAGGTGAAATGCCACCAATTTGGAAGAAGACTGGGAATCATTAGGACCAACAAAATATATATATATATATATATATAGGAAATAGGAAGAGTCGAGAGAAGGAGCAGTGAAAGAGAAAGATGAGAGGTATATAGATATGGAAGTCTGGGAGATCTCGGGGGTACTTTTTTTCCTCGAGGGTAGCGTTGATGGGGCACTTGTTACGGTGGTGGATGCACGTGTTCTAATGGATACGGAGGGCTCTCTCTCTCTCTCTCTCTCTCTCTCCCCCAAACCAAGGATGAGGAATCAACTAGAACGAAGGAAGAAGTTAAAAAAAAAAAGAAAAAAAACGATCAATCTCCATAGAGCCCCAGCGTGGTTGCTGGTCCAGCTACGAGAGGGGAGCATCTCGTATACTATTACGAGTACATCTCCTAGAACTCGAGGATAAAAAATATAGGAGGAGACGAAATAACCCGCCGGCTCTCCAGGGCCGCGCTGACCATTTTTCTTATTTTTTATTATATTTATTTTTTCAAACTAATCACTCTCAAAAAAATCCATTATCTCATATTACGCGAGGCATTACGACTCACACACATATATATATATATAGATTTTGGCATCAAACATGTTTGTAAAATTAAATATTTGAAAAGAATAAAATTGCTAAACTCTGTGTTAACCATTTTATATAATTTATATATTCGATTTTATAATATTCACGGGCTAATGCAAAATAGAAAAAAAAAAAATCTTTTTTCACTGTATCCGTCAATGATTTGTCTCGCGAATTTTTATAAAATGAATTAATTTTCGGCGTATATTTTTTTGTTAAATAAAAAATGTCTCGTAAGGTAAAAAGAAAGAAGAAAAAAATGATAAAATGAAAGATTGAGACTCTCCGAATATTTTAGACACGACCTCGTTTTCTGTAAAGAAAAAATCCTCGTACCCCCAGCGTCACTCACAGTGAAGGAGAAGAAGAAGAAGAAAAAAATATATAAATAGCAGACGCGTGATATGTTTGAGGGGGGTGAGAGGGGGATGAGAGAAGAGAAGACTGAAAGAATGAGAATTTTTAAGCTCCAGCCCTGAAAGGGCATCGCTATCTGGCATAGTAATCTCGGTAAGGGCCCTTCTCTCTCCCTCTCTCTCTCTCCGCGCGTCTCGGTCCCCTTTTTCAGTGTGGGGCCCGGAATGAGAGAGAAAACGAGAGAGAGAGATCGTTCACTCCATATTTCTCTCTCCCTCCCTCACTCTTGCTCGTATCTCGGACAGCTCGAGACGACCATCGAGAGCCTCTGACTCACCCTTGCACGTGTTCAATTTCTGAGCTCGAAGGCCCCTCAGCGTGCCCCCAAAGAGAGGCTCCTTATCCCCCGCGTCCAGAAAAGATGGAGAAAAAGCGAAAGAGGGAGAGAGAAAGAGAGAGAACTAAAAGAACGAATAATTTCTGACTGCCCTTCACGTTCGCCCTTTTTGGGCTCACCGCTCCGCCCACAGGACAACCAAGAGATTCTCTCTCTCTCTCTCTACATATATATATATATATACCGTACTATGCGTCGAGGCATCCGAGAAAAGAATATCGTCGTCTACAGCGTCTGTACTTCATACTTGTATATATAGGAAAGAAAAAGAAAAAAAAAACGTAAACCCATCACACTTTATAAAAAGCGTCAACTCTCTTTGGCCCAAAAGCACATTATGTGTGCTGGTACACCATATATATATATATATAAAAGCTGCGAAGAAGCCCACATACAGTCCTAGCGCTTGTAAGAATCGTAATAAAGGACGTATAGTGAGAAGTCGATTCGTAGCTTTAAATTATATTTCGCCTCCTGCGTATTGTCGGCTCAAGATCGACGAAATATCCAAAGTATCGAAACTCTACAAGAGGAACTTCCACCTCTATATATATATACACAAAATGGAATAATAGAAAATTGGTGAAATGTACAAATGGAAAATAACGAAGGGGCTGACTCGGGCGTTTTGTGGGCATGACACAATCCGCGCCTCGATTTTTTCCCTCCCCATTAACACGAAGATATACAACTATGAATCTCGATTTTTTCTTCATAACGATAAAAGAATCCAAACTCGTGTTTTTTTCATCAGGCAAATATGGTCATTCTCTGTGCTGGTCAAATTGCTTTTTGAGAAAAAATATTGCTTTTTCTCAAAAAGCAATTTGTATGAAAAAAAAAAAAAAAAAAATTTAATCCCGCACGTTTCGAATTTCGTATAAAAGGATCGTTCCTTTGATTTCCGATGTCAGAAAAAAAGCCTTCTTCCCCCCTCCCTCTTAACAAAAAAAAAGTGTTCCATGTCTTTTCTTTTATATATTGAATGAAAAATAGAAAAAAAAAAAAAAGAAACGAAAATATATGTGTGTGGTAGCAATGTCGAAGGAAGAATCGAATAGACAGGATACCGCGATGACACGGTCCGACTAATCTACCGATTGAAATCTCTTAAGCTCTCGTTTCGGGTTTTTTGGTCGCTACTGGTCACCGCGCGCGCAGTCCGACCATTTTAGAGCGTAACCCCTCACGAATGAAAATGTGCGCACGTGTGTGCGTATCCGAGAAGACATTCGAGGATAGAAATTCCCAAAGGGGAGGAGGAGGGGGGGGGGGAGGGAATGTATAATTTATAACGATAATCCTTTGAGAATGGATTGGGCCTCAAGGCCCGAAAAAAAGAGAGTATACCTATATATATATTCACGGTGCTGCGAGCTTCAATGAGCGAAAGATCCCCCTGCCTCTCTTTATGCACCACTTTTTTTTTTCTTCTCTTTTTTTCATCCCCCTCATCGCTAGAATTTCTTTTCTCGCTTTCAAATCGTCCTCCTACACACCCTCCTTTTTGGCTTCGTCTCGCAAGACGAATGAATCTTGGATCGATAAATGTGCCCACGTTTTTCAACATGGACCGAGAAAAAAAAAAAAAAAAAGGTATAGAAGATCCTTTGAGGAAGAGTCTAACTACCCTTGGCTAGACGTGACTGTGTTTCTTGATTTTGTGTTTACTTAGGTGCGCGCATTCTCTGCAACCTACACGTTATATACATATATACATATATACATGGCGAATGGTTAATGTTTACTCAGGACACATAAAGAAATTTCATAAATGAAAACGGATCTACGCTTTTCTCTCTAAGGTTTAAGGATAAATTTGATATACGTGTAAAGTATATATAAGCGACAGAGATTTTTCTTTTCAATGATATATAAAAATTTTCGATTTTCTTATTGAATTATGTACACTCGTATATTGTGAGAAAATCCTCTATGGGGGTGGGAAGGAGGGGGGTAGACTGAAGAGCACAAACTTGCACAGTTCTTGAAGAAAGTTTGCTGCGATACTTGGGCCTGATTTTGTCCTTGTTAGAATATTGATATTTTCATATATCGTGGCAAGAGGGATTTTCTAATATTTGATGTAGAAAATAATCACGTAATATTTGATATTGGGATGATCGCTTTGAATCGATCAATGATCTGAGTATATTGATACTGGGTGTTAACCATAAGTGGAGGCTTTTTATTCTCCATATATATATATATATATATATGTGTGTGTGTGTACACTCGATTATATTTTCTTCATCCCTCTTACAAGTTAACTAAATTTATTTCGGAATATTTATACAGTCACGAAAATTTTCATTGGCATCGTTTTGGGTGAGACGAAATATTTATTTCGCGATTGGTTTGGGGGGGGGGGGGGGGGAGAAATTCTACATTCTATATATATCTATATATAGGATCGAGGACGAGTCTCGTAAAAAGAAAGATTGAAAATTATTTCGTGAGGAAATAATTACTTTTAGAATTAATTAAAAAAAAAAAAAAAAGAAATAATTTAACACGGTGAATATTTTCCAAAATCAAATAATTATTTATAACTTTTTTTTTCCAGATAATCATTTGCCAATTTCCGGTGTTAGAAATTGAGGATGAAAAAAAAATGCAACGTTTACAAAATAATGCACAAGGATTTTGCCTTTAGTCACAGTGATGTGATGAAAATTCTATATTTTCTTTGTACTTTTATCCTCCTATTATATGATATGGAGAAAAATAGCAAAAGGGAAGGATGAGCGCGAGATACGTGCCTCGGCATAAAAATACAGAGTTAAGATTTTCTTAGGAAATCAACCAAAAGGAGTTCCGGACTTCCGAGAGATCTCCCTTTTGGTCTTTATGATGAAAATTCTTGACAAAATTACGTTCATTTCTTACAAGGTCGTGTAAGATGGGACATTGAAAAATCGGGCACGCTTTGCATCATTGCGAGACAATTGGACGAGTTTCTTTTTTTTTCCCTTGAATTTTTTTTTTGGGGGACGAGACACGGATAAAGGACATACCTGGCTGTTATATATATATATGATATAAAAAAAGAGACTCGAGCAAGTTTAAACGTGTTCGCGAGTCTTTTTGTCCCGAAGATACAGCAGAGAGATCGAGTATATGAGGAGTTGGGTGAGAAACTGGCTCAGCCTCTCTCGCAATATTCGAGACATTGCCTGTGCAGGTTCGAACCTGTAACAACCACCAGGTGCAAACTTTTTCTCGCCAAGATCCGTAAGCATATAAATATATATAGTCATAGAGAGCCAACAGTCGAAAGCGCGAGAGTATTATATATATAGCGTGAGCAAAGGACGCAACGTCTTTGATAAAACTCGCTAGAACCGACGCCATTGAGGATAATACAAGACCCTAGGTCAGTCGCTGTAACGAACTGGAAAAGAAAAACTTGTTCGAGCCTGCATCGCGGAAATCCAAAGAGAATGCACGTGGCAAAGAAAATCATTCGAGCATTGAAATTTTCATGGAGTGATAAAAATTCATTTATTCGAAATAAACGGATTTCTATTTAAATATATATTTTTTTTTAACTCAATAAAATTTTAATAAATTGTACTTGAATTGAATTGATTTTAATTAAATATAATTGAATTTCGATAAATTTTATTTAAAATTTAGTTAGAAATTTTTGGATAAATCTTTCAAAAATTTACAAAAAAAATCATTCGAGCATTGAAATTTTCATGGAGTGATAAAAATTCATTTATTCGCAACAAACGGATTTCTATTTAAATATATTTTTTGTTTGAACTGAATAAAATTTTAATAAATTGTACTTGAATTGAATTTATTTTAATTAAATATAATTGAATTTCGATAAATTTTATTTAAAATTTAGTTAGCAATTTTTGGATAAATCTTTAAAATATTTACAAATAAACGTGATTTTGATTAAATTTTACAATCAATAAGTCAGGCAGTCACAAAAAAAAAAAAAAATATCGATTGATATTTCGTAAGCGATTAAAAAATGCTCTCAAAATATTTTTCAATCGTAATCCTTCCGCCGCAACGCCCGTTATACCTGCCAAATTGGTATAGAGAAAAAAAAGCAGTCAGAATTTTCAACTCTTTGATCTGGTAACACAGAATTTTAACCCTTTACCTGTTACCGTTGCACCGAGAGAGGCAAACACAGAGAGTGACGGTCTCTGGACCGGGAAAGGATTGTAGCGGAAACTGTCGAACAATAGACGAGGGTCAAATAAAAAGGGTTCGCTCGTCGTGAATTCATGCCAAGAGACTTTGATTCACCTGCAAAAGGGTTGAGGCCAGTTATTCTCCCCGGACAATGAAACTGCAAAATCGCGACTCGCGACAAGTGTTTTTCACAAAAGAAAAAACAAAAAGCATCAGAAATAATTTTTTTAAATTATTTATTAATTTTTTTTCTTTCGAGAGAAAAAAAAAATCGTTGACGAGTTAAAGTGCACCTGGACAGGTCAAAGATGGTCGCGAAAGGATGTGACACGTGAAAAATAAGATCGAAAAGGCCCCAAACGAGAACGGAGTAAAAATGAATACACATACACGCACAAGTGGTTGAAAAAAGCAGCTGCAAAAATTTCATTTTTCATCAACGTATTTTTTTCTACCCCAAAAATTCGTGCCACATATATATCGCGTTCAATAGATCGGGGTAGATTTTTGATATTTTCTCGCGTGCAGGTTTTTCCAGCACGTGTTTGGACGTCGAACGCGAGGGCCTCGTGTGGGAGGGTTGAAAAAATAGGAGCAAAAAAAAAATGCAACCCTTGAACGTGGAAGGAAAGGGGAGGGGGAATGATCGTTTTTGGAGCTTTTCAGGGGGATATCCTGCTGAATGATTCAATGCATCGTTCTTTCAATTGAATTTTTCTCGAATCGAAATATATATCGGATGAGTGGATATAGGGAGGGGGAGGGGCGTCAAGGTTCACCTTTTTTTTTTTTTTTTCGATTACGTCCAAAAGAATCGAGCAAGAACCATCGCGAGTTTCACGAGACCTTTTGTTAGTCTCTTGACCCTTTTTACCTGAATTTCACTCGTTCGACACGCTCTCTCGTACATTTTTACCCCCCATATACAGACTTCTATTTTTATAATATTCACGAGGGGTTCAAAAATTGTGTATGGTGGATTTATGTATACATAATAATAACGATTCTACGTGGACGAGACTTTGGACAACGAAAAATTTCTATTCAATCCCGATGATCCCACATATAAGATATGCATCTGGGACTTTCAATAGTTTAACGGACGAGAGAAATGTAGAAAAAAAAAAAAAATTCCATCGGAGATTTTCGTGATTTTGAATAATATTGCATGCCCCTTTTGGTCCGTTGGTTACCCGGGTCAAAAGATCGGAAAAAGGGTCTCCGGATCTCGAAAGACCCTTTTTTTCAACGATGCACACTCCATACATCCCCCAATGTCCGACCCTTTTATGCATTTTCGTCCATATATCGCCCTCCACCCCCCCCCCCTCCGCCACCCTCGATAATCTCCAAGACCGGTCCAGCGAGCAAAACTCGCTCTCTCTATGTGCTCTTTTGACAAAGGGTTCGACGTTCTGTGGTCGGTGCATTTTCTGTCCCTATTATGGACCCCAAGAGAGATGGACAAAATCCACGAGAAATATACGATTTACGGTACACAAAAAAACACCATCGACGATTCCAAGCAGGAAAAAATATTTCGTCATTTCCGGGATAGCAAAAAAAAAATGCATTTGTTGATTCAAGTGAAAATTAAAGTAAAAAAAATAAAGTTTATCGCAATTTTTTTGATTTTATGAATTTCTGAAAAAAAATTTTTTTTTTTTTTTTTCCAAATAAAATAAATTCATTTTTGTCGTCGCAAATTTTGAACTGATGAGTATTCAAGGGAAAAGAAAAACTCACCAAATCACGCCAGAAATCGGAAACTTTCGGACAGCAAAATTTTCTTGATCACAAAGTTTTGGCACTTGACACTGGAAAAAAAAAACAGTACATCGTTCTAAATATATTTACGATGAATTTACGCGAGTGACGAAGAATTTCCCACAAAATCTCGCGTCGTAATATCATTTGATTTTTTTAAATTATCTGCGTGTTAAAATATTTACATAAATTCGTGTGTCAATTAAATTTAGAAAATATTATTTCTAACAAACAAAAAAATATTTCACATAACTGCAGAGAAATTTTACAATTTCGATTTATTTCAGTACGATGAACGGGACTTAGTGCGATAAATTAAGTCTCGGTTCTTCGTGGTATTCGTCGTAAAATTGAAAAAATAAAATAAAATAAAGAAAAATATATATATATATGAAAAAAATAAATGAAATTCCAATTATAAAGATTGCTATCTATAAAGAAAGTCGCGTCTACCTGTCCGGGGGAAAGAGAGCGCGATTACAAACGTCGTAAAAGTGAGAAACGTAAAATGAAAAAAATATCATATAAAAAACTTAAGAAAAAAAAAGATAAAACGAAATACGGTAGTCGTGAAGAGAACTATTTTTAGCTCGGGGAGATCTTTGAGGGCCTTTTTTTTCATTTCTTCCTCAGTCTTCTCCCACCTTCACATTTTCCTCTCGCGGTCTCGACACATATTACATTTCAGCTCTGGTCTCTCCAGCTCGCCCACGTCTCTTTAGCCGGGGGTTTGTCGTCTCTCCCTTCTCAGTTCTATCGTCTCGTCAAACTTGTTTATCTCTCTTTTACCACTCAAAAAAAAAAAAAAAAAAGAAAAAAAAAACCCGTAAAATTCCGATTCGTCTTATCTACCAATGCAAACCCTCGACGTCGTTGATAAGAAAAAGTATCCTGTGTATATAAACGAAAGAATTCCGTCGCAGAGAAAAATGCAATTTCTCACGGTTTTGTGCCAACAAATTTATCGTGAGCAAAATGAGCCTACAAATTCCTCAATAATAATAATAATAATAATAATCACATTCCCTGTACTAGAAATGAGAATGTACTGAATGGAAAAGTAAAAAAATAAAAAAAATTAAGTTAAAAATAAAAATTATATTTTTCTAATAATTCAAAAGAAATTACAATAATTATTCGTCTTAAAAGTATAACATTGATTACTTTTTTGGAACATTATTTTACTGATATTTCGTTCGAATGCTGCATATATATATTTACAAAGAAGCGGAACTCGAGGGTAACGAAGTTTATCTACTAATGAAAAATCTTACACGATCGTACGTGAGATATATGAAATATTCGATAGTAGTTACGAGCCACAATGATATTAGATAGGGAGAAATACACCCTCAAGATCGTCACTGTGAGATATTTTTCCTAATCTCGTCGATATATGAATCACCCAAGAGTCTGATTCGATGCGAGATGCCTTAAAAAAGGAGGGAAAAACACGAAAGTATCGACTCTCTCTCTCTCTCTCTCTGTCCCTCTCTCGTTCTCTCTCTCGCGACACGTTCGCCAGTAACCGAATCTGTGGTATCTGGCTCTGAAAATCGGTATGATTACACGCCGACTCAACCCTCAGCGTGAAGGTGGAAAGGGGGAAGAGAGAAGTATAAGAGTGGAGCCTCGAGATGAGATTGGAGGGAACAAGAACGAAAAAAAAAATTAAAAAAAAAAACAAGAATAAAGAACGAAGGGAGAGAGAGGAAAAAAACGAGTAAAAGAGAGAGGGAGCGAGGGAAGGGAGAGAAAGGGCAATATTATATAGCCGAGCACAAGTTGCACCTGCCGCTGACGTCAGAAGGGACTTCTTGTTTGGGCCTGAGCTTCTCCGCTCAGCCCCGGGGGTCACCACTACTGTTTCAACTTGGCTTCCACTTTTCCCTCTCCTTTTTCTCTCTCATTCCCTCGTTCGTTCCTCATCGTGTTATTTTTTTTTTATTTTTTATTTTTTTCTTCTTCTTTTTTCTTTTCATTTTGTGCTGTTTAATTCTTTACCTTTTGCACGTGGTGGCTCGTCCGCTCGACCGCGAACTGCACACGTACGCCGGCAACGAACATTCACGGGTATTAGTATGACACACTAAAAGGGCAATATATATATATATATATATATATCGAGAGGGACGTCATGCAGTCCAATAGAACATATCCGGAGGACATTTGCGCTGGACACTCCTGTCGAATGCCAGGACACGCGTATTATTTATATGCTAATGATAAAAGGGTTGAAAAAAAAAAAAAAACGTAAAATTTTGCCGGTGAATAATCGACGCGATCATCTTGACCAACACAACTTTTACTTGGCCCCGAGGCAGACGTGAAAATAAAACGTGACAATGACTCTCTCAATCGCTTCTTCTTCTTCTTCTCTTACTGCTTCTTCTTCATCTTCTTCGATATTTTTTTTTTTCTCCTTTTTATCCAAGCTGAAAATTTTACTTTGATTCTCGCAAGAAAGCAACTCACGTCGCATAGAAAGGTAAAAAAAAAAAAAATATATGAAAAAGTGAAAAGTTGCCAAAAATGCAATCATAAGAACACGCGATATTGTGGACACGTGTGTGTGTTCTCCTTTATCAACGATCTTCCATTATAAAAAGGGTGGCAAAACTAGTAAATGAATTTTTTCATTTTCAACGCTATAACGGGACAATGGAGCTTGCGGTTTTTACTCGAACGCCTCAAAATGTCGATTTCTCTTAATTCATTGCATGCAGAACGTTCAATAAAACGAAAAAAAATATATATACATAATAATATATCGAGTAGACAGGGGGAAAAAAAATTATTCGAAGCAAATAAAATTTATTCGAGTAAAACAAAATAAATTTAATTTAAATAAAAGCAACACTTTTATTTAGAATTTTATAAACAATTGATTATTATTATTCAAATGAATTATCCACGATTGATTTTTTTTCTCGGCATCTAATCTAAAATGTTTACTCACTTTTTCGTCGATGCTTTTATAAGGAGACGAGTACAGGCTAAACCCACGTGGTAATATGAACCGGTCAGGTTGCCGGGAGAGAAAAATATAGTAAGTTTAACACCACTTGCCGATAGCTCGGAGCCCGGTAAACTGAGGCTAAGCACACGGCATGCAGAAACCGGGCTCCGAGACAAAAGTACGAAGTACCCGCGATACATATATACTGTGTTTGTGTGTGCACATAGTCCGCGTTATAACCAAAGGCCGGAGGGAAGAGCGCGCCTCCCCTCAAGCGTTAAAAATGCAAAACGAACGAGTACGAAATCACTTATTCCATGTCCGTTTGGGTCTGGAAATTCTCAACTAGACTCTCGACACTTGTCCGAGCCTCACCGGCATTATGAAAAACAGACCAAGGTCGCGTCACACAGGAAAGACACGAAATAATGAAAGAAAATTTTAAATTATTCAGGGCGCAGCAAGTGCCTGTTTAACGACAAAAGTACGAGAGTTTGCACCGTCGCATAAATTTCACCTGCTTTAGCGAGAGACGAAAGTTAAATTTGAGGCTCCCTCATCATGATGGGCCAAGAATCGGCCATACCGAGAGTCGAAGAACAAATATACCCTCCGATGTACCTGTTCGTTTTTCGACAGGGGAGACTTTCAAATTTTCTCTCTCTCACTCGCCCTCGATTCCCGTATAGCTGGCACTAGATGAGAGGGAAACTTGGATACCTGAGAGACGAGAGACGAGAGACTGACGATGAAGCATCATCCCCAAATCCGCATGGATTCCCTCCAGCCTGCAGAGGGTCGACACAGAGGGGTCGAAATTCTCCTGTTTCGACCCCCAGGCAGGTTTTACCATTAGGCACGTTCCACCATCATTCGCTCAGGTGCATGTACAGGGAAGTTTCGTAAATATGTACACGAAAGATGCTCGCAAAGTGCAAAGTGAATTTATGCGAACCCACAGCGAGAGGGTTCTTATGTGGAGTGAAAAAATATTTTTCTAAATATTTGAAATTTAGGGGTTGATGGATCAATTATGAATATTAATGGCATGGAAGAGTTTGTACGAGGACACTTTTTTTTATTTTTTTTAACAAGAGACCAAGAATTGCTTTGTGCATTAATTATTTGATTAAGAGATCCATTAGAATTTATTATAAATTCATTGTAATTAGAAATTTTAACGAGAACACCCCCAGTCAGGAAGAGATTAATTTTTCACCGTAAATTAAGCAGTTCATTTGGAAGAAAGTCACCAGGGAGAAAAAAAAATGCGGTGAAATTAGTTCATGGTGAGGCAAACTTACGAGGGTTGAAAACTGGAGGGGGGGTTGGAACCGTTAATGGAGTCGAAAACGTGGCTAAAATATTGCTCACGTGTGTGTGTGGCGACGAATACCATCATTTTGGGGCTAAAGTTTTTTTTTTTCCTACCCTCGCGAACGAAAGTTTCATGTCACAGGGAGAAAGCGAAACGTGTGCGAGCAAATGTTAAAAAAAAAAAAATCGTTCTCGGTTACGCGAGACGAGACCCCCGTAGAGGGTTCATATGGTTTTTAAGATCTCGAGCGACAGTCGAGGGGGAGGAAGCAAAAAAAAAAAGAATTTGGGCCCGAGACGCATTCTTAATGACCATCAGAGGCAATACACACGGGCAGAGAGAAAAGAAGAGAGAGAGAGAGAGAGAGAGAGAGGGAGAGAGCGAGACTCGTATCTCCCTTGTCGCCGAGCGTCTGGATCTTTTAGTTTCTTTCCGAGTGTCCCTCGTCACGTACACGACCCCCAACGGGGCGAAAGATCGAGGGATGACGAGGAGAAAAGAAACACTCGTGATACATAACACATCGCTCGGACTAAACGAGACTGTTTTTTCTTATTTTTTATTTCGCTTTTTAAAAGAAAGACAGCAAATTGGAACTGAGAAATGAGAATCACCAGTGAGAGAAATGGAATTTGAGTAAATAAAATTAATTTTTGATAAATAAAGATCTATTCGAAATTTTTACAAATTCATTGAGCCAAGAATCTCATCATATTGACATAATCGCATTAAAAAATGACTTAATTTAAGGGTAAAAAGTGTCATGAACCGATCGAATATTCCACAAAAATAATGTAGCGATTTGCCAAACGGAAATGGCAATTTGACGAAAATTAACGATTGAAAAAGATCGAAACTCGAGACCACAATTATCATTTTCAGCGTAATAACTCGCTTGACAAAAGACGCGAAAGTCATCATGAGCGAATCTTTAGGGTTGAATATTGCAAAGTGTAATTTCAATTGCAATAATAACCTGAAAGAATTCGATCATTTTTCGTCATAAATATATAGCGTCGAGACTAGAGATAGAGTGGGTGGATTGAAAATCGTCTCGTAACAAGTTTGTTCTCTGGTCTCGTTGTGAGGGGGATGAGAATGAGGAAGAAGTAGCATGAACGAACCTGCAAAACAGCCCCCTAAAATTCCTGCTATTATACACATGAGAACTAAAGACCCCAAGAGTAGCGAGAGAGAGCAGAAGAAGAAGTAGAAGAAGAAGACGAAGAAGTAGAAGCCAAAGAAGAAGATCCAAAGAGATGAGAAGGGAGGCAAATAAGAGAGAAATTCTAGCACGTCGAAGACGCTGATGGAAAAAAGAAACCAGAGACCAGAGCATCACCTATATGAGTTAAGGGCTCGTATTGTAGCCTCGTTTTTCCTTCCTCGTTTCACTCTCAAATTCAGTGAGTATAGTCTGTGAGGATTGTATATAGATTTGCTTTTCGGCGCCGAGGGGTTGTTGCGGGGGTGGCGGCAAGGGGGATCGAGCACATCAGTGCCGAGAGTGCTGGGGTAGATGGGTTATAGGGTGTGTCTGTCTGTGTGTGTGTGTGTGTGTGTGTGTGTGTGTGTGTGTGTGTGTGTGTGTGTGTGTGTTTGTGTGTAACAAGGAACCGAAGGAAGAACGGCAGATGGTCGGCGTGGACCCCGTCCAACGTGGGAAGCTCCGAATTCTCCAAGTTCCCACAGCCAGAGTGCACCTGCCTTCTCCCACTCTTGGCGCCTCACCACCACCGGCATAGCCATCTCTCGGCTATATAAGCATCGGGGTTGCTGCTACCAACCATCATTCGCTCACTAGCGCTTCGAGCATACAGAACAAGTCTGATATTTAAAAAAAAAAAAAGCATCGAAGTTCATCTTCAACGCTTTAATTTTCTTCTAGAAAATTGTATCAGAGATTGTAGCGAAAAGAGCTAATTGTTTGCATAAATAATCGAGGTAAAATCATCAAAGTGAGCGATTAAACTTGAGCATATAATTGCAAGTTTGATTTGTTTGTTTGGTTTAATTTTTTGGTTCAATCGTTCGTGAGATATAAACCAAGATGGCCGCTACCATGAGCCACGTGTTTGAGTGTGAGAACGAGTTGAACGACAATCTTTATAATCTTAAGATGTCCAACAACAACAACATCAATAACAACAACAACAACAACAAGAAGACATCGAGCGTACGCAAAGTAAGGAAAATGTTGAAGCCTTTGCTACGTTTGCTGAAGAAGAAAAGTTCAAAAATTGGCAAGTGTCAAAAAGCTGAGCCACAATCGGAAATTTTCACCGAGGAAGTCGACAATCAGAACAATTGCAACGAGGCTTTGGAGCAAAGACTTTTGGCTGGTCTTCAACAGGCTGAAGAGGGAGCAGCCATTACCGTTTGTCTCGATGGACAAATGACCGTTGTGCCGGTAGTTCCTGGACAGTGCTACGTTCCCGTCCATTTTGCTCACACCCACGCTGGTGATTTCTACTGGACAACACTCGCATTGGCTGACAGTGATCTTTGCTACAAGGAACGTGCATTCTCACTCAATCAAATGCCTGAGATGCAAGTTGCTTGAATTAATCACTCGAATGTGAAAAAAAATTCAACCAGCGATGGTTGATGGACAAAAATATAAATGGAGAAGAAGAACGTGAAGCTGCACAATCTACCTCAGCGTGAACGAGACACGCATATCCGCCGTCCAAGAGGGCGGGAAAACTGGAGGAGACTCGTGATGGAACGCGAGTCCTTCAACTCTTGCGAGCTGTCAAATCCATTCACAACCGGACAGGACAACGAAAATTGACAGAAGCAACGAGACTACAAATTATTCGAGTGTTTCGAGAATAACGAATTCACGAAATATTCTCAATTCGTCAACGAGAACATCGAGATGAAGAGTTCATCCCAAAATGGCCATTAACTTGGCTTTCGACGCAAACTCCACAAAAAAAAAAAAAAAATACTGTGATCGATAGTTTAGACTGTAGAATTTTTAACAAAAACCCAAACTTTTATTTTTATCGTTCGTCTTTTTTTTTTTTTTCTCAAACAAACTGACACTTGCTCAGAATTTTTTTAAGTATACTCAAGTGTGATACTCGTGACATATATATATATATTTTTCAACGCAAACCACGAGTTCGGAGCACAAAGGGTTTTTTTTTTCTTTCGAAATAATTGTAGAGAAAAAAAAATTGATAATTTTTATATATATAATTTCCTTCTTCGCGAACGAATATTTTAACTTGTACGCGATTGTGATAATTGTACCTAGTAGATTATACGAGATTTTAGATTTTTAAGATGAATGTTACATTGTGATAATGGCTTTAATCGTAATCGGCCATAATTCGGCTGATTAAATCCTCATCGAACGTCTTCCAATATTTTTCTTGAATAAAAGAAACAATTTTATTAAACATAATCAAATGTTATCTTGTTTTTTATTCCTTGATCCTAGCTAACCTTGATCCTTCATTTTAGTTTAAAAATTTTTTTACGATATTATTTTACGATATTATAGTATGAAAATATATGAAGCTCTTCAAGCTCAGATAAACGAGAATTTCATTCTGCAATATAAAAATATTTTGGCTGCAGAAGGAACTCGTAACGTTTTCTTCGAGAAAATTCGTTGCTAATATTTATGGTTCTTATAACGGACAAAATTGAGTCGACAATGCGAGAGGCCGTTAAGAAAAGGGACTCGCCCTAAAGGGCGACCTGAGACGCGTTTGGAAAACTTTGAAGGGTCTTTTGAGCTTCCCTCGTATACACACGCACACACACGCATATATATATATATATATATCCAAGCAAGGGGGGTCTCTCGGGCCCAACGAAAAAGATCGAGAATTCTGGCGCCAAAACCAGAGCGGCGAAACTTTTGACCAAAAATGGGGAAGAGATGCCTGAAGATTCTTGGACAATAATTCGAGACGCCTCAATCATCAGTCAGCAAGAGAAGAAATTATAAAACTCATTAATCTAAGAGGCATTAAGTAATTTCTTCTAAATTAAATGAAAATTAATTAAAAAAAAAAAAAATAATACAAATATTATAAGAATGATTTGAATATTCTTTTCTACTTCAACTTTTCAGCTTTTTCATTCAAGCTATCGAGTAAAATATAAATAATTATATATAAAACAAATAAAAATATTTTTCAAATATACGAGCTCTCCATGCTTGGCAAAGCCAAAGCCTAAATTTATGCCTCACCTCGTTCATTCTCAATGAATAAAACTCTGAAAAATCTGGCAGCAGGGTGAATTTGCTCACGTGGTGAGTAAATTCAGCTGAATGGGACTTCTCTCTTTTTTTTTTTATCCAAAATTTTATTGTCACGGATGTGACCGCACAGAAGGGAAAAGAACGAGAGATTTTGGCGGGTCTGTCGATGATGCTAACAATGGGTGATACGAGCTCGAGCCCCCCCGGTTTATTATAAAGGACAATCCATCGATTGCGGAAACTCGTTCCGGCCTATGCCATACGCGAGGCTCACAATCAGTTGGGTGAAATATACATAGAAATGGACACACGTGCTACCCATATGGGCCTCGTATCGTTCGCACATGTGCACCTACGCGAGACAGGGTGCGTGTACGTGAGGCAAGTTCACATGATTTTCCATGCGACCCCATAGCCATATAGGGGTCGTCCAGGGAATCCCCCCCTCGCACATCATATGGCAAAATAATAAAAGATAGTGTGGCGGCCAAAGGGGGGGTGGGGGGAGAAAATAGGGAGGTGAGAGCAGTGCCCACTGACCGTGCGTGAAATAATAATGGAATCAAAGTGGTCCGAGGGTGAATAATTTAAGGGTCACGCTATTATAACCACGATAGGGTTAATTCAATAACAAAATGTGTATATTTAAGAAAATGACGAACGTGCTGCCAGATAAAATTCTTATCTCAACAATATCAAGGCTGCTGAAATATTAATTGTTATGGTTTTTTAGCAATTATGGTGGAATAAAATTATTGAGAAATTATTGAATAATTATAATGGACGGCATTTGTTTATAATTATTTTTAACGACATAAGACTCTAATTTTCTTTATTTCACTGAAAAAGTCAGGGTCAATTAAACGATCGTTATGATTATTGATGAATATTGCAGGCTAAATATTTTGTAGCAAATACGATAAAATTTCTCTTCAAGAATAAAAAAAAATGTTAAATTAATTTAAACAATAATTATAAATAATTAAAAATTTACTTTGTGAATAGTGAATCATATTTGACAATTAAAATTTTATTAACGGGTTGCAAAAAAAAAAAAAAAATATTCAAATGGAATAAAATTTTAAACGTCAGATAAGCGCGGAGCGGGAGAATCGAACTTTCGTGGATCGTAGCTAGATGGCTCGAGTGTACATGCCCCTGGGCGTATGCCGCCAGCAATACTCCAGTGTATTAGAATTAGACGCGTTTATTCAGGGGCCAAGAATTTTCGGGCTCCCCGTACGAGCGTTCGATAAGTACGTCAAAGACTTTTCAGAAATCATTAAACCATCAAGTAATAATAATTATTAATGAGAATAATTACGGTCAGAAAAGAGAGATTGTGGCGCCAAAGTGAAATAATCGTGTTGGCCACTTTCACGTTGCCAATGTCATAAATCGATTGAGTAAATTGATTCATTACGCGCCCTTTGAGAGCTCTCGCGATACGAGTTTAACTGAACTTGAGTTTCGTCACTCTCCACCTCTTTACACGCTTCGCGAGATGAAAGGCCCGAGAGGACTTTCTGAATTCTCATGAAGATTCGATAATTGACGATCCTAAAGATTATCAAGATCCGGTGTAATCGTTGTATATATATATATATATACTCATTTTAGCACCGCGAGAATCGCGCGTAATTTTCGTACACGATGATCGTCATAATAACGGTGATCGAGAATCGCAAAAGACGAACAAATTTTTACGTGGCAGCGAAGAGAAAACTTGCCTCATTTATTCGATCCACTCATTGGTAAATTTATGAGAGGGGGATCCAGATGTGGTCTCACGCGCTCAACGCACACGAGGGAACCAAATAAATTGAAAAAAAAAAGAGGAAACAAAAATAAAAATAAATAAGGCAAGTACCTACAAAATGCCTGCGACTACCAAACTACGCAGGGGATCGATTGGGCAACACTAAATTATATGCTTTTATCGAGTAACCCACTTTCGTTACAGTCTTCGAGAGAGAGAGAGAGAGAGAGAGAGAGAGGAGAAATACAGCAAATTGTATCGTTCTCACAAGCTTTAAAATTATTGGGAAAAAAAGCCAGAAGGTAAACCCAAACGTTTATCCGGTAGAATGAAGAGAGAAAAATATATAAAGTGATCGACGTCAAATTTATTTTGATCCTTTAATCAAGTAAACAATCACGAGTTCACTTTCGCGCGTTACTTTTCCCCCTCTCGTTTTGCTGGAACTCTCTTTTTTCGTTCCGCGAAATTCCACGGATAGCCACAGAGAGACTCGTTAGGCTGTCAAAATATTGCAGAGACACGAAAACCAATTGAATGTGCAATTAAAGACTCGTATAAAATTGGAAATAAAAATGAAAATCGAGGCCATCGGAGACCCATGAAAAATATCCATCCCGTCCCATAATCGACGATCACCTCATACATCCCGGGAATGCCGCGAATATTCGAAATTTCGTATATACAATTCATGATCATTCAAACATCGATTAAGTCAATAACATTATGAGAAAAATAAAAGCTGACAAAAATTTCAATTAATTTGTTTGTTTTGTTTTCATGACCGAAAGAAAAAGAAATTAAACTTTTAAATGGAAAAATTA